>JACGDI010005368.1:210963-320796 GCA_014898725.1 Jacaranda copaia
TTTGAGCTGTGTGGGAAACTATTTTCTCCAAAGCAAGATGGCCATTCTGTAACTGATAATTTTGCTTCACTTAAGGAGGTTGTTGATCAATTTTACTATACCATCCCCTGTGTTGTCATGCATGAACTTGCAAGTCCCAATAGGATAAGTTTCTTATTGGTAAATTTTTGTTTGGTTTTGATCTTGCTCTCCATCCTGTTCGTGATCGTCTATTAGAAAGTGATAAGGTTCCTACCCTCTCTAATGCTTTGTCTCACATTCTATAGGTTGTTACAGATGGTTCCTCTATGCCTCTATCACCTCATCATATTGAGTTTTCTACTATGGCCATTCGTAGATGTGATCGTGGTTCTTCTTATTGTCATGGAAAACAAGGCAGCAAAGGTCGTGTTTTGATATGATCTAAAGGCACATGTCCTTGCTCTCATTGTGGTTGAACTAATCATGTCTGTAAGAAATGTTGGATTAAATTTGGCAAATCAGATTGGGCCAATGTTATTGTTGAATTGTCTATGCCATAGTTTGATATGGTTATAATGAGCTAAGTAGATTATGAAAAACTTGTTAATAGTGATGTTATAAAATCTATGACTCCAACTACCTCTTCATCTACAGTTGCCTCGATGTCTCAGGGTATCTCTACTATTTCTCATGGTGAGTTTTAGCTTTTAGACTTTGGTGCAACCACTTATAGTACTGGTAATATATCTTCTTTTACCTCTTTATCACTCTCTCCCTCATTATCTCTTATTTGTATTGCTGATTGCTCTTTTTCCCATGCTTTAGTTCTGGTATGGTTACACCTAATGCATATCTCACTCTTGACAATATTTTTTTGGCTCCTAATTTTCCCATGAGCTTTTTATCTATTAGTCAACTTACTAAATCTAAAATTTGTTCTACAACCTTCTTTCCTTCATACTGTGTCTTTCAAGATTTACAAATGAGGAAGACGATCATTGGTGGGTGTGAGCATGGTGGTCTCTATTATCTAGACATGGCTAATACTCTTGTAGAACCTTGTACTCTCTCTACATATGTTTCACCTCATTAGTGGCATTGTCGCCTTAGCCACCCATCTTTATCTATTTTAAGAAATCTTTTACCCCTTGAGTTTTCTATTTTTGTTTTAGAGTATGAGTCTTGTGAGTTAGGAAAGCATTATCATGCTTTCTTTCCATCTAGCATTGATAAACGTAGTTTTCATCATTTTGAACTTGTTCACTCTGATATTTGGGGTCCATGTCGTGTTGTATCTTTTACTGGTATTAAATACTTTATCACCTTTGTTGATGATTTTTCTAGGATGACTTGGGTTTATTTACTTAAAGATAGAACTGAAGTCCTTCGTGTGATCACTTCTTTCCATAATGAAATAAAAACTCAATTTTCTATTAGTATTTGTATTCTTCACACTAATAATACCTTAGAATTTGTACAAAAATAGGTTTATGTTTTTTGCAAGGATCATGGAATTTTACGTCAAACCTGTTGCCTTCACACTTCTCAACAAACTGGTGTTGCTGAATGAAAACATCACCATCTCTTAGATATTGCCTGCATTCTTCTAAGTGAGATGAATATACTTAAATATTTTTGGGGATATATTGTTCTCATTGCATGTTTTCTTATTAATCGTATACCTTCTAGCGTTCTTCACAAGGCTATTCTATTTTCTTGTCTTTATCCTGATCGTCCGCTATTTAATGTCACTCATCGAGTCTTTGGGTGTGTTTGTTTTGTTTATGATTTTTCTCTTGGACATGAAAAATTATTCCCTAGGTCAATTAAGTGTATTTTTCTTGGTTATTCTCACACTCAAAAAGGGTATTGATGTTATGACCCTATTTCTCATAGGCAATTTACTTCTACAGATGTTACCTTGTTTGAGTCTACCCCATGCTATTCCAAACATAACCATTCTTCTAGAGTTACATGGAATTCTAAGGATCTAATTTAAAACATTCAAAAATTGAAATCTAACTTAGATTAGATTACACCATTATAAGGATCTAAATCATGCCTATATAATGGATTAAGGTCAGATTGTTACCTTTTAAGCAAAATCTAACCAAAACTTGAACTAGTGCTTTCTTTCCTGAAAGCAGACTACTTCTAGCGCAGCAAGGGGTGATCAAAATTTGAATGGGAAAGTAACCTTAGATTTAAGCCAAATCTAGACCAAAATTTCGCCAACTCAATAGGAAATGTCCAATTAAAATTTCAGCACCAAAATCCTTTATCAAGACCTTGAACATAATCTAGAAAGTCTTTGTTGGAACAGAGGATTACCAAAGCAAACAATCCAAATTCTTCTTGTTTCTAATGCCAAAGTCCACACACTAATGGAAAATACTTTTTCCTTAATTCAATTGGAAAAACTAAGAAGAAAGAGAGCTTGGTTGGAGGCTGAAAATGGTGAGGGATGTGAAGAAGAGAGTGAAGCCTTAATACATGAGAGAATCACTTTTGGAGGGAAATTTTGGATCTAACTTTTAGATGCACAAAATGTGTGAATTCTATTCAGCTAGTGGCCTTCTCCTCTATATCTATATATAGAGGGAAAATGGTGTAATTCCAAAGTGGCATCACACCTTCCTTAAGGTGGGGGCGCCACCTAAGCATGCAAACTTGCAAGCATCTTATAAGTTGCATGTTAATTAGTGTGAATTTAATTTTCAATTAGAATATACATTTCATCTCATGAAATGTCCACCAAACAAATTCTAATTCCACTCCAAATGAACATTTTTAATTAAATTAAACACTTTAATTTAATTAAACTTTGACTTAATCTTTAAGTAAACTAACTTAACACTTTAAGCTAGATTTTTGTTAACTTAACACTTTAGTTAACTTGACCAATTAATAGTCATGTGACACCAAATCAAATTAACACTTAATTTAATTGGTCTTAATTTAACTCCTTAAATTAATTAGATCAATTTAACAATTAAATTGATCAAGCCGAGATGACTAAAAATTATGTCATCTGATTCCCTCAATTTCGGCTACCTTGGAATTCTTCTAACACTTAGAAATTCTTCTCAATATTTAGGATTGCCAATTGAATTTTTTGTGTGACTCATTAGGTTCTACTGCTCATTGGACATGGGCTCATAACCTTTGTGATTTTAGAATATCATATATTCACGTTAGTTTAAAGGAGATAAACTCTTTTAAACTAATCGACTCAATTCAATTAATCTCTATTAATTGAAAAGTACCCAATCTATATGTTCAATGTTCAACCTCAAGCTCATGGAGCCCAAAAATTGGTCGAATGATGCTTTTGGTGAACCATTCTACCTCTATGTGTACCATGCAAATATGGTCCTTTCGTCTCCTATCTTCATGAAATTGGCCTAGGGTAAGATATTTGTCAACTCCTTAATAGCCTTGATACTATGCATCTATTTTTAATGTTTGATTCCTATTTGTGACCTTATCTTTGAAAAACTCCTTTTTCAAATTGTCACACTGCTTTAGCTAAAGACTCATTAGAATCGATCATCATGGACTGCATAGGAGATGCATTCACCCTTCACAATGATGAGGAGTTAGATCCCATCTTGAATCTCATAAACCTCCATGTCTAAGTAGCTCATGCCTAATTAGCACCTAAACGCCCGCTAGTTGGCCAAAGTGGAGTCAAAGCATTAAGACCTAAACACAAGGTTATAATGGATCCTCAGGTCAAAGGACTAATTATATACACTAGCATAAGCTAGAGAATTAGCTACTATAGCTATATAATAGATTCTTCAGGTGAGTCTTTAGTGTCTTGTTCTCTAACAAGCACCCACTAACATACACCCATATCACATACAGTTTGCTATGGAACAGTGCAATATCCAATCTACAGATTATGCATCGTTAGTATAAGTTTATCTAAATCTTAGATGCCCTATCTCATAAGATTCTATAACTTGGGATATTTGAGATCACAACTGTATAAGACTTATTCTATGATCACCACCTAGTGCGTGATCAAGTCTCATAGTCTTGTGTGACCTAAGCGCTTCAACCATAGGCTAGTGAAGTTATATAAACATATGATAAAGATGGCCATTTAGAAGAAATATCATTTAATCAAGATTTTATCACAAGTGAAATAGTTTACATGCAAATTTTATTGGCCTACGGGGCACTATTCTAACAATCTCCTGCTTGCCCTAAAGGTAATTCCCCATAGTCTTGAGGTCCATCTTCATAAAATGTTCTTTAAAGACCTTTTGCAATAAGGGTTATGATAGTGGTTCTACTATATTCTTCTTTGAAGCAACTTTGTCCACTCAGTTGTCATCTCTATCAATTAATAGCTCATATCAAATAATAGCGCATTTATTATGTTTGGATCACTGATGAGATCTTAGCTTAAATCCTAAGTTATTTTCCAAAGATAATAAAAGGCTTATGCATGCTAGGCACCACATCCAACCCTCGGATGAGGTTTCTTTCCAAATACCTTCCTTTATGGTTTCTAAAACTATAAATTATTTCATTTTAGTAGTAGAATTGGCAGTGGTGTCAAGTTTGGAACTCTTCCAACTCACCACATTACCATTAAAGCAAAATATAAATCTAGAAATGGATTTTAAGTCATCTACTTTGGATTGGAAACTTGAATTTGAAAACCCCTTGGGTTGTAATTTTCCATTGCCATATACTAAAAATAATTCTTTAGTCCTTCTTAAGTACTTAAGGATCATTTTCATGGCCATCCAATGACTCTTATTAGGGTTGGAATGGAACTTGCTCATAACACTTAGAGCATATGCTACATCTATTCTTGTACATTGAACTGCATTTATTATACTCCTTACAGCGAATGTATAAGGTATCTAGGACATCTTTTATCTCTCCGCCTCAGTCTTAAAGACCATGGACTTACAGAGACAAATACCATGTCCCTAAGGAAGAAATCCTTACTTGGATTCCTCCATACTAAACTATTTTGGTATTTTATCAATGAACTGGGTTCGGGATAGCCCTTGTATCCTCTTCGATCTATCTCTATATATACGTATTCCCAATATGTAGGATACTTCTTCCAAATCCTTCATGGAGAAATGAGTGGACAACTTCGTTTTAGTATACTTTAGCATGTCTATCGCATTCCCAATGAGAAGATATCATCGACATAAAGCAAAATAAACTATATACTACTCCCACAACCATTTGTACACACAAGGTTCATGCATATTTTCGACAAAGTTAAATGATTTGACTTTTTAATCAAAATGTATGTTCTAAGCTCAGAACGCTTGCTTGAGTCCATATATGGATCTCTAGAATTTGCAAACCTTTTTCTCACTCTCCTTAGATGTAAATTCTTGTGGTTACTCCATATAAATTTTTTTCTTCAATGTTGACATCAAAGAAAGTAGTTTTTACATCCATTTGCAATATCTCATAGTCATAATATATGGCTATGGCAAGTAGAATCTGAATGGACTTATGCATTGCAACCAGTGGAAAAAGTTTCTTCGAAATTAATATCGGGTCTTTAAGTATAACCTTTTGCCACTAGTTGCATCTTAAAGGTTGTTACCTCTCCATCAACTCCCATTTTTTGCTTGTAGATCCACTTGTAATCAATAGGAACAATTCTCTTTGGTAGATCTACCGATGTTCATTCTTTGTTGGAGTATATAGAGTCCATTTCAGAACTCATGGCATCAAGCCAATGTATTAAGTCTATGTCCAACATAGCTTCCTCGTAGGTCTTCGAATCCATATCCAATTGGCCTGTCTTATGAAGAAATCTAAACCTTTCAAGTTGTTTCTTAATTTAATCTGACCTTTTCGGAGGTTATGTGTAAGGCTCTTTGATGCTAATTTTTTTCTAGTGCTTGTGAGATTTGGTGATTATCTTGAACTTCATCAAGTTTAACAACGTCATTTCTATCTAGTAGAAATTTTTTTTCCAAAAGAGGTGGCATTCCTTGAGACAAGCACCTTTTGTTTTGAGGGATCATAAAAATAATAACTTGTAGACTCTCTTAGGTATCCCAAAACTTGTACAAGGTGGATTGACTATCTAACTTATCTTCCACTAACCTCTTCACGTATATGGGAAACCCCCAAACCTTTTAACAATGGCAGGAGGGCACTTTGCCATACCACATCCCACGTGGAATCTTTAGCATGGCCTTTGAGGTTACTACATTAAGTACCTTTGCAGTTGTTTCTAAAGCGTATTCTCAAAAAGATAAAGGCACATTGAAAAAACTCATCATGGAATGTACCATATCCAACAAGGTACGATTTCTCTTCTTGGCTACTCCATTAAGTTGAGGTGTTGCGGGTGGAGTCCATTAAGAGATAACCATTCTCTTTTAGATAATCTAAGAATTTGGTACTTTAGTATTGTCCTTCTCGATCTTATTGAAGAGTTTTAATATTAAGTATTTTTTGCTTTTTTACTTCACACCTATACTCTTTGAACCTTTCAAGGATTTTGCACTTGTACTTCATAAGATACACATGTCTAAACCGAGTGTGATCATCGGTGAAGGTGATGAAGTAAAAATAGCCTTCTCATACACTAACTCTTAGTGAACCGCGCATATCCATATGGATCAAATCTAAAGGACTTATGCTTTGCTCCAATTGCCCTACAAAAGGAGCTTTGGTCATTTTTTTCCTCTTCAAACAAGGCTCATAAGTTGGAAGTTTCTCAATGCCACTAATAATTAGTGCTTTGAGAGCTTCAATCTTGTTCATCTTATTTTTAGAGATATCCCCAAGTCTTACATGCCATAGAATGGCATTTTCTTGGATATGTAATTTTCACTTACTCAATTAAATGTGCATTGGTGAAGGTTGAGAATCCAAAAATATATAATCTTTTGTCAAGTGTACCATGAGCAACTAAAGAACTAATTTCTTTAATGCTTTCAATTTTTCATTTGATATAGAAGGATCAAATCCTTCGCTATCCATAATAGGAATTGAAATATTGTTCTCAACAATATATAGTACACAATAACAAGGATTCAATACAGGTATGAAGTTCTCTAAGTCTAACTTATTTTATGCCTTTAGCTTTGGCCGCAACTCTTGCTCTGTAACCAAGGTAATGGATCATATCCCCATTACTAAGTTTTATTCTTCTTTCTATTCTTTATAACAAATTACAAAGAAAAGAATCACATGCAATATCATATATCTATGAGAAAAAATATATCCTTAAATGCACTTCAATAAAGTACATACCTTTCTCAAATGTGCCAAGGTATTTCTTGCAATACCACTTCCAATGGCCTATCTTTCCAAAGTAGAAATAAATAACATTGACTTTATCCTCTATAATCTTCTTGATTCCTCTGAATACATTTAATAGTTGCTTTCCCTTAGAGAAAGAACTTTTCTTCTTTTTACCTCCCTTTCTAATACCCCCAGGGCCCATAGACTTGGAAGAGGAAATAAATGTCAAAGGTTTGCACTTGTTATGGTGGTCTCCTTCCAGATCAACACTTTGATCAATAAAACTCAGCGAGGATGTAAGGATTAAATCCTCATCGAGATTATTGTCCATCACTGTGTCTAAGTTGAAAAGCTTATTTAAGCCTAATCATTTTTAGACCATAGTCGATGACGCATGACTTCACACATATCCTAACTTGAAAAATCTCCTTTGACAATATGAACTTCTCATTCCTTGTTTGCTATACAACTCT
Source organism: Jacaranda copaia (assembly GCA_014898725.1). Lineage (NCBI taxonomy): Eukaryota > Viridiplantae > Streptophyta > Magnoliopsida > Lamiales > Bignoniaceae > Jacaranda > Jacaranda copaia. The sequence continues at coordinate 218,649 of JACGDI010005368.1, forward strand.
TGTAAACTTAAACCAAGGTGCTATTCATATATCTTTTAGATTTTTGAAGTTTGTAGATAAGACAATAGGGTGGGGCGATCCTTAACCTAATCCATGAACTTTTCATGTGTTTCTCGATCTACATTAATGCCATAAGATAAGGAGCACTATGATATCAGACATTTATGCATTTCTCAGAATCTAGAATGATTTTAAGGTTTAGTCAAACGTGAAAGTTTGGCCTAGTTAGTTTATTAATTTCCAAAATAATGTTGAGTGGATTTTAACCATTCTTGTGATTTCAAAAATCATCAAAGGCATAAAAGAGAATATAAGCATGTGATTGGATATTGATATTTTGAAAACATGTTTATGGTCTTTCTAGCATGTTTTTCTCCCACTATTTTATCAAATTCTTCACCCCTAGAAGAATTTAGAAAATCATATTTTCTAGTGAGAATCAAGACTCCAAAGACTTGCAAGTGGACTTCTATGATCGAGTGCCATCTACAAACAATCTAAAGATAAGCAACACTTGCTAATTGCATCATATGCAACTCTTAACATGTTTTGCCTCACTTTTCATGTAGACCCACAACTCATGCGACTTTTACACCATTAGTTGTTAAGTCAAACCTACCAATCAAACTTTAATTCAAGATCACTCCACAACATCCCCCGTGACCGAGTGTCAATGTGTGGAAAGCTTCAAATCAAATGTGCATCATATGCTAAGTATATGCTCACAGCTTTCAACTTAAGTGTGACCCTCGTGATCGAGTGCTATCATACAAATTCAGTTGCATGTCTGGCATATACTATTGGTAGAAGACATAGATTAATTAAAACTCTTTTTAATTTATATCAATACTGACTTAATATTTGAGAACACTTAGATATTCTAAGTAGGGGATTTCAAACTTGCTTGCCAAGATCTCACAGATTTTATCTTTTTATTTAGGTGTTCTATATCCTAATCCATATATCACATACATTGATAGGATATGAAAAGCATAAATAAGTAAATAATCCTAGCATACTTCGAGGGTAGGATGACCATGAGCCTAACCAAGTGATGCATTTAGAACCATATGTGCATCACTTGGTTAATTTTAAGTGGATTGATTAAACCAAGCTATTATATGAGTGCATCCCTATACATTTATGGGTTTTCAAGCCTCCTTGGATTTTCTTTACATCTTGCAACTTTTACAAGAAAAAAAAAACCTTACTCCTAGTAATTCTACTCTCATAACTTCTATAAGATAGAACAAAAGGCATGTAAGCCCCATTTACTCATAGTGATCATTCAATCTTTGTGCGTAATGATCATTTGGGCATTATCATTCTCATTGTCTATGTGGATGATATTTTAATCTCTAGTAGTGATTATTAAGGTATATAACAAACCAAGGCATACTTACAACAACACTTTGTCACTAAGGATATGGGACATCCTAGATATTTCCTTGGTATTGAGATTGCCCATAGCAAGCATGGCATATCTCTACCTTAGAGAAAATATGCTCTTGATTTGCTTCAAAAAGTAGGTTTACTTGGCACCAAACCAATCGATACTCCTATGGACTTGAATCCTACTTTTTGGGATGATTTTAGTGATTTTTTAGAGGATAAGGCAAAGTACAAATGACTTGTAGGGAAATTAATATATTTAACTATAACTTGATCGGATATCTCTTTTGTATTTGGAGTAATTAGTTAATTCATGGACAAGACGCGTACTGTTCATTGCGATGCTGCTCTTAGAATCTTTAAATATGTTAAAGCCTTTCCTGGAAAAGGTTTATTATTTAAGAAGTATGGACATTTAAATATAGAAGCCTATTCCAATGTAGATTATGTTGGCTCTAGAAATGACAGGAAATGTTGCTCTAAAGAGAGAGCTTCAAAACTCTTGCTTTCAAGCATCTAATCGTTCTTGTACTCACTTAGAATTTGACATATTTAGCTCTAGATTTGCATGAGTTTCTACTTCACATTATTTAGCCTACATCATATTATAAATATTAATCATCTTATTTAAATTAATGGTCACTTCACTATAGTTTATAGGATCACTTAGTACTTTTAGTAATCATGTAACATTGCTTCTTGTAAATATTTCATTTAGTGACCATATGATGTTGGTTGTTACAAGCATATGTTTAACAACCAAATTAGTTGGTTGTTGATGATCAATTTTAAACGACTTATAGCAATCATTCAATATTTTGTTGCTAAATTGGTCATAGATAATGTTTACAATTCTCACTAAAAAAATTGACTTTGGTTGCTATATTACTAGTTAAGATAGGCCAAATTATAGCGACCATTTATAGCTATCACATACTAATTGGTTGCAAAAATATTTACGTAACTTGACTTTAGCAACCAAATTACTTTTGGCCACAAAAAATCTAAACCAGTGTTCTTAATTTACCTATTGCCTATTGTGTCCTCGGGTTAATGGGTGGTCACCCTTGGAGTTATCTAAACACTGGATAGGCAATTGGCCCCAAGGTGTTCTCCTAAGGGGCCACCATTCTTAGGGTGCCTGGCTAAGGGGTCGTTGCCTAGACAAGCAACGTTGTGTGGCATAGTAGCCATCGCTTTCGTTGCTTCTTGCATTGAGGTGTCTTTTGCCAATTCTATCAACACTTTCATAGTGATTTGTAGGATAGTCCTCCAAGAAGTGATGCTTGTGGCACAAGGAGATCTTCGATGTAATTGGCACTTCAGGTGCTTGCTTCATCACCAATAGGGGTCATGCATCAGGTGGGTTTCCCTGGCATCCTCTCATTAGGGCCCCATTAGAGTCCCAGAGTCTTGAGCTATGTGTTTCATCTATACTCTCAATGTTTAGTGAGTTTGGAAATCCATTCACATAGATGACACTAAATGATATTGTACGGAGTTGGATGCAAGGATCTTTTTAGAAATTATAGAATTGCAAGTTTTGTTTCTAGAACATTCTTGTTCAGAGAGAATGATCAAATTAATGAACATGTGATTTGATGCTTCTTCTAGCTATAATATTCGTATTTATATTGATAGAGTCCTTAATTGGTCGGACCCATTAAACATAGTGGCCCATCTAAATGAGCTCAGTGATCTATCCCATCAAGTTATATTTATCTTTTCTTGTCACTTTATTTGTGTCCCTAAAGTATAAGAAGAATATTCTCAATAGAATATAGAGTTTGAAAGTAGATTTAAAAATTAGAGTGCAGAATTTGAAGATATGATGGAATATTTGGATTTACAATATAAAAAGGATTTTTTGAAAATTAGGCTCTACAATCAAAAGTTAAGATTTAGATGTATGATTTAAGAATAGGACTACTTTTTGCAAGTATCCTACATCAAATATATTTTTAATTTTTAAAAAAATTAAAATAAGTTGAGAAAATGGATACAACCATAACCTTCAATTGCATGTTTGTTTTCATTTTCAAATCCAATTTTCATTTTCTCTTTAAAATGAAAATATAGAATTATTACTATTTACACCATTGTTTCAAATATTTTTATTTTCAAAACATTCTTTATTATATTCTCTCTCCATTTTCATCCTTTTTTCAACCCCTATCATTACCTTAATTATATTTTATCTTTCCAATACTTGTCATGCACTAATCACAACAAAAATATTATAAATTCAAATTCGAATTCAAATTATAATGTTATTTTTTTAAACAATCACACACCACTTCATCAATTTTTCAATTAAAAACTATATAACTAAACAACAAATACCAAACATTAAAATCCATCTCATTTTTAAAACCATATGAATCTATAATTTTCTACAATACATCTAAATAAAATGTCATTTTTAAATCTAATTATTTTAATTAACTTTTCACTATATGTTTTCATTAAAAAATAAAAATAGCTCCAGAAAATGAAACCAAACGAGCCACAAGGTTTTGCCTTCCTAGTATATATGGATAAACTTCCTCTTCCTTTTAATCCAATTAGAACATGTCCGAAGAATGAGCAGTAAGGTCAGACTCTGCTCATCCCCCTAAAATCCAATCTAGGTCAAGGGAGCAACTAGTCTTATTTTTATTGTGGTCGAGATATTGAATAAGGTCTTCCTTGCTTCACCTTGAGATAAGGTAGAAGGTTCGATTTGGTTCGAATCTTCAACATTAATCTACATTATCGTCCTTCAATATTTCACTTAAACAATGACTTTTTTTTTTTTGGTTCTTGGTTTCCCGGTGGTGGGGGGGTGAGGAGTGGTGTCAATCTAAAGCACAGACCACCTCTTTCCATCAAATTGGATGTAAGTATGTTGGCAAATACATAACATAAATCCAATAGTTTCAAGTCCGTCTGACTTCCTTTCCCGTGCTTCCTCAATGCACCACAGATATCCTATAAACCATCATTTCTTTTACATTGAGCTTATTGACACATACACCAAAACTCGAGCCTTAAAATCAGGCCAAGTACTTCACGCTCATCTCACCATCACTGGATTGGCTAGTTCAACCCACTTTGCTTCCAAACTCATAGCATTTTATACGAGGTGCAGACATTTGGCAGCTGCTCGAAAGCTGTTTGACAAAATTCCCAAGTCAAATATACGTGGCTGGGTTGCTCTATTAGGATCCTACGCTCGCAATGGCTATTATCAGGAGGCCATGGGCGTGTTTGAGGAAATGAACAAGGGAGGATTTAAGTATGACAGAATTGCTCTGCCTAGTGTTCTTAAAGCCTGTGGACAGCTCTCTGATTGGAAAGCGGGCGTGAGAATACATGCTGTTGTTCTGAAAAATGGGCTTCAGTCTGACGCTTTTCTGACGTGTGCATTAATTGATATGTACTCAAAATGTGGGATGGTTGAAAAGGCAAAAAGAGCGTTTGATATCATGCCGGAAAGAGATTTGGCGGCTTTAAATGCTATGGTTTCGGGGTACGTTCAAAATGGTCTTGTTAAGGAAGCATGGGGTTTGGTTGACAAAATGAAATTATTGGGTACGAATCCTGATATTGTGACTTGGAATTCGTTGATTTTGGGGTTCTCACAAGCAAATGATCAAGTGATGGTTTGTAAAATTTTCAAAATTATGGACTTTGATGGTGTTAAGCCTGATGTGGTGTCCTGTACATCAGTAATTTCAGGTTTGGTGCAAAACTTTCAGAGCACCAAGGCATATGGTGCTTTTCGGAAAATGCTGCAAGCTAGATTGTCCCCAACAGCATCAACAATAAGCTCTCTATTGCCGGCATCAGCTAATATTGCAGATATGAGGTGTGGCAAGGAGATTCATGGCTATTCAGTGGCAATGGGGTTTGAAAAGGATGTATATGTAAGGAGTGCACTCATAGATATGTATGCTAAATGTGGGTCAATTTCTGAAGCAATGTCATTGTTTCAAGATATGTCTGAAAGGAATACTGTGACCTGGAATTCCATGATTTTTGGCTTTGCAAATCATGGATACTGCCATGAAGCTATTGAACTTTTCAATCAAATGCTAAGAGAGGAGGAAAGGAAACTAGACCACTTGACTTTCACTGCAGCTCTCACTGCATGTGCTCATGCTGGAATGGTTGATCTTGGTGGAAGTTTGTTCCAGTTGATGCAGGAAAAATATGGCATTGTACCAAGATTAGAGCATTATGCATGTGTGGTAGACTTATTGGGGAGAGCAGGAAAGCTTGCTGAGGCTTATGGTCTTATTCAGGAAATGCCCATTGAGCCTGATTTATTTGTATGGGGAGCATTGTTAGGGGCGTGTAGGCAACATGATTGTGTGGGTCTAGCAGAGATAGCCGCAAAACATTTGTCCAAGCTTGAACCAAAGAGTTCAGGAAGTGGTGTGCTCTTGTTGAATTTATATGCCGGCTCCAGTAGGTGGGGAAATGCTATAAAGGTGAAGAAGATGATGAAGAAAAGGAAATTGCAGAGTTTCCCTAGCCGTAGTTGGATCGAAGTCTTGTGATATGCAGAAGCAGTCACATTTGCTGCAGATGATGATTCCATGCTTTCTTTTTTGGTAATTACCATGAGGGACTAATTCTATGGTTCTAAATCCGGTTTGGCTGCCCTTCTAAAATATCCATTTTTAACTAATATTCTATATGATAATGAAAACTATGACAGTTTCCGATGCCCATGTTTTCGCCAATTTAAGTAATTATGACATGCTTGCAGCTGGGGAAGGTTAACTTGAATTTTGTTGACAAATCCGTGTGGACCATGGCCAGCCAAATAGAAAGCTTTGGGATAATTGCAGCAGCCATTAGGGGCTGGGTGTAACCATCAACCATCATGTTTCAGAAGAATGACAGAAAGGTGATCTTCATTTTATTCAGAGAATACTTATACAATCAATGAAAGGATTCAAATATCCCACAATTTGTTGACCGCCATTGGGCTTGCATTTGTGAGATTTATATATATATTCTTCAAATTGTTATTGAGGACAGACTTTTCCTCATAAAATGAAAATATTGAACAAGTTTTGCAGGATTCAGCTGGGCGTAGATGGCATGTATGTATCAGCAGGGCTTTTCGCAATAGCATTGGAAGCCATAGCAATTCCCGCTTAGCGCACCTTCATAAAAATGACAACCATCATTGCAGAAATCTGGACACAGTGCTTGATATTGGCTTAGATGCTGGCATTTGTTTGCTTTGACTACCGTCTCTGCTTGTGAAAAGAAAAGGTTGATTAGTAGCATTGAAGTAATTCTGTTTATTTACAGGACTGAATTATCATGAAATCTAATTTTAAGTACACAATAATAGAGCATTACCAGTGGCAGCCAAGAGAATAACACATAAATCCAGAATCAAATATGTGGAGCTCTTCATTGTGTGTGTGTGTGTGTGTGGATAGATGGATGGAGGTCCCTCGAAAAATAGATGGCGGAGCTATTGAATTGAATCATTTTTGTGCAAATGCTTGATTATAAAGAGTAGTTTTGGTGGGTGGATGCATAATGCGTATTTATTTTTTCATATGTATGGCAACGCTGTCTGAGTCTTAACGGTCAAGTTTTTATCCACTTGCAGTTGCCGACCTGGAAATACTACAAGAAGAAGCTGCACCCACCAACACGAATCTCACAGATATCAAGACATAACTACAATACTAGCATGACAGATTGTAACATTGAAAACCACTGGGGCTATAAATTATCAGATATAAAAAATATGAATGTGGGTAATGATTTCATCATATATACTAATCTAAATAGTATTACAAAGTAAAGTAAAATGATAAATTGTCCCAAATACGTACGTTGGCTATGTTTGGTTACATTTTAGCATAATAGTTTTGTTTTATCAAAACATAACCAAAAATGCATCCTGTTTCTCTCCAAAATGCCAAATTAAGTTTTTTTCGAAATACCCTCTTCTATATTTCATTATTCCCAACTTTTTCTTTTTTCAATATATATACATACATATATATATATATATATATATTATATGCTTTATTATTATTTTTAATTACCATAAAATAATATCTCAAATCTATTTTCACTCAAAAACTCAACAAAAAGCTATTGATTTAATTGCTACACTAAAAAATTATCTCATCCTAAAACATAAATAAATATATCAAAACTTTTCAAAATAATTTTCTATCTACTTTCCAAAATATAAACAAAAATTCATTATATTCTCCAACACGACTTTCACATTCTCCAACTCTGCTATCAAAATTCATTCTCCCAAAATATATAATACAAAACATATAAAACCTAACCAAGCACTACCTTTGTATTTGATATGAATCAATAGTAGAGTTAGTTATGCTAATTGAGAAGAGAGTAATAAATATATAATCGTAACTAACTCTTACAATTAAACGATTACATTACAAGAAAAAGAAGATGCAGGGATATGTTGTAATTTTAACAATAATTTTCGTGGAAGCTTATTTATTTTTATCGTTCCCTTTCCTCGAACTAACCGTTCCCTTTCTATATTGTAAGTCAACTCTCCTTGATCATATGTAGGTCTCTATCCAGTTGCATTCAACTTTCCCTGAGTCTATGCAAGTTTCTATCCACTCGCAGCCACGGAATATAAGAAATAACCGCAGCCACGCACACAGATCTCACAGGCACCGAGACAAAATTAAAATACCACATGACGGATGTGTAACATTGAAAACCAAGGCCATACCGACGATTATTCTTGCTATGTGATTGGACCAATAACCCTAATACTAGTGGAGCTGAGGCTATTACAGGGTTTACTCCCATTGATCTTTTATTCTAATGTCGAGATAGTGTTTTTTAGGCAGGAACTTTAGCCGTTTGTCATTTGCGGGTAAGTCTGTTACTGTGCGTGAACCCATTATTGGTCATTTTGTAGAAAGGACTAGGGCAGCTGATTTAAAAGAACATGTTTAATTCGTTCTTTTTGGTTGTCGTGTAGGCTATGGAATTCTTCAAATTGCTTTTGCTTTGGCTTGAGGTGAAAAGGTTGCCTTAGACCCAATTGTGTTGGCTCTTCCGTATAAAAGAATGACAAAATTGGTGTAAAGAAGAGACACCAGTACAGCATTGGCACTAGTTGGATAGTTCGAATATATCTTCATCATATTTCCCACAACTCTATTTTAACAAAAATGTTAGGAAAGAAGGAGAGTTGTTTTCCATTTTTGTGGTGAGAGTGTGGGACAAGTTTCTGCACGATTTTATCAACTTCAGGAGGAAAGCGTCCATGATTTCTTGCGCTCCTGTCAAGATGAAGAATTTTGTAAAGGGAACTGTTGTACTTCTGGAATGGACGGATTGAGGTAGGCAGCATTCCTAATAGCAAGGGATTTACTTCACGGGTTTAGGTTTATAAACACGATAAAAAATAGAGTGACTGTGTACTACTTGTGAACATGCACTTTAAAAAAGGCCAGGCTGGCGTGTTTTGTGGCCTTTGTGAAAAGACAACAATTGCCTTTAGCGTTTTTCGTCTACACAAGTTCATTCCCACTGTTATTGTGATCCTCATTTTTTAGAATGGTGGAGTTTCTATTTAGCAAAGACTTGAGATGACATCAATGGAGATTGCAACTGATGTAGCTTTCCCTGAGGAACTCTAGTTCGCGACAAAAAGGTATTAACGGGTTTTTAATCCTTTTACAAAGTAATCTGGGACCCTAGTATTAAGGGGCGACCCAAAAATCATTTCTTTTCAAAAAGAAGAAGAGACTCCAAAGAGCCTGGGATAATTACTATAGGAAATGAAAGAAAAGGGGTCAAATAGCCTTACACTGGACTTCACTTTATAAACCTGTAAGTTTTAGTGCCACTCTCTAGCATGTGATTGTAATTACATGTCGGTCACTATAAGTAAGCAAACTCTGCCCACTGTTATATTTAACAGATTTTTCGCGTAGGAGCTCGGGGCAGAGCTAAGGCTTTACTTGGTAACTCGAGACCAAATGTCATCGGTATTATTTTTTGAGGCATTTATCTTACTTTAGTGATATTTATATCTATTCATGCCCAATCTTCTTCACTCATATGTTGCAGCGTCAAAGAAGGTTGATTAGGTAGCTATTCCAATGGTCCCTGTAGAACAAAGTTCTCAAAAAAGCATAAAGGTATTTACCAATCCTCAAATCTCTCCATCTTCAAAGAAAATTTCTAAGTGGGAAATCATTGAGGTTTCTAATTCAGATGGGAGGAAGCGGTAGAGTTCGTAAACGATTCCATAATTTTTCCAGCTCATTAATCTGAATATTGAATGATCGTGGAGATTTATTTATTTTTTTAATTTTTGTAGGCGAGCTAAGGTAAACTCTGTGGAGGAGGTAGTCATTCCTGCTAACAAAACAAGAACACAGAAATTTAGCTTTATAGTTCCTGGGACAAGGGCATATTTTTTGAGAGACTCAATTGGGAAGTGTTACCAAGTCTTCTTACTAAAGTAGAGAAAGTGGACCATCACGTAGCCGAAGGCTTCCCTATTGCTGTTTCCTACACTATCCTCTAGAGTTTTCAATTTCCTGAGAAAAGATCAAAGAGAAAAGCTGAGGCATCTAATGTCAGATTAGTGAAGGTAGTATCTATTCCCAACTGCTTGTTTTATGCTTTATAATATTTTCGTTCCTCTTACTATATGAAGAGAGAAGGCACCTAGCTTTTAGCACCATTGGAAGTCTATTTCCGTTGATTATCTGAATGAACTATTTTGCATGATTTGCTTTCTCTAAGCCAACTTTGATGACTTATTCTCCTCTTATTATATACTATTGTTGCAGTTATCTACTCTGGCGGCAGTTAGGATTCTAGTACGAAAGGGCTGTTCATAAGGCCTGACAAACTGCTCGAGGAGAAGTCAGCTAGTGGCATGAGCATCTTATCTAATATTTCTGTCGAACACCTTAATGAAAGATTGAGCAAGCCTCCATTGAAAAGCTAATGGAAAAGCATGAGGCCTTTCTTGGATCGATTATACAAGAGGCAAACCAAGTTTATCTGGCTCTCCCAATATGTTAGGAGCAGCTGATGGATATAAATGAATACTTAAAAAAATATAAATACAATATTGACTAAATAATGTGCAAGAATCTTAAATACAAAATTTATCCAACAAAGGCTGTCCGTGTGGAGTGGACAATTCTCCAAATTCAAAAGACAAATTCAAATCTGATGATAAAAAACCAAACTTACAAAAATATTTAGAGTAAAAATACAACACCCTAACAAGTAACTAGTGCTTGGAGATCAAATAGGAAGGCAGTTGAGAAAGTGGGGAACATGCAGAAACATCATGAGATAAGTTGGCCCACGTCTTCCTTGACTCCGTCAGCCTCTCCTTGGGAGAACCCAAATAACTGATGCATCTGGACCTGGTCAAGCTCATTGCCATGTGTTTCTCTTCTAGAATATGTACGTATGGGTCTCTTATCAGTGCACTTCCCCGAGAAAAATGCATTGTCCTCAAGGTGGAAACTAGGGAACTGGTTAGCCATTAAATCGTACTCTTCCCAACTAACCTCTTCAATTGGACAATTCTGCCATTCAATCAAAAGCTCAAGAGAAGGGATTCCAGAAATCCAACCCATCTATAAGCCAGTATTTTAGCATGTGTTAAAGTTAGCTCCCAATCAGCATTAATGGGAAGGGGGACAGGCGGAGAAGATGTTGTCTGGCCGGGAGCTGGCCGGAGCAAAGATACATGGAAAACGGGTGGACTCGCGAGGAAGCAAAAGTTCCAATTCATATGCCACTGGGCCAACTTTTCGAATGACTTCGTAAGGTCCAAAAAATTTGGGAGAGAGTGTTTCATACCTTCGTTTAGCAAGTGAATTCTAGCGATAAGGTTGAATTCTTAATAAGAAAGAGTCCCCAACATTGAAACTTAGCTCTCGCCTCTTGGTATCAGCTTGGGCCTTCATGCGTGATGGAGCTTTTAAGAGATTAGCTCGTAATAGTTTGAGCATATCATCACGCAGTAGAAGCTGCTCCTCTAAATCAGCTAGACGAGTTTCTCCATGAACATAAGGATGAAGGGGTGGAGGATCACGCCCATAGACAATATTAAAAGGTGTGGTGCATGTTGAAGTGTGAAAACCAGTATTGAAAGAGTATTCAGCCTAGCAAAGAAATGTACTCCACTTTGAAGGTTGTTCGTGGGAAAAGAAATGTAGGTAAGCTTCTAAGCACCAGTTAACCACCTCGATTTGACCGTCCAATTGAGGATGGAAAGAAGTGCCCATGCGCAAGCGAGTTTTGCTCAACTGAAAAAGTTCCTGCCAAAAGGTACTAAGGAATATGACGTCTCTGTCAGACAGTGTTGATTGTGGGACGCCATAGAGGCGAACAATCTCCCTGCAAAAAAATTGAGCAACTATTTTCGCAGTAAATGGGTGGGATAATGGAATGAAATGAACATATTTACTGAAGCAGTCGACTACTATGAGAATAGTGTCAAACTTTGCAGATTTTGGAAGACCTACTATAAAATCCAGTGAGATATCTTCCCATATTCTGTCTGGTATGGGTAATGGTTGGAGAAGACCAGCTGGCACAAGTGCTTGATACTTGTTCTGTTGACAAGTCAAACGGTTCTGAACATAATGCTTGACGTCTTGCTTCATGCCTAGCCACAAAAAATTGGAAGAAAATCTTTTAAGAGTTTTCAAATACGCTCCATGTCTAGCAACCAGAGAGTCATGGGATTCTGAGAGTAGCTTCAGCTTCATTGCTTCATCATCTGGAATAACCAGTCGATTTTTGTAATATAATCTCTGATCAGCAACCTGGAAATTCGGATAAGAAGTGGGGTTGGTAGTAAGTGACTTCATTATGTCTCTAGTGTAGGAATCCATCTGAAGTGCTAGCTGCAAATCCATGAAGTCCAGCATAATTGGAAGAGCCAAAGCAAGAAAATCTACATGCTGAGGACAATGGAAAGTGCATCTGCACCTCTGTTTTCTTTTTCCAAGTTTGTAAATGACGGAGAAATCAAATGGCAATAGTTTTATGAGTAACCATTGCTGTGCATTAGTGGTGATTCTCTGTTCTAACAAACATTTGAAGCTGAAATGGTCTATCTTGACATAGAGATGTCTTCCCAAGGGGTAGTGCTTCCATTTCTGTAAAGCTAGAACAAGAGCAAGTAATTCTCTTTCATATGTAGACATTAAACGATTAGAAAAAGAGAACCCCTTACTAAAATAGGCAACTGGATGATCTGCTTGCAATAAAATAGCCCCAATTCCTTCAGAAGATACATCACACTCCATTGTGAAGGGCTCATTGAAATTTAGGAGATGCAGAACCAGTGCAGAAATGAGGGCTTATTTGAGCTTTTTAAAAGCTTCCTCAACTGTTGGAGACCATTTGAAGCCATTTTTTTGGGTCAATTCTGTGAGAGGCCTTGCAATTAGACCTTAGTTCTATACAAATCGATGGTAGTATTCTGTTAACCCTAGGAATCCACGCAACTCCTTCACATTGGATGGTGCGAGCTAATTTTGAACACCATGCACCTTATCTTGGTCAACTGCAACTCCTTTAGTGATACCACGACCCAAGAAGACTATTTGATTCTGGCCAAATAGACACTTGGATGCCTTTGCAAAAAATTGGTAGTCCCGACGAAGCTGAAGTGCCATCCGCAGATGTCGGATATGCTGCTCAACTGTCTGACTGTAAATCAATATATCATCAAAGAAAACCAGAACAAACCTTCAGAAATATGGGCTGAAAAGGTCGTTCATAGCTACTTGGAATATGGAGGGGACATTTGTGCAACCGAACAGCATTACCAGGAACTCATAATGTCCGAAGTGGGTGCGGAAAGCTATTTTGGCAATATCTGCAGGGTTAACTCTGATTTGATGGTAACCCAATCGAAGGTCAATCTAGGAAAAGATGGTCACACCATGTAATTCGTCAAGGAGCTCATCTATATTGGGTATGGGATGTTTTTTAGGTACAGTGACCTTGTTGAGGGATCTCTAATCAGCGCACATTCACCAAGTATCATCTTTTTTCTTGGTTAAAAGTGCGGGGCCAGCATAAGGACTGGAGTTGGGTCGTATAAAAATGGAACTAAGTAAATTTGAAACATGCTTCTCAATTTTTTATTTTTGATAATGTGGGTATCAATAAGGCTTAATATTGAGAGGTTTAGAATTAGGGATAAGTGGTATGGAATGAGTGTGTGATCATCAAAAGGGAGGTAAGGACTTTGATTCCTGAAAGGCATACTCAAATTTGTTAAGTAAAAGTTGAATTTCAGGAATTTTGGGTTTTGAAGTACCGGGTTCACCCCTATTTTGGCCAAATATTAAAGGCTAGCTCCTGTCTACCCAATTTTAGGGACTCTTTGCAGCTTGTACCTCTTCCCATTCAAGGAACATCTTATTCCAGTTTGCTTGCATGATATTAAGTGAAGCTAACCATTTGACACCCAGCACCAAATATGCACCTCCAAGCAAAAATGGGTAATAGTCTTTAGTGATAGTTATCCCGACAGTTGTACCTGCATTTTTCGACAAAGTCGATTACATTAGACCATGTTGCTATTTCCCATCTGAACGTCAAATGTTGGAACCTCTTGCATTGGCAATTGTAGTTCGGTCACTAATGACTTGGCTATAAACTTATGAGTTGAGCCACAGTCAATTAAGATAAAAAGTGACTGTTCTCCCAAAGTACCCTTAAGCTTCATAGTGCTGCCATTCAATTTGCCCAAAATTGCATGAAATGAGATTTTCACAAGGTCACTCGGACTCGTTGCTTCTTCATTCTTTGTGTCATTTGGTGGTTCTGTGGATTCACTATCTTCCGCCACTTTCATCAATGCTAAATTTGAGGGTTTATAATGATGCCTAGTTCTGAATTTTTTGTTGCATCTAAAACAGAGTCCCTTTGCTAATCAATTCTATTTTTTGGCCTCCCATGAGCAAGTTTGATTTGGTTGTGAAAAGTGGTAGGTTGTAGTAACTGGTATGCATGAATTGGTTGGAGAGAGTGTTTAGGAAAGGTGGGTTTCATGTGTGTTTAGAGACCAAGTAATAGATGGAGAAAAATTAGGCCAATTTGAAGAATTCCAATTGGGCTCTTTTGAACTACAATTTAGGCCTTGTTTTATCTCAAATTAAAGGGCTACTAGACTCATAGCTTTATAAATAGATCTGGGCTTGTGGATGTGTACATTAGCCTTAAGTTCATCTTTTAGTCCATTAAGGAACACACCCAAAAAATAGTGTTCTGGCTAATTAGTGACTCGAGAAGATCTTTTAGCAAATTCTTGACGATATTCTTGAATAGTATCATTTGTTGAATGGCACAAAGATATTCATCAGGGTTTTGGAATTTCGGCAGACTATAGTTTCCTATAATACTTTGACTAGTTCTCCCCAATATAGCAAAGTGTGTTCACTATTAATCCAAGCAAAGAGATCAAGAGCATCACCTTCCAAATACAACACAACAACATCAACTTTGAGTTCATCTAGGGTTTGATAATAACAAAAATATTTTTCTGCTTTCAGTATCCATCCTCGTAGGTCACGTCTTTCAAATTTGGGAAACTCTATTTTTATATGGTGTTGTCTAGCTAGATTCTTAGCCTACCAAGGACTCTTAACATCTTCTTCAGCCCAAGCGGCCTTGCTTCTATCATAAGCACCACCACTTGTTTCCCCCTATTGAGCATTACTAGCTTGTGTTTTAAGAGCAGCGACATCAATGGCTAATACATTTATGGATTCCAATTTAGAAGCAATGGCAGATAATTGCTGGATGATAGGATCGGTGAGTGGGTTTGTGGGGTCATTTTGGGAAGTAATGGATCTAGTATTAACCATGATGGATCGGATGTGGCTTTAAGGCCAAAATTGTTAATAGCAGCTAATGGATATAAATTTGAATGAATACTTAAAAAAATATAAATACAATATTGGCTAAATAATGTGCAAGAATCTTAAACATAAGAATTATCCAACGAAGGTTGTCCGTGTGGAGTGGACAATTCTCCAAATTCAAAAGACAAATTCAAATTTGATGATAAAAAAAACAAACTCACAATAATATTTATAGTAAAATAAAACACCCTAACAAGTAACTAGTATTTGGAGAACAAATAGAAAGGTAGTTGAGAAATTAGGGAACATGCAGAAACATCATGGGATAAGTTGGCTCACATCTTCCTTGACTTCTTCAATTTCTCCTTGGGAGAAACCAAATAACTAATGCATCTAGACCTAGTCAAGCTCATTGTCACATGTTTTTCTTCTGGAATATGTACATATAGATCTCTTATCACAGTATTATAAGAAATTTATAGTAGAGTTTGAGACTTTGAAAAAACAACATAGTGCTAGTACTAGCATCCAAGAAGGCAACTTACAAGTCGAAACATTAATTCTTTAATGGAAGAATTGAAGGAGCTCCACATTGCCTACCATTTAATGGTAAAGGAATACGATATAGAATGCATGATGACATGGTCGAAAGAAATGGAGAGTTTTAACTCATAGTATGGAAGGTCTGAGGATACGATGTGATGAATTGATGGTCAATGAAGACAAAACCTTAACTATTATAGTTGACAAATTTGATGGGCTTAAAGACTAAGAGTGCCAAAAATTTGATCAATAAGAACAAAGTTGAAAGAGATATGGATGATGTTGATGCTACCATACGATAGTTCCTCAAATTCTAACAAGATTTATTAGTGGTTGCTAAAGAGTATTATACTTGAATGATTATGGAGTTTCAAAGGCTTGCACTTAAAAATAGATAGATTGTGCCTCATATTAACTATCATTTCATTTTATATTTTTCTTGAATTGCATAGATGATTTTATTCCCAGTTTTATGCATGCTTTTGGCTTTATTATGAGTTTGCTTGGCTAGAGGCTAAAGTTGAAAAGATAGGAATTCTCTATTTTTTTATTTCAAATCTAAGAAGGCTTTCAATATAGAAATAAAAGAAACAAAAAGGTAAATAGTTAGCTTGGATATGGAAATAAAATAAGGAGAAAAGAAAGTTGAAACCAAAGCCAATCTCAAGTATAACACGCTTTTCTTGAGGGTTTTACCTAAAGTTCTTTGCATAAGAGCATCATTCTTTCTGCTAAAAGAGATTCCAATAGAGTCATGAAATATTTCTTCAAATGTTTTCCACTAATATAGTCCCTTAGTTAGTTTTGTTCTCTATCTCCCAATATATACGAGTTTTCTCTGCTGGCCATATTCACCCAAAGTTGCCTTCCCCAATTAGAGCTCCACTTTTCTTATAGAAAAATCTCTTTTCTCTAATAGAAAAATAAGTTTCCAAAGAAATCACCTTGGTGGAAGTGTTTTAACCTGACTTTCTTGTCAAACTACTTAATTACTTCTCTTTTTTTGTGCTTCCACATATTGAAGGGCTTGGGTTCTTACTTTATTAATGTTGTCTAGCTCCTTGATCATTTTCTTGTCACGGACTAATGAGGTCAAAGCACCTTGTGCCACAACCCTTAGAGATTTCACATTTATTTCCATAGGGGTTACTACATCTTACTTGTCATTATGCTTGAACAAAGTCATCCCAGTACTAGTATGCTTGGGCTTCAAAAGTAACAAGTGCTAAACATGGGGTTACTCTTTATCAGGTTTGCGATGATCACTTTGAGGGTCTTATTGGTTCACTCAACCTAATGATTCCTTCAAGTATAATAATAAAATGAATGCACCAAGTTAAAACTATATTATTTGGTATAGCTAGAAATTTCACTTCCTATAAATATGGTACGTCGATCTATGAGCATAAATTGAGACATCCCAATTCTATAAATTAATTATTTCTTTATGAACTTTAACTTAGTTAGATTGCTTAAACAAGATGGCCTTCGTCCACTTTGTGAAATAGTCAGCAGTGATGATAATACGAGTATACTGCTTCAAGATGGTAGGTAAATGGCACCAATCAAGTCGATAGACCAACATTAGAATAACCATGGTTTCACTATCACACTCATCTCCTTTAGAGGCCCTTTTTGAACCATGCCTTGCAATTGGCATTTTTCACATTCTTTCACCAACTTGTGGTAACTCTCTGCCATTTTTGGTCATTAGTGTTGATACTATCTTATAAGCCAAATATGTTTTGACTACTTTGAATGGGCCCTACAAACTCCTTTGTGGACTTCCATAACAATTTTCATAGCTTCTTTGTTGACCTACAAATTGTAACACACTCCACCATGAACCTTTTTATTCAATGAATTTTCTCCTAAGATCATGTTGTGCATTACTCTGAGGAGAAGCTAATAAGATGTTATTTTTTGGATCTTTACAAAATCAAGTACTAATGTTCACTAATCTCTTGCCTCATGTATAGTACTTTTAATTGAAATGACTTAGTTTAAGTGCTATACGTGATCATATCTAGTTTCTATAAACTTTTTTATTTGACGAATTTTAGTGTTATGCTTTGAGGCAAGATAACATGATGTTGGTATTATATTATGATGGGTGATCACATCGGGTTGCTTTGTACCTTGCTTCGTTGATTATCCTGGGAAGGGAAACTTTAGTGTCTAATTTAGCCAGCTCATTTGCCTCCTAGTTCTTATTCTTTGACATAAAATCAAATGATATTTTGTCAAAATCTCTCAACATTGACAATACCATGGGGAATTGTTGGCGATGCATCTATCCAAGGTAAGATTGTTACAGTGATAAGATCTTTGCTCTTGTTTGCTTACAATTTGGGAGTCTCCATCAACATATATTGCTTGAGGTCCTAACTCCCATAAAATTCTAATATGATAATTAGGGACTTATATTTAGCTTGATTATTGAACTCAAATCCTTATATTAATAT
Source organism: Jacaranda copaia (assembly GCA_014898725.1). Classification (NCBI taxonomy): domain Eukaryota; kingdom Viridiplantae; phylum Streptophyta; class Magnoliopsida; order Lamiales; family Bignoniaceae; genus Jacaranda; species Jacaranda copaia. Next base: position 236,935 of record JACGDI010005368.1, read on the forward strand.
CTAACAGGTTGGTTATCACCAAGACTATTCTAGCAACCTATTCTATCCATGAACTATCAAACATTAAGGTCTAAGGTTTTGAGAAAGATAAGAAGTATCTCAAGTTCTTGTTGAATGCCCATTTCTACCTTAGTACTTGAATGATTTGCTAGAAAATCGGTCAAAGCTTGGTCTTTCACAATTTTTTTAGGCATATATTTTAATTGGTACTCCATCAGGTAAATGGTCCATCATCCAATTCTATCCTCAAGTTAGGTCATGAAAGCGCGTACTTTATGAGTTTCATGTACAATGGAATATCCATCGATATTAAGTAACATATGAGGGATTAATTGCTTATCTAAAGAAGAAAATTATTTGGATTGACTGAAAATTATTGAGAATTTTGAAACTCATTGCAAGCACACACTAAGAGGATTTAAATCTTTTCGATAGCTTGACACTTAACAATGTACCAATAAGTTAGTTGCATTGTATCTTTCCCTTTTGCACCTTAGGTGGGATAGGGACTATAAACTAAGTTTATTCATCTAAACTAAACCCATTTTGTCCCTATATTTTTTTCTTTATTCTAGTTATTGACATTAGAAAGAATGAGGAAAATTAGAGATACAAGATTTTTAAATTAACCTAAATACCATTATTCATGTTGAAATAGAATATGAAAATGATTGTTTTCAATGATTTTAATCTTTCATAGTTGGATTTTAAGTTGGTTACTTCTATTTGCTCTACTTTCTATGTTTTGAATTAAAATAGTGCATGTGCATCTTGAACTTTTTTATGTCACCCTCTAAGGTTATTCAAGATCATTTTGAAGGACTATTACACTAAAGTGCATTAGGTAGAGTTCCCTCTTAAAATATTACAATTCAATTTTTTTAAAAAGAAAAAAGAAAGAAACAACAACACAACTACATAATAGCAATTTCATACATACATATATATATATATATATATATATCATTCTCTTATAAATCCAATACATTCAAGCAATCAATCATGAACAACAATAAATGGGAAGACTCCAATCCTTCCTCCAAATCCCATCCTGGTTTCTAAAACTATTAATTTCTATTTAGAATTTCTAGCTACTGCATGTTTATATACCACTCACAAAACATTAACTTTCTATTAGCAAGAATAAGAAATTAAATTTAAAAGAAATGTTCATCTTAAATCAAGCAAAACATGTGAGATGGACAAATAGATATCAATAATCAAATAAACCTATGAAACATGTAACAATAGTTATAAATTCATGGTATGAAATATTTCTAATTAAGTATGCAATTTTGAGTTTTCTAATTTATAACTAATTTCAAAGTTCTAATTATTACTATTTATTCTAATTTCATTAAGCATTCAAAGTTGTTTACATACATAATTCCCAACATAAATTATCAGAAGTTTAAATATGATTACTACCAAACATAAACCCTTAAATTAACTTAAACACTAAAATTAATTTAAATTCTAAACTTTATTATTAAAAAAATATATCTATAGAATTAATAACTAAACCCTAAGTAATGGAACACATAATTTAACAAACAATAAAAAAACTAATACGTAAAACTAAAAAGATATAATTTACATTTTAATCTAATCCTTACTACCATAGCAATTTAATTTCTAATCTAACTTAAACTAATTCTTTATAATTTATTAGGGAAAAATGCATATTACTCTCCAATAAAATTCAAAATTGCCACAAAATCCTATAAAAAATAGGAGTGTAATCAGCACCTCATGTTTTTTCAAAATTACCACAAAAGAGCAGAATGCAAGTAGGAGACTCAATTTTGTGTATAAATTATCCAAAATGCCCTTTAGGGGTTTAGTAAGCCCTTTTTTAAACATAATTTTCAAAACTCTTGTTTTAACTTTTTCTTTTTCTTTTTTAATAATCTGCATTTTCCCCTAAACCTAAAAAGTTACCCACAAATAACTAAAAACTATCAACCAACTTTGTCAAGGGTGAGTCAAAACCCTATATCAAAAAAAGGGCCATGAAATACCAATTCACTGAGGAAAAAAAGGGCCATGGGAACCCCTATAAAGAAAGAAAATTGTCCATGCAAACTAGATAATTTCAAAAAATGGCTATGTTTCCAACCTATGTAAAATCCCATGAAACCACTTTATTGTTTTCAACTTTTACTAATGAATTTAATCCTGTACAACTATTGGGCAGATTTTATAGAATATATTATACAATAATTAATAAACATCACCCCTTAGAAATAACAAGACAAAGGATATATTGGAAAGATAATTTGGACCATTTTATATAAGAAGTTAAGATATTTTGCCATCTAAATTATGCAAAATTTTTACACTTTGCTAACTAAATTTTTTTTTGTGATTTTTACCATATGCAGGGAAAAATACTTCGAAGATGAACCCGTTCCCATGCAATAGTCAAGAATTCTTGACGGTATCGAGCTGGAACAACCTGTTCTTCCTGAATATCCTGATTCAACGCCAAAGAATTTCCTGCTGCTAACATATAGTATTCATCTCTACCTGGTGATAAATAAAGTAGTCGTAACCCTCTTGATCTCTCCGCAATTTCATAAAACGGGCTTTCTAGAGATCCCCAATGACCTATCCTCGCATGAATTGCTAAGGATCCAATAAGTCCCGCTATATTTTCTCTTTCATCTTGCCATACATAAACCGGTTTTTATAAAACATTTTATTTTATTCCATCATAGGAGTGGCTAAAGTCTTTTATTAAATATATTTTTCATCACTTCATTAAATGACTACCCTTTTTTTAAGTTAAATTATCATAGGATATGCTCCTGAAAGTACACTAAAAAAATTCATTGCATTTTGAAACTTAACATGGCTACACCAAGGAATGACTATTATGTCCATAAAATTAGAAGATTTGGCTATAGTACCTTAAAAGAGAAGGCCTTGGCATTGATGTGATGAAAATTCATAATATTCCACCAGAATTTATTCATATATGGTAAGTGAAAGAAATAGTGTAGTTCGGGTATTAAAGAGTCATAGAAAAAACTTTAGTTAGCAAAGTGTAAAAAAACATGTAATTGGGATGTCAAACTATTTTTATCCCTTTATATAATATATAACCCTTTCTTCATTTGGTACTATAGTATTTATACATACAAAAATTATAAAAGCAACAATGAATGCTCTCTATACCCATCAATCAATTTTCAACAACCAATAAAAAACAAAGTAAAAGCCTAACCCACAGTATATAGCACTATCAACAATCAAAGTTAACCAAAAATCAACTGAATGCATATGCCTATCTAGCATCTGTGCTAATTAACAACAAGAGCAAGAAAGATTGAGCAAGAAAAAGGCTACCCTCATATTAACCCACCAAATAAAAAAAAAATAAAAAACTAATGTTCAGTTTTGATCTTAAGTCTTCAAGTCTCCACATTCTTTTCCTTGATGCAATGTCTACTAATACATATGCAATTTTTGGCCTTGCACTTCATTAATCAAATAGCAAGTACATAAAATGACTTTGCAGAAAAAGTGCCAGATTACGCCCCTACATCAACTTTGTCAGTAGTACACCTATACTTCATATAATAAAAAAGGGCCTATTACCCCCAAGTCAACTCTTTAGGAATCTTAAACCAAAAAATTTCCAAAAATTAAAAAAGAAGTTATTTTTCAATTTTGAGTTTAGATACCTCCATCCCCACTCCCAACCTAAATTCAATCCTATTCAAACAATATGAATACAAATAAGGACCACATAACTTACAAGAAATAGCCACCACCACAACAACAAAAAAACAATAAATGTGTTTATTATGTTTATTTTTTTAGTTATGGAGAGTTCCAAAAAAATGAAAAGAACCTAACCCATGAACACACAATATCACTGGAGACATACATTTCACACACAAATGATGCATTCTTTCACTAAAACACATACCAATTCAAACAAATAGAAGAAAAGTTGAAAATCAACACACTTGGAATGGCTGGTCACCAAGAATATTCTAGGTGGGTTATGAATGTCTTCGATCAAGGATGAATTCTTGACGATAAAAATTGGAAAAATGACTTGGTTTGTGTTGAGAGATTTTTTTTTTCTTCTAATTGAAAGAGATGGTTTTTGGAATTTGTTGCATTTTGAGTGTTTTTTTTTTTTTGGTCTTTTATCCAAATGTATGATAATGGAGGGAAAATTGTAACAGAGCCTAAAATCTTCTTCTGCACTCAAAAGGAGGGTTTTGTCTTTCAGTTTTTTCTAACCAAAATGTGTGTATGGGATGAGTGAGGCAATTTTGAAGTAACACAAGGTACTGATCAGACTCCTAAATTTCACAAGAGGTTTTAGGGAAATTTGAAATTTCACAAGGGTGTAATCTACATTTAGCCCAATTTATCACCATAAATTTTAATTTACATTAATATTTTCAATTCTCTAATTTCTATAGCAAATAAATTAACCCTAAATTGAACTTTAAAGACAATTACCAATATCATAAATTAATAAATGTAAAAACATAAAGAAAAAAAAAATTTGAAAAAAAAATGAAATTAAATTAAATTTAACATTCATTATCAATGAGTTTATGGAGTGTTGTCGGTGGTGGCAACCAACTAGTGGAAGGGGTGACAGAGAGTGCATGGGTGGAAGAGTGGCATGGGGAATGCAAGTGTATGTGGTATGTGTGGATATTGACAAAACAAGAGTAGGCAACAGTTGATGTTCAATAGCGAGCGACAGGCAATGGTGGCCTCAAGGTGGCATGGTGACAGTAGGGAGAATGAGAAGAAAATAAGGTGAGAAAAAGAGGAAAATAGGAAGAACAAAAGAAAATGCATCTTAATTTTCAATTTTGTTGTCCGATGGAATTCCAGTAGAATTTCATAAGTTATTCACTCAAATATTCCATGCAAATGTTGATAGTTAAAAGGCTATAAAATTCCTATAGAAATTCCATTTGAAAATTCAGCTATAAACTATTCTAATAGAAAAATTATGTCAGAAGTTTGCTTGCATGATGCGATTTGCCCAATGCATTTGCTTGTGGAATTTTCATTTGAAAATTCCACCAAAAAAGTTGTTCGATAAATTTTCAGATGAAATTATAGTTATACATTTATGCGCTTAGCTCCTCTAGTTTCTCTAATGGTTGTCTGACTGAATTCCAATGAAAGACTGATGTTTCTCTAGAAAATTTTGTTAGAATTAGTAAATATTTTGTTAGTCCCTATGCAAAAAGTGCATGGTCCAAACTGATGGAGTACATTAATATATGGCCATCTAATTACTCCAATTAACTCTTGGTCTCATAGTTTAATTAGACCTTATGCCTATTGTAAGTAATCCTCTTCCAAGTTCATACTTAAAATAAGCAAGATTCAATGCAATCAGTAGCCAATCAAAGCATTACATTAAGCATAAATCAATCCAAAATCATTACAACAAATAATCCAACACAATATTCATGATTAACTAAGCATCAAATATTCAATATATAGGTTTGACTCAAGAAAAAACACAATAAAAAGCTTAACCTAGGATCATGTTGACATCATCCATCACTATACTATACATATTCATTAAAAATAGTGATAGAGGAAGTGAATAACTCGAAACTCCATGGAAAAAGCACTGCCTATTGAAATCTGCCACTTCCTTGGGCTTTCATGGCTTCCCCAACCTCCAAACTCTCCAAATTAATGTTCCTTGGATGGGTGAAGAAGGAAACAACCCTAGGCTAGAAAGAAAATAGCTTAAAAAATTAAAAATCTAAGCAAAACTAAGAGTCTTAAAAACAAGCTTTTGAGAAAACTTTCTCAAACTTTTCTTTTCACTCTCTACTTAGGTTCTCTCTGAAAAAATTAGAAGAATCGTGATATTTCTTGAACCTTAAGTCATTTTTTTCATCTAAAACGACAACTCTACCTTGAATGAAAAAGGAGACCTCAAGCATTGCTATGCAGGGAAGGGCCACAACAACCAATTTTACTTATTATATCTTTGGGAGCTGTGGCCTTTGTTTGGGCACCATGGCACAAGATGGTGTCATCTGGTTAGGTCTTTCGATCTGATTCCTACTTGTCTTTGCTTGCTTGTTAGGTTGCATCTTAGTCCTGCAACTAGGGCTATAAATGAGCCAAGCTCGAGCCAAGCTTATCAAAACTTTCAAGTTCAAGCTTAGCTCATTTTAAAATACATGAGGTCGAGGTCGAGCTCATCCAGCTCGAAATTTTAGACTTGAACTTGAACTCATTGATAAATATCAAGCTTAAGCTCAAGCTCAAGCTCGATGAGCTTATAAGATATCAAGCCACAATTGAGCTTGAGGCAAGTTCTTGCTTATCCAGCATTTTCAATATTCAGTGTGCGAGCTTGAGCTTGAACTCATCGAGCTTAATTTAGTCCTCATTATTTCATGCAAAACTCTTGAGAAATTTTATCTATTAGCAAATCCAACAGCAACAACATTAATTTTTTTTTGAAAGTCAATCAATTTTTTATAAATTTCAAGATTAATGTATTGATTTTTAAATTTTGAACATTAAAATATAACAATAAATTTGTTAAGATAATGATGAATTTTCATTTTATACTTATATTATTAAATTTGAAAAACATGCAATAATCATATATAATATAATATACAATGAAATTTTATTATATACATATATATTTTTATAAAGTTGTTAGAATTAGAAAATTTACATTTTTTTCAAATATATCATTCTATTTATTTTTAGTATTTTATAAATTATAAATTAGTATCTTAAAAATTATTATTTATTAATAAGTAATATATAAATAAAATTATATTTTGAAAATTATCTAAATATGTGGCACATATTTTTTGAATATTATTTTTATATAATATTTAATATATATATATACACATATTTTTTAAAAAAATACTAGGGCTTATGAGCCAACTCACAAGCCTTCAAGCCATCATCTTAAAGCTCAAACTCGGCTCAAGCTCAAATAGTCTTGAGTTTGAGCAGAGCTTTTTCAGATCAAGTTGAGCCGACTTAACTCAATTTACACCACTACCTGGGACCAATTGCTTCTAAATACCAAATAAATGCACATTAACTATATTTACATGAAAATAACACTAAAATAACAATAAAATGGCAAAAATTATTAAAATATCAAAACAATACAAACAAGTATTTTTCTAGTGAAATCGCTCTTAAATTAGCTCTTTTGCTGCACAAGATGAAGGCAAATAACTTTGTTTTTGGAGTATTATTACCCATATTTCCTGATACATGCTGGTGGAAGAAATGCAAAAGTAATAATTTAAAGTCTAATTTTAAGAATTAGAAAAGACAATTAAATTTGTTCCAAGCACGGAAATTGAAGACCAATCATTAATCTAATGGTGACATAAAGGAACATCAAGAACAAATAAATAGAGTTCTCAATGAACCGAGAAAAAAGTGTTCAATTTTATTTTTTTTGTTCTCTCAATAAATGAAACATATTACTTTACAATTTTTTACTATTTCGGTGAAGGTTTATAATGTGAAAAATATTGATTCACATCATGGTACCTTTTTGTTGGAAATAGGTTTTAACATGAAGAAAAATAGCTCACTAGTGAAAACAAGTTGGTTACAGTTTGGTGGCCCAATTTCGAGAGAGTAATTGGAACTGCATATATTAGGGATGGTAGTGGGGTGGGTTAAACTCATCCATACCCCATCTCATGAGATTATACTCCATTCCATACTCCGTCCCGCTCCACTACGTTTCGTCTCATTCCGTTGGGTTAAACCCATCAATTTGGAAAGAATTAGAAAAATTAGAATAAGCCAATAAAAGTATCAAATCAAAACCATTTGATAGCAACTGAAATTCAAATTTCAGGTACAAAAATGAGAAATTCATGCTAACAAAATAAGATTATATAAGCAAAATTGGAAAAATATGAAATAAATTAGAAAAATATAATATTCTAATGGAAAATGGGAATTCTAAACTTTTTGGACATTATTTTTAATTAGAAAATTATAAAATAAACTATATATTATTATTTATATGGGCCAAGGTGGCGAGATCGGTTTGGACAGGTTAGGTAAACCCCATATCTTGTCCCAAATAATTTGAATTATGAAAATCATGCCCCATACCCCGCCCCATATCCTGTTAAACCACATCAAACCCATCCCATTTGAAAAGGGTTGAGCTTGGGTTCAGATTTTGACTTGCCCCATTGCCATTCCTCGAGTATATATTCCAATAATTGTGGATCCATTGTTCTTGAATGTAAGCTTCAACTTTGCTTGAATTTCATATTTGTGTTTGGTCAAATAAAGTCATCTTTAGGTATTGTACCACTCGATCTTCACCTCACTATTACTAGTATTCTCTATAATTTTTTGTAAAAACTAAAATTATTTCATCTTTCAAATTTTCCTAATAAGAACCAACTATACTGCACATTGATGAGAAATAATGTGACAACAACTACAACTTGATGTTCTTGTTATTCTTAGGTTACTTCATAATGTTCTATAACATTTTTAGAAGTGATACCCATGGAAAAGGACAATTGCGAGCTTGAATGAAACTCTCAATTTGTGAATATTAATGTAGTTGGCTTTATTTTTGAGTCAATTAAAAATTAACATGTGTAAATGATATATTAGTTATTAATTTAAAATTTTCTATTTGTATATTAGAATTTATTAAATTATATTCTAAATAATAAATAGTTAATTTTAATTAATATTCTAATATTTATTTTATACAAATCAAACATTGACAAGTGCCAAGATGAAGGTAAATCATGTCGATCAAATCAAGTCTAATGGCCTAACAATCCCAAGCCAATCTATTTGGGACACGTGGCACATCCATATACGTGGACCAATAAAGTCAAGAATATTTGGTAATATCTTTTAATATGTGCATCAAAGAGATAATTATCAAATATTTTTAAGTCATTTCGAATCTCTTGCTGAGGACCTATATAAAGGGATGATTAGAGATTCACATATACACATATTCACATATTTACATATTCAAATAAATATATTCATATATTTTCAAGCTCCAAAACTCAAGTCTTCAAACTTCAAGTTTCTGTTGCGACGACGTATTGCTACCGTGAAGGTCCTAGACCTTTTCAAAGCATCAAGTCATCAAGTCTTTTGATTTCAGAGTCAAGGTTTGAATTTTGAAGAAATTTCGTAGTGTCGTTTATCAAGTCAAAGGATATTACACTATATATCCATGAACAAGCTTTAAACCCTTGGATCATATATTGGGAGAAGAATCAGGGATTAATTTTGTTAGGAAATTTATATTTTTCTTTGATAAATTATAATTCTCATATATTTTTTAATACAAATTTAATTTGTCTATTATTTTTCTTTGTCTTGTGATTTAATTTTGCAAAGAACAAAATTGTGTGAACAAATTTCTGGCACGCCTAGTGGGGCTGAAACTAACCCTTATCTCTTTCTCCCATTTGAATTTTGAAAATATTTGCAACCACTCAATGGCACCTAAGAGGAACTAACACACCTTGGCCAAGAAAGATGTTGTTGATGCTACTAACCCTACTGCTGAATCTGTTAATCAGCCCATGACTGGGGGCAAGAATATTGATTTCATTCCATCTGATGATTCTGACTCTGGAAGTCCATGGGAAATAAATCTTATGATATTTTCTTTTGCTGAACTATTGGCTACGACTACTGGAGTGGCAACAATGGATGAACAACTTGCTTAGATGGCTCAAGCTGTAGCTGACCTCCAAAAGATTGTGGAAGAAAAAGATTAACAAATCATGCAACTCATTAACAAGCAAGAATATTCTCATCTTGGAGGATTTGGCTACAATTATCAATCTTCCCTTGGTCATACAATGGTGCAGAAAAAAGTTGAGGAGATGCCTTACAAGCGAGAAGCTAATCGAAAGATCAACCACTTTGCAATTTCTATTGCTACATTATCTGTTCAATAATTACAAGACATGATCATTAATACTATTAGGGCTCAATATGGCATACCTTCTCAAAGTTCTATTGTGTATTCAAAGCCCTATACGAAGAGCATTGACTCACTGAGAATGCTAATAGGATATCAACTACCAAACTTTTAGTAGTTTGATGGGAAGAGAAATCCAAAACAGCATGTGGCCCATTTTATTGAAACATGCAACAATGTAAGGACGTATGATGATCTTCTTGTGAAGCAGTTTGTATGATCATTAAAAGAAAATGCCTTCAACAGGTATATTAACTTAGAACTTGAATCTGTTGATAGTTAGGATTAAATGAAAAGAGAGCTTTTGAATTGCTTCTACAGTTCGCACCAGACTGTGAGTATGATTGAACTTACAAATGCAAAATAATGAAAAGATGAGCCAGTGGTAGACTACATCAATTGTTGAAATTTGAAAGCAGCAGCAACGTGAAATGGCATGGCACATGAAGTGAAGTTGGAATTTGATTCTTGTAAAAAATGTTGGTTTTTTACAGATTTGAAAGCAGCAGCAGTGTGAAATGGAAATAGCATGAAGGAAATTAAAAGTAATGATTGTGTAGGGCCACATGTGTAAAAGGACTCTTTAGTTTGCATTATAGTGTGCACCATGTGAGCTCCAATGTGTATATACACATATATGTATCCAATCTCATATGTGTTATATATATTTAAATATATACATATATATATATTTTAAAAGTTTGTATGTTATATTTATATATGTATTTATATATAAAAAAAATTATCATGACTTGTTCACTCAGGAATGTATTTGAGGACATTGTTCTTGAATAAGTACCGAGAGGACATTTGTAGACGGCTTTATTTTTTAGCCAATTAAAAAATGAAATGTGTAAATGATATATTAGTTATTAATTTAAAATTTTCTATCTATATATTAGAATATATTAAATTAAATTCTAAATAATAAATAGTTAATTTTAATTAATATTCTAATATTTATTTTATACAAATCAAACACTGACAAATGCCAAGATGAAGGTGAATTATTTCAATCAAATCAAGTCTAATGGCCTAACAATCTCAAGTCAATCAAGTTGGGACACATGGCACATCCATGTACGTTGACCAATCAAGTCAAGAATATTTGATATTATCTTTTAATATGTGCATCAAAGAGATAATTATCAAATATTTTCAAGTCATTTCAAAGTCTCCTGCTGAGTACCTATATAAAGAGATGATTAGAGACTCACATATACACATATTCACATATTAACACATACATATTCATATATTTTCAAGCTCCAAGACTCAAGTCTTCAAACTTCAAGTTTCTGTTGCGACGATGTATTGCTACCGTGAAGGTCCTACACCTTTTCAAATCATCAAGTCATCAAGTCTTTTGATTTCAGAGTCAAGGTTCGAGTTTCGAAGAAATTTCGTAGTGTCATTTACCAAGTCAAAGGCTATTACACTATATATCCATGAACAAGTTTCAAGCCCTTTGATCATATATTGGGAGAAGAATCAAGAATTAGTTTTGTTAGGGAATTTAAATTTTTGTTTGATAAATTATAATTCTCATATATTCATTAATACAAATTTAATTTGTCTATTATTTTTCTTTATCTTGTGATTTAATTTTGCTTATGTGAACAATTAGTATTTGATATTCTTAATACTCATGATGTGTCAAGCTCGTCGAAAAGAGCAACAAGAAGAAGAAAAATGTTCGAAATATCGACAAATATTTGGAGACCAAATGAACATTATCTATTAACTGAATCATGAAAACTAACTTATATTTGCACTTAAAAACTCATTCAACTTGGAGCCATAATTGCTTCAACAACCATATCTCCCTCCCTATACGTAGGACTTGGACTTAGATTTATTCTATCAAGTAATATGTCCAGCATAGAAGCAAGTCTTGAAGGGTATCCTTGACTCTCCTCTTTAAACCTTGCAAAATTGACATTTGGTAATCTGCCACAATCACAAATGTGAATGATGATATGTGTTTATGAAATTTTACATCAAAAATATAGATTCTTTGTTTGAACACTAGAGAAACTTTTACTAAGAAGGCTATATGCGCCAAAATCTTTAAGCCAAGTGCATTTATAGCTCGATGAAATGAACATGTCAAGGTCTTAGATACAATGAATACTTTAAGGCTCATTAGAATTAGATGTGTCGGGCTTTAGCTTTGAGACCATATGCACCAAACTCTTCAAGTTTCATCGAATCCTTTATTTGGCCAAATGTACTAAACTTAAGGTCAAATTAAATTAAATGCATTGACCTACATGGTTATTAATACTTAAACTCACAAGGGCCAAATTAATGCACTAATGATCTCATGGCTATATATGTGGTTATATATGAATGGCAAAAAAACACAAAAGCCAGATGCGTTAACCTATATTGCTATTAACACTAAAAAATTACAAAGGTCGAATGTGCCAATCTACATTAATTGTTGTGAATATTAAACATAAAGACTAAATGCGCCAGCTAAGTAGCTATTAACACCTAAAAATTATGAAGGCTAAATGTGCCAGTCTGCTTAACTTAACTATATGCACAGTATATGAGAGAGACTACTCTTATAGGTTCGCATCTCACTGAGCTAGCTATAAGAGATAGGGGACAAATGATGTATATATGCATGAAATCCAAAATTGAATTAATTATAATAAGGATTGATCTAAATTCTAAGCTTTAATTAATAACCCCCACATGGCAAGCAAGAGAAGACTCTTCATCTTTTCTCGACACATTTTACCAAATCCAAATACTGTGGTAATTAGCATTACTATTTGCCTAATTACATGTTTAATTATTTGGATGGATGGCTATTAAGGTTGGAATCCAAAAGATAATTAAAAAGAATTGGTTAAGTGATTATGTTGAGTTGTGCCACATGGAAAACTTGAGATAGAGGAGACTTCCTTATGCTTTATAAAAATCAAGTGGGGGAGTTGAAGGATTATTAACCCTTCACTTGTCCCACATTGCTTTTATAAACTAGTGTGGACTAGTTTATATTGAACTCAAGTAAGAATGCTTGATAAAGTATTATTTAAGGGGTTCATATGAGTGGACCACACGCACGCCGCCGCTGCCTAGGCCACCCAGCCTAGCTCTAGCTCTAGGTCCCAAGTCACGGGTCGTGGGTGTTAGGGTAAAGCCTCAGTCTTATTTTTTTGGGATAAATTCAATTAAAAGTTTTGAATTTTAATCTTAACTTAACAGTTGGCTTAATCGGATAGGATAAAGGCTGATTAATGGATCAAATAAGATAATCCAATTGGATAATAGCTGACTAGGTCAAGACCTATTAGATTAGCCTAATCTGATCGTATTAAATCAAATCATTGGAGATTAAGCTGGGATTTGGTAGAGGGATGTAGGACACATGGCGTAATATTAGTGAATGTGTGATATGTGTGGGATACGTGGGATGATACTAGTGGATGTATGTAGCTGAATTAATGGAATATTATTGGCTAGGTGACATGTTAAAGGTCATTAATTGATGGACTCTAACCCTAATTCTGCCTATAAATAGACTGCCTCTAGCAGTTTTGAAGATACACTACATTCGCCTCCCAACACATCTAAACATTCTGCCCACTGTCTTGCTCTCTCTCAAGAGTCATTCCCTCCTCATTTCCTAATATTCTTCCAAAAAATATTTCTTGTCCTGAATTTAGATATGTGGCTATCTCATTCTTATTTGGCAACTAAGTATTATTCGAGATGAACGAGACAAAGTGCACTGATCATTCTGGACTATCTCATCATGGGGAAAACAACATTGTACCTATTATATTGGTAAGTTGGGGTGCTCATTTCTTCAAGGTAAGTAGAATTCTATAATTAGTTGTCTAGCTAATTTCATTACGATATAGAATTCTGAAGTTGAGTTTTCAATTTATATTCTATATCGCATTTAAATTATACTAATAGCATGCTTTGCTGCTTTTAATGCCTCAGTTGACTTATATCTAATTTTGAATTTTCTTGGACTTGTGTCCTATAAATAAATGGTTAAAAACTGATTTACCTTGAATTTGACTTATATTTCTAATCACGCATGTTGATGTTTAATTCTGATAACTCATGTTGTTTGTTTAATTTTGACAATGCATGCTATATATATTAAATCTAATATCACGTGCTTGATTTGAATTTCATATTGATAAAATGCACGTACTACCTTAATTATAATTATTTGTATTAATTCCTAATAATCTGATTTGCATATTTAATTGCATGTTGGTATATCCTGCACTGCAACAATCTTGAAGAACGAGTGTCCTTGGTATGTTTTTATCTACTAAAATTCTGATTAGATATCCTGTCTAGGAATCTTGCCTGGTATTTCTGAGTAGATATCCTATTTAGGAATTCAGCCTAAATATTCTCCTTTAGGATTAATTTTGTAATCAATCATGGTTGCAAGTTCTAGTGCTATTGGTGAAGTTGTGTTAGCAAAAGTTGACCTTTTTGGCCTCTTTATGGCCTTCCAAAAAAGTTCTCTTGTCAGTTCTTTAAGCATTGGCAACAATACATGAAAATCTAGTTAACGATGAAAGGTCTTCTTTTGTTGATTCAGTTGAACATGCCAAAACCAACTGAAATTGATCCTAAAACTAAGGAAATAGCTGATTGAAAAATAAAGGATCAAATTGTTCAAAGGGTGATTCTATCAGCTTTGTCTAATACACTCGTTGATGTGTATTATTTTGATTCCTATTCGGCTAAGTCTTTATGGGATGAATTGGATAGGAAATACAATACTGAACATCAAGGGCTCGAAAAGTATTCAGTTTCCAAATTTCTAAAGTATCATATGGTTAAGGGCAAGTCTGTATCCGAACAGACACATGAATTGATCAATCTAGAGCATTCCCTAGCTAATGTTGATATAAAACTCCTTAAGAAATTTATGGTGATGTCAATTGTCGATAAGTCCCCTAAGTCTTGGGAAGGCTTCAGCATGACTCTAAAGCATCAAAAAGGAAAATTAACTTTAGATGATCTGATGATTGCCACAAGCATAGAAGAGGAACATAGAAATCAATCACACAATGCTCCTGTTGAATATAATCCCAAGGCAAATGTAATAATAGAAAAGAAGAAAGTCAATATGAACTTGAACTCTAAACCATTGATAAGGGAAAAGCCAAATTAAATAAGAAACCTAAGGCAAACAGGCCTTGCTGGAATTGTGGACAAAAAGGGCCTTAGGCTAAAGAGTGTCCCTCCAAGAAAGCCAAGGCTAAAGTCCAGTTTGCTGGACCAATTGTTAACATAGTCGTTAGAGACACCAGCAAAGCTAGAGTTTCTGATGTATCCGCTGATGAGTACGTTTCTTTTAAACCTGAATTATTCTTTATCTATGAACTATATGATTAGCTGATAGACACTGGTGCTAATGTGCACATTTGTGTTGACAAATCATTGTTTGTGTATTACTAGCTTGTTATAAGACTGTGATGATGGGGAACTCAAGTGCAGCCAAAGTGTTCGGGATAGGATATATGGACCTAAAATTTCCTTCAGGGTGCATACTGTCTCGTCAAAGGGTGCATCATATTCCAACAGTCCAAAGAAATATCATTATTGGTTCTGTAATAGTTAGGCAAGGCTATGAAATTTCCTTTAAGTCAAATAAAGCTGTAGTTTTAAATTACGACACTTCATTTGTAAAGGTTATCTTTTTGATGGTTTGTTCAAAATTTAAGTTGAAAACTTTATTAGGTCAAATAAAAATGACTTTCCTGACTTTTCTATTATTAATGTTATTGAGAATTCATCTGTTTGGCATAATTGTTTAGGACACTTGAATTTTAGTTCTGTCAAACGAATGATAAACTTAAATTAAATTCCTAAACACAAAATTAAATGAGGACATAAATGTCAAATTTGTGCCGAAGTTAAGTAAGTGAGAAAGCCTTACCACTCGATTGAAAGGCAAACTAAAATTCTTGACTTAGTGTACACAGACATTTGTGAGTTTAATGGAGTTTTAATAAAAGACAATAAAAGATACTTTATCATCTTTATAGATGATAGTAATAAGTACTGCTATGTTTATTTATTAAAGCATAAAGATGAAACACTAAAGAAGTTCATTACGTTTAAAAATGAAGCTGAAACACAAACTGATAGAAAACTTAAATGGTTAAGGTCAGATAGGGGCGAAGAATATAGGTCTAACCCATTTCATGAATACTGTTGAAATTTTGGCATAGTTCATGAAGAAACTGCCCCTTATTCTCTCACTTCAAATAGGATAGCTGAGCAAAAGAATAGAACGTTCATAGACATGATTAACAGTCTGCTTTTGAATTCTAGATTGCTTAAGTATATGTAAGGGGAAGCTTTGAATATGGCTTGCCATATTTTGAATAAAGTTCCCCTAAAACATAAAGAAAGCACTCCATTTAAATTCTGGAAAGGCAAGAAACCTAGTTTAAAGTACTTTCACATGTGGGGTTGTCTTGCAAATGTAGTAGTCTCTGAACACAAGAGGAAGAAGCTAGGTCCTAAGACTATTGATGCGGTCTTTCTAGGCTATGTGGAAACATCTTATGGTATTAGATTTATGGTTATTAAATCAAAGATTTCGAGCATAGATGTGAACACTATAGTTGAATTTGCGATGCTACGTTCTTTGAGAACGTGTTTCCCATGAAGACTGAGATGAGATACCTTCAAATATTTCTTTAGATTCAACCTTAGAGTCAGCATCGATTCCGGATCATATGGAAAAGATGACAAATATGGGGGGCAGTCCTAGTAATAGCACAGCTCCAAAAGAACTAGATGAACTTAGATGGAGTAAAAAGGCTAGAATCACTAAGGACTTTGGAAGTAACTTTGTTACTTTCAATGTCGAGGGTGATCTTGTTACCTTTAAGGAAGCTATAGCTTCTCCTGAGGCTTAAGCATTGGAAGGAAGCCATTAAGAGAGATGGATTCTATTATCTCAAATGGGACATGGGAATTAGTTGATCTCCCTCCAGGGTGTAATACTATAGGAAGCAAGTGGATCTTCAAAAAGAAATTGAAATCTGATAGAACTATGGACAAGTTTAAAGCCAGGCTAGTTACCAAAGGATTTAAGCAAAAAGAGAGAATAGATTACTTCGATACCTACTCCCTAGTAGCTCATTTGACTACAATCTAAGTGCTTATAGCACTGACTTCCATATATAATTATCCTATTCACCAAATGGATGTGAAAATAGCCTTTTTGTATGGTGATTTGGAGGAAGAAATCTATATGGATCAGTTAGAAAGATTTATAGCTTCTAGAAATGAGAGGAAAGATCTTTATGGTTTGGAACAAGCACCTAAACAATAGCATGAAAAGTTCGATAAAACCATATTGTTATTTGGCTTCACAGTTAATGATAGTGACAAGTGCGTCTACTACAAAGTTAAAGGTGATAATTGTATTGTGTTATGCCTGTATGTAGGTGACATTCTGTTAATAGGTTCCAACACTGAAATTATCAATGAGACTAAGTGTTTCTTAAAGAAGAAGTTTGAAATTAAAGATATAGGCGTTGCAGATATGATTCTTGGACTTAAGTTGACTCGTTCAACTAAAGGTATAGCAATTTCTCAATCTAGTATGTTGAGAAAATAATTGAGAAATCTGACTATAAACAAAGTAGAATCTCTACAACATTATATGATCTTTCAATGGCTCTCTTTAAAAATGAAATTGGTACACTAGTATCTCAATTGAGGTATTTTCAAATAATTGGTAGCTTGTAGTATCTTGCAAATGGGTTAAGACCAGATATCTCATTTGCGGTCTCTAAACTCGCTAGATATACAAGTTGTCCCAATTAAACCTATTTGGAGGCTTTAGATAGAGTACTTTGGTATCTAAAGGGCTCAGCTTCACTAGCCTTGCACTATAAGAGATTTCTTATAGTACTGGAAAGATTTAGTGATGCTAGCTAGATAGCCAAAAACTCTAAAAGTAACTGGTGTACAGGATATGTATTTACCTTGGATGGGGGTGCTATCTCTTGGAAGTCTACCAAACAAACTTTGGTAACTCGGTCCACTTTCGAGGTTGAGTTGTCCACTTTGGACACTATTGGGACAGAGGCAGAATAGTTGTATAGGCTGATGGTACAATTATCCATGGTGATCAAACCTCTTTCGAAAATTACTGTACATTGTGATAACCAAACCACAATTGCAAAAATTAGAAGTTCAAAGTTCAATTAAAAGATCAAAAGACACATCCAAGTTATACTAAAGTCTATAAGGGAGTTAGTGTTTAAAAAGGTCATAGCAATTGATTTTGTTGGATCCAAAGACAATATTGCTGACCCTTTAACTAAAGGACTTGATTTGTCCTCAGTTCATAAATTCAAGTTGGGGATGAGATTGGAAACCCATCAATGATATACCTGCAGTGGCAACCCAACCTACCAAGTGGAGATCCCACAAGATAGGTTTAATGTGGTATAAACAAACTATTGAGTATATTGAGGTTCACCTAAATTAATTAATACTTTGTATCTAGTGTCTCTCCCCTAAATGCTTGGTTGGTGTTGATTATTGCTGATATAGTAAGAGTTTAACTCTAAATTGGGTCAAATCATTCGGATGAGATGCTGGCAGTGCATCCCTGGAGCTGCCCAACTAAGTGAATGTAATCCTTTGGTTGGGACTAAAGGAACTGTAGCCTTAATATGTCAACCCTAAAGATCAGTACATAGCCTTTAGCTCGTTGTTACTGATGGACACAATCACAATCATGAGAACAAATTCAAGGCTTAGATCTATTTATCTTAGTGGTGGCAGAAGTCGGATAACTTAGGGAGTAGTTCAAACTGGAAGGTACCATTTTGAAAGCAAGCTATGTTGAATCGGATAGCCATTATCTATGGATTTGTGGGGGATTGTTGTAATTGACATTATTATTTGTCTAATTACATGTTTAATTATTTGAATGGATGCCAATTAAGGTTGGAAACCAAAAGATAATTGAAGAAAATTGGTTAGGTGTTCATGTTGAGTTGTCCTGCATGAAAAACTTGAGATACAGGAGACTTTCTTGTGCCTTATAAAAACCAAGTGGAGGAGTTGAAGGGTTATTAACCCTTCACTTGTCCCACATTGCTTTTATAAACTAGTGTGGACTAGTTTATATTGAACTCAAGTAAAAATGCTTGATAAAGTGTTCTTTAAGAAGTTTATATGGGTGGACCACACATGTGCCATCGTTGCCGCCCAACCTAGCTCTGTCTCTGAGGTCGTGGGTGCAGGCATTAAGGTGAATGTCTCAGCCTTAGTCTTATCTTTTTGGGACAAATTCAATTAAAAGTTTTGAATTTTAAACTTAACTTAACCGTTGGCTTAATTGAATAGGATAAATGTTGACTAATGGATCAGATAAAATAATCTAATTGGATAAGGGCTGACTAGGTTAAGATCCGTTGGATTAGCCTAATCTAATCGGATTGAATCAAATCATTGGAGATTAAGTTGGGATTTGGCAGAGGGACGTGGGACACATAGCGTGATACTGGTGGATGTGTGATATGTGTGGGACACATGGCATGATACAGGTAGACATGTATGGCTGACATGGCAGAATATTATTAGTTGGGTGATATGTTAGAGGCTATTAACTGGCGGACTCTAACACTAATCTGGCCTAAAAATAGAATACCTTTGGCAATCTTGAAGATATACTGCATTCACCTCTCAACACGTCTAAGCATTTCGCCCACTTTCTTGCTCTCTCTCAAAAATCCTTCCCTTCTCATTTTCTAACATTATTCCCAAAAAAATTTCTTATCCCGAATTTAGATATACAGTTATCTCATTCTTATTTGACGACTGAGTACTATTCGAGGTCAACGAAATAGAGTGCACCTGATCATTCTGGACCATATCATCTTGAGAGAAGCAGTGTTGTACCCATTGCATTGGTGAGTTGGGGCATTCATTTCTTCAAGGCAAACAGAATTCTGTGATTTGGTCTTCCCGCTGATTCTGTTATGATACAGAATCCTTAAGCTGAGTTTTTAATTTAAATTATGTATCTCATTTAAATTATACTAATAGCATACTTGACTACTTTTAATACCTCGGTTGATTTATATCTAATTTCGGCTTTTCCTAGACTCGTATCCAATTAAATAAATACTTAAATTTTAATTTGCCTTGAATTTGACGTATATTTATGATCACAAATGTTGAATGTTTAATTTTGATAACGCATGTTGTATGTTTAATTTTGACAACGCATGCTGTGTATTAAATTTGATATCGTATGCTTGATTTGGATTTCATATTGATAAAACGCACTTGCTGCCTCAATTATGATTATCTATATTAATTCTTGATAATCTGATTTACATATTTAATTGTATGTTGATATATCCTACGTTACAACAAATACATATTATATGCATGCGGACGGAAGAAACATACAAATTACTGGCCATAATGCGACCTCTGGTTATATAAAAAGTAATAAAGATAATCAAGTTTGTCTAAAATAGAGAAATTAGAAGGTCAATTCACTAATTAAATGTAATTCTGACACAAACAGACATTTAGAATACAATATAAATCGGAGTTTCAAGTGATGAAAAAATTGGTATTCATTATTTTCAATTCATAAAATATATTAATTACTTTACAATTTATTGCAATTAAAATGATCAAGGAAGGTTTATGGTGTAAAAAATATTAATTCACATCACTATATAATCCCAATTTCTGTGTTTTCTACTTGCTCATGTCTCATGCGTGAATAATAACAGATATATTCCTTAGCCAGTAGATATGGATGGATGCAGGGCCGCCATGCAATGTTATATCAATTTTTCGGTAATACAGACACATGTCCTCTATAGTTTTTTAAGTATTTCTCAACGTTCGACTATTTAAGGATCGCGGATGATTTTATTTCAGAAGAAGCCTAGAAATTTCTCTAGAATTTGCTCCTTTTTATTTGGCAAATGATAAATGATCAGTATTCAGTAGTTCGTGTAAATTAATCAATTCTTGAATACAGGGAAGAAGCTTAATGGGTTTCTCAAAACCCATTCCCCACCGAACCTGAACTTAGAAAGAAAATCCATAACTTATCTTAGGACCCGTTTAACCATCCTAAACCCACCCCAAATAGGTCGAGTTCTAATCAGGGATCCACCCAAGCTGAATCCATTGCCATCCCTTATCACTACTTGGAGTCTACTTAAACATGGCTACTTTTAGATGCCTCTCAGTTTCTAATACTCACACGCCAAAGAATGATGTAAACAAGATAAATCTGCCGAGACATTGTATCATCAGTCATGATAGGGCATCAAAGTCTGACCCACTCTGCTCGAGTGTTCTCAATTTTAACACCACACAGGCTACAAAATAAATCTTGTCTTTTCAACAAAGATATATTTAAAATTAGTACAATCCTGAAAAAAATAACCACCTAAAACTGAATCAGCAGAATTTCCATCCATGTGCATTGCAATAAAGAAATTAACAAAAAATCTACCAATTCTGAAACACTAGAAGAGATATACCTACAGTTTACTCTCGTGATAGAAAGACACAACAAATAGATCCAGTATTTCCAATATGTGTGGTACCAGAACAAATATAAACACCAGTCTGATCATAATAGGATAAAAGTATCTACAAGATTCATTTTGTTTCCTAAACAGGCAAGCATTCTTTAAGTTGACAGCATAGAAGCAAAGGACCAATAACATATATACGTATCCTACTTACTACAGGAATGACAATCCAGTTTGTAACTTGTGCTTCACCTAACTAGCTTAAACAGAAGAGTTGCTTCCTTGTGCTGTTGTGCATATGCTACAATATCATTGAGGGGTATACTAAATACTTTGATTCCCATGGGTAGCACATCATAGTGTTACTAGAGAAGATGGTAAGCTTTGCCACAACATGAAAAGGGAAGGAATGCTGGAGGCTTGATGGGAGCAGATTCAGACACCATGGCAAAGGCAACGGATAATGACACCCTAATATTATGTTAAAAAGATGAATGACTTGATTGCCTACATTGTAAGGATTACTCTGGAAATGTTTTATTATTGAACACTTGATTTGTGAAAAGAAAAACTCCGTAGTACAGTCACATGTCCATAAACAGAAACATTAATAAACAAACACATTAGCATGTGAAAGATATACTAACAACTTGCATCAGGAAGCTCGGACTAATTTGATAATGGCTTTCAACTTCCTTGCATCATACGGACTTGTGCTGAGTTTTTGTTGCAGACAATTCACATATAATCTTCCACGTTACTTGGCAGCACCAAATGCTATAATTTACTTCAAATTCCATAATCATCTGACAGATCTGGTGTTATAAATCAATGCTCTCTGTACTTGAATTACAATTGAAGCTTGGCTAAATCTGAATATGCATATGCTAGAAAATCACACACATTAATCAGGACGTCTCTTCATACTCTTGAATCATAAAAGAAAAAGCACTTTAAACAGAGAAAAAACTACAGAAATTAAAAAAAAAAAATGCTTATTTTTCCACAAATGATGTGACCTCAAACAACATTGAGTTAGTATTTGAAAATTCAGAACACTTGCCAGTCGCTGAAGACACCTGAAATTGTCTAAGGGGGAATCCAAAAGATCCATAGTAAAGCTTTGTGACTAGTGTTGTAAGATTTTAGTCAACTGTTATTACAAGAGACAAGAGATTCTGAATACTATCTACTTCTGCAAGCTTACTACAATAGATGGACTCAAAACAAAAAATAACTCAAGAATTCCACTCTTCATTCAAACAAGTAATGCATGCTTTTTCCTCAGAGACTAAACTGAAATCTTAGGGGACTTTTCGCATTTGCAAGAGTCAGATTCTTTACTTATTGGAAGTCTAAGACATTTTTCTGAGAGGGCGTAAATTACTTTCACAAGATTTTTCTGTGACAACAAAGAAAGGATAACCAAATAACTAACATGCATGCATTCTGTACTTCACACAAATTTCTGGACTATCATACAAGGTCCTATCAGTTTATCACACTTATTAATATTAAGATGAAAAAGAATGAGCATAAAAGATGAAAAAGAATGAGCATCAAATATTGAGAAAAACAAAAACAAATCTGATTGTTTTCATGTATTAGGATCACATTATAGATCATACACCACTCATAACACATAAAAATCCAATACTTCCTCTATATGGTTAACATGAAAAAGTACAGTAATTAACATATGCATCAGAGCAGACTAGGACTGAAGACCTCAAAAAAAAAAGAAACAAGAAGAAAAAGAAAAGAAAAGAAAAGAAAAAAGAAAAGAAAAGGAAAAATGTATCTATTAAACTTTGTATTACTTTAAATGCAACCATCACAATCACACTAACAGTCTCACTCACTCAAATTGATCTTAATAATACAGGATAGATTTCAAAGTAATCCCACACTAAATATGTGCAGCTGCAAAACAAGCTTTAAACAATAGAAAGAGAGACCAAAAGACATGTTGATCATCAATCACAGTGGTAATGATCCAGATCCAATATGTGTTTATAGTATGAGGCCATAAAGGAACATGAAATTCAAGATTTTAATCAAATTTATAACCAATTAATTACAAGGAAAATACTCAAGAATTTGAATGAAGACAAAATAATCAATACTTCCATTGCCCCCGTCCCCACTAAATATATCAGAAGAAATTTTGAATTGTACTGTGAAATTGCAGTTCTTGCAAGAAATTATCTGTTTTTCACCCCTTCAGAAAACTCAATCTTGATTTTTTTACCCTTTCAGAAAACTCAATCATGATTTTTCCTCCTTAAAGATTCAACCTTTCCATCAATACATTTTTAAGGTATTTGTGTAATTGTTATAACTAAATCAAATAACAACTACATAAACATGAGATACAAACTAATAAAAATCATATATAAGCTACAACATAAAAATCATACAGCAGATTGAGACAAGTATTTATCACTATTTAAAACAAAAATTATAAGAAATTTGCTAACACAAAAGTCCTAGCGAAGGTTCACATGTCACATTCCCAAGGCAATGAATCCACCAGATCCTGTATTACCAATTCGAAATTAGCAAAAGCAAATCACAAACAACAAAGCCAGACAACAATAATCAAGACAGCACCAGCGATAACCACAGAGTTCACTGAAAACACCTCACCTTTATTTCAACTTCCAGCATTGCTGCGACTAACATTTATTATTATTCTGAGCCACATGATGTGGATAACCATTATACTTATTCCCAGACCAGTCCCTTTGTTGCTGCACCATACTGCTATACTGCTGCTGATAGTGATGGTTATGATGTGAGTGAGCTGCTTCATACCCATGAAATCCATGTCCGTGTGTGGCCATTCCCATCATCTGCACTGGCATAATCTGCGGCGGCGGCGGAGGATATGGCATCGGAATCGGCATTCCAACATGATTATTGGCACTACTTCCATTACCAACACTACTATGACTTCCATTGGCAATCCCATTCCCATGGCTGGGGCCTCCGCTGGATGACTCATTAAAGCTCTGTGGCGGCACTGGCGTGGAAGCAAACAAATGATCCGATGGCGAGGGGCCCTCGTTGGACAACCCCTGCATCCTCTTAACATACAGCCTATACTTCTGCAAATGGCTCGCAACATTTTCTCTAGTCAAACCCTCAACGTTCATCAACTGCATAATCGTCTTAGGCACGGCGTTCTTCAGCCCTAAATGCGCGACCACATCCACAAAACGCTTGTGCAGCTGAGGGGTCCACACAAGCCGCGGCCTCTTCAGAGTCTTTGCCGCCGCCGTTGACTGATCGTCCGTACAGTTATCGATCGCCGGATCGTCAGCGGGGTCCATCCTTCGACTCTTCTTCGGATCGGATCCTTCTTCAGGCTCCGCCTCTGCCATCACGTGATCGTCCACGTGACCGCTAAACGGCTTGAAATTGGAGCCGGAAGCTGAGGAGTGAGCGGCGCCACCGCCGCGCAGGGAAGAGAGGGTGCTCTGTGAGGCGCGGTTGACGTCAAGCGCAGTCCGAGCCGGCTCCAGCGATATTTTGAACGCCAAGGCCAATTCGGCTGGAATCAAGGACTGAGACAACGGCGTCAGATCGTCCGGGGACGGAAGGCCCGCCTCCCATTCGGCAACGCCATCATCATATCTCACTTCCTCACCCATGGAATTATTCAGAAAATCAAATCACATGCATCAGATATATTTCTGGGGTGGTTCAATTTCGGAGAGAAACAAATAGAAAGTGGGATTGGGAGGGGGGCGGGGGCGGGGGTAGCGGAGGTAAATAGGGAAAAGAGGCGAGGGGCGGGCGGTGGATATAAATAAGTAGTTTGGGGTGGAAAAAGTGCAATATGAGATTCCAAATGGGGCGCCACGGTGGATGGTTTAGGCAGATATTTTTGATCCTCTAAATATCTCTCTTCTCATCCCTTCTCTTGCTGGATTTTTCAACAAGAATCTCTTATTATCCCCTCCCCCCAATTCTAATTTCTTAGTGGCGCAACTACTGCTCGTTGCTTTCTAAAATAGTGGCTTTCTTGATATAACTAATTAGTTAATTTAGTTATTTTCTTAATACAATAATTAATAATTTTGTCAATTTTTCTGAACTAAAATTTGATAATCTAATAACATTAAAATTATCAATGAGTAAGTATGATAAATAAGTAAGAAAGAAAAAATAAATAGATTTTCTATCTATGTATGCCAAGGCGTATAAGCGGATATTAAACGAATCGGATATACTATTTTCATATTCGTATCAATTTAACTTTTTGAATATTTGGATACGAATACGAATTTAACAAATATTTAAAAATAATATTCGAATTCGTATTCGTCGGATATCGATTGAACTCGGATATATCCGTATTCGATTATAATTATTTAAATGTATTCTTATTTTATTAAACTTATTCATATTCAAATTATTTTTTAATATTCATATCCAATGATAATTATTTAAATATCTATTTAAGAATATCCAAATATGTAAATGTATGAAATTATAATAAATATATATTTTAATTAATAGAAAGAATTATATAATTTCATTAAAAAGAAAGCAATCAAACAAATAGTATAAATTTTAGTTAATAATTGACTTTATAATTGATTATTAGTACTTATTAACAATAATGTTGATATTTATGTATATTAATTATAAAGTTAATCAACAATAATTATGTTGATTAATTTTATTCTTCAATTTTTTTTCTCTATATTACAATAATTTTTTGAATTTATTCTTTTTTCTTCCCAATTCTTCAATTATGATTTATATAAACAAATATGGATTATGAGATTTTCATTAAAAAATATAAATAATATATTATTTAATAAATATATATTTGGAATAAATATTAAACGGATCGAATATGCATTTACTATTTTTGTATCCATTTAAAATTGGATATCTACTAGTTGAATACGGGTAATATCTATTTTAAATGGATGCGAAAAAATCTTATATAAGCAAATACAAATAAAAATAATAAACTAATTTTTGAATATTCATTCACAGTCATAGTAATGCCTGCCATTTCAATTGTTCAAACTCAAATTACAAGAGATGTGGGCTCTATTAGCTAATTAAAAAACTAATTAAGTGGAGATTGGCATGCATGAATGAGAATATTAAGGAATACAGTATTTTGGAGATGAAATGAAGATGTGAAATAAAATGATGCTGATATAATTTATCATATGTTTGACATGTCCAAAGAATGAAAAATGAATAGAATCGTCATTCTTTACTTGATTTCAATCTCGTAATTGGTAATTAGTAGTGAGCAATAGGAATGGAATAAAACTTTTTAAATAGCCAAATTACCTTTTTATAGAAAATTATTTTTTGAAGAAAAATTATTTTGCCCAATGACTCGTGGCCCAATGGCGTAAATCTCTCCTATTACGTAGGAGGTTTAGAGTTCGAACACGAATTGGCTCCTTATGTGCATCAAAATGATGCAGTTCATACTTCAATTTAATTGATTTATTATTATTATTATTATTATTATTATTATTATTTTGAAAATAAACATGTAGTAATATTAATGATCAGAATCAAAACCTAGAGTTGGGTCAATTACATAGGTCAATATAAAGATAAAGTATGTCTCACGATAAAATGCACACGCTTGTTAGCGGTATGCCTAACATGGGAAAAATAGCAGAAATTTGCATTTTTGAGGAACAACTTTGCATTTGAAATACTTGGATCAACGAAAGACAGATTTGGTGAAGACTCTCGTAGTGCATGAATGATCGAGACACAACACAATCCCCTTCAATTATTACCCCATCCCAAGGGTAGGGATAACATAATTCACGCGCAGCCCTTGCAGTTAAGGCCTTCACTGCTGCTGCTTCCAGATGAAATGGAGCATCAACCAGATTGGAAAACTAGAGTCAGCATTGTCCAGTATCAATTCGCGCCACAACACCCAAGCCAATCTTGGTATAATCCTTGGAAGCGGCAGAGTTAAAGTTAATTTTAACTCAGCCGTAAGAAGGAAATACCCCCCCAACTTTGCTATCCAACAGTCACAACAGCTAAATATGAAAGTGAAAAGGTTTGATGGAAAGACTGTGCAAATTGAACCACATCCAACGGTGACAAAATTTTCTCTTCAAATTTGCCCTTATTTCTGCGGAACTAAATGAATGAGCAACAAACTAGGAAAAAAATCAAATGAGGATTTCTCCAAATTATCACAAACTTTTCGAAAACATAGAAATATTGAATTCACCAAAAGATAAAAGAGAGACATTAGGAATATCAAAAAGAGCCCATACTTGATGAGCATAGTGACAATGCAACAAGCAACGTAACGAGTCTTCCTCCAAATTATCATAGATGCCACAATAAATATTGGTTTATAACTTTTTCATAACCAATGCTTGATTAGTAGGAATAAAACCACGACTAGCTCGTCAGGCAAATAATTTAACTTTAGGTGGAACATTAGCCATCCAAATGAAATGATAATAATCTTCTTTATCCTCTCCACTAAAAGCACTTAAAAAAAAATTAGCTTTAGTGATCGCCAAATCAGTTATAAATCCAACAAAAAATTGGTCACTGACATTGTCAGGTGTCAGTGACCACATTGTCACTGATAGCAGTGGTCACAAAACCTTCATCACAAATTGAAATTTGTGACCACTAGACCACAGGGTCACAAATTAGCGACTGCCAACACGGCCGCTAACGATTTAAATTCTGTCACAAAATTAATTGTGACTGCAATTGGCGGTCACTAATCGGTCAAAAATTTGTTACTGACTTGTGACCGCCTTGGGGTCACTAATCAGTCACAAATTTTCAAAATTAATAGTGTATTTCCTCCATTTACTGACCGCCTTTGGGGTCATAAAGCGGTCACTAATTTATTAATTTTTTAATTATAATATTTAATTTAATATATTTATCCAATCTATTTTTTATTCTCATTAATAACAATTGAAAACCACATCAATTAAAACGCAATTCACATTCCAAATATGACCAAACAATAATAGAAATTCAATAATATTGTATTCAAATCCATAATCAAAATAAAGATTTTTAAAACATGAGCAAGTTCATGAAATCCAAGCATGCCAAGTTTAATTTAAAGATACTTATTTGTCTTTCCCACCATTACCCTTTTCCCTATGAGAGAAAGAAGCACCTTAAATTGAATTTAGTTTTTCCATTATTACTCCTAGTGTCCTCATCAAGGCCTCTTCTTTGCCCTTTGATTCTTCAACTAGCCTCAATGTCATATCTCTCACTCTTGTAGTCTACTTCATAATGCTTACTTCTCTTATTGCTGTTTCTTCTCTTTTCTTGGCCAATTCTTGATCAATTGCTTTTGCAATCACATCTTGTCATTGTGTCTGACTCATAAAGGCGAGTGAAGATGTTGTGGATGGTGATGACTCCAAGGAAGTCCTAGTAATAAGAAGCTCACGGTAGTGGTAAGTGTTCCCAAAGCCATACAGTCTACCCTTGCATGGACCACCACGGATCTCAAGCCATTTTTTTAGCATAAATGAGCTTTCAAGAGTAGGATTGATGCCATCTTGACTAACGTATTCTTGACAATATTCATCCTATTTGAACATCTAAATATTAAAACACAATTAGTTCAAATAGAGAAAAAGACTAATCTTTATTAAAACTAAAAATACTTATGTAAAAACACTTTGTGAATCTAAGCAAATAAAAGATATTTAAAAAAAAAATAAAACATAGCGGGAGAATAAAAGTTTCTAGAGCTAATTCCTACAAAAACAATATTTTTAAGGATGAAAACAATAGGCATGCCAATTATTAATAATCCATCTCATGCTTTCAATTGTCTATACGCAATATATTTACACGTGATGAAATATTGGCAAATATAGTCAATATAAGTTAAAACATACTGACTTATATAAGAATGGAAAGAAAAGCAGAACCTTCCCACTTACACAACATTACATATCTCCTTTCACTAATCCAAATATTACATGCTTTGTTAAATATAAAGTACAAATGTTATTAAATTGTATCGACACAAACACCAATTAAATCTATTTACAATTTAGTGAGATTTGTCAGAAAAAATCATCTATAATGCATCATATAGAGAAATCCCACTTTAGAAAAATTGATCTTAACTTGTTAGGTGACATTTGCACATGATATATGTAGATTTATTATAATGATTAAATAAATAAAACCTAACTTGATGCTATTTGTGACAAAAAAAGAAACTACAAACAAGTTCAATGCTACAACTATAAATTTCATAAAATATTTCATGTTACTTTGAAATTGTTAACTATTTTGAAAGCAAGGAAAATATCCTTATACTTACTTGGACCCTCTTAGATTTGTTGTCAACATATTCACCTTTTTCTTGTGCTTTTTGGTGAGTTATTTCATGAAGCTCAATTTGGCTAACCGGCCTACCATGTTGTGCCTACATTAAACAAGTTAATATTAAAAGTTGTAGTAGATATATATATAGTTCATCCATGTACATTCCATGAGCAATATTGTAAACAGTTAACATCACTGACCAACAAGAATACGGAGCACTATAATTATTGAAAGGGGTGAAACCATCGACACATAATCCTAGATGAACATTGCGTGGTTTTATTGAAGACAAAGGATGAGCACGATCAAAATATTTTCATGCTTCACCATATGCAGGGTGTGCCATGCTACCATCTTCACACTGATTTGTCATGTACCATGTCATTTCCTTAGATTTTTTTTTTTGACATATAAAGCTATTTGAATCTAGGAATTATTGGTAAGCAGCACAATACATTGTAAGGCACATTTTGTTTGGAGGCTGGGTTACTAGGCTTGTATCTAGCATGACCACATATTATGCATCTTATCTTTTCCATGTTCTCGTTGTAGTATAACATGCAATTTTTGACAGAAACATCAATTTTCTCATAACTTAGTCAAGCCCTGCCACCATTTTCTTTGCATTATACAAGTTACTTGGGGAAGTCTCATCTTTCGGCATCATACTTTTCATTGTTGATTTGATGCGAACGACACATGATTGTGGTAAGTTGAAATCAGATTTAATATTTAACAATTGAGAAATTGTTGAAAGTCTAGTATGACTCTTGTAATCTTGCCATAAAGGTTCTTCAGCATCTTTTAATAGATCAAAGATTTTTTGGGCATATAAATTTGGTGGTTGTTCAATATTCATTAGGTGTTCATCCCTACCAAATTTCCTATCAAAATTACATCCTGTAGCATCTATTACCATATTTCTCATTCCAAGGTTTTCATTTTTGACCAAGAATGTTCCTCAATGGAACCTTGAATCTAAGATTCCCCATGTGCATTTCATGTAGTGTAACCCCACTCAAATCTATATATTTTAAAATGATAATGTACAGTATCACGATTATCAAACCTCAAATTGCGGCACTTTGAGAAAGGACATCTTATACAACTAAAGTCAACAACCTCAGGATTGAGAATAAGCAAAGTCTAAATTCTTTAACGCCCTTATCAAACTCATCATATAGAAAACCATTGCATCAAGTTGTTGCCACATCCAATTTCAATTATTAGACATATTTTCTACAATTTAATGAGGCTAACATATAAAGGTAAGACTCAAATATAAGATCCTAAAATTTTAAAATCTTCACTTTATTGATGGAGCTAAACCTCTTTAATTGGTTCACATATTATTGAAATTATATTTACTTGTTTTGAGATTGATTTTCACCCATATGTTAGTAGAATTATAGGCTTAAATATCAGTTATCATTCCTTATAACCACCGAGTAGTAGATAAGTCCCTAATTAAAATACATGCCAATATAGGTAATAGAATCATAATATGAGATAAAAAATTACAAGCTAACATAGTCTCAACAAGTCCAAATCATAGATACTAACACATTTTTTTTTAAATTTATTCAAAAACCTTTTTGTTTCAATAGTGAATGATAGTAGAGATGCTAATCTACACCTATTATTTCATATATGAGACTCCAACATACCCCAATTATTTTGTATAATACTCGAACATGAAACCATCTATTCATAAAGATGTGGGTTTACCATTAAGCTACCTATCAAATGGTCAATATATAGCCGAAAATATTAAGTTATTTTTAATACTTTGAAAGTCTATTTTTTGAATTATTTAATATATGCTCAAACATATTATGTTAAATAACTCATTTGAAAATGTGTGAGAAATTAAATTTAGATATAGAAAATATTAAGATAAAACATAATGTATGGAAAAAAGAAAAATGGGCAAAAACTTATATTTTTTATGCTTATTTAAAAATATAATTAAATTAGTTGATACATTAAAAGTGTATCAAGGAGTGAGGCAAAATTGCATTATTGATCCCACACGATGGGGGTGTGCAACTTTAGCCCCACCCTACTGAAAAATTTTAAAACATCCCAAAATCTCAACAACATTGCAAAGGTAGTCCTAAATATGAAATTTTGTCAACAACCTGGCGGAGAAAGGGCACGTGATGCCTGTGCACGTTTGGTAACAAAATCCAATGGCAAAATAACCACATGAACGGCACATGAGCAGTGGTAAAAAATCCTCAGCCCACATTTAGAATTCACCATCAATGCAAAATCCTAAAATCATTTTCCCCAACCCAAAGTCCTCTCAAATTACACTCATTTGCTGCTGATTTTTAACAAATCTTCCAAAGGAGATATTTGGTCGCGATTTGCTTGAAGACTAAAGATGTCTCTATGATTGATCAGCCACCCCAGCGTACATTAGGTTTTTCTTACTACAACTATTTATTGCTTGAAGTTTTAAGTTTTTGGTATGGTGGGGTCATGTAGGGGCGTGCGCGATTTTGTTTGGATCGGTTTTGGAACAAAATGTCAACCGATCCAGACTATATAATGTATATTGAATCGATTTGGATCGGTTAGATTTTTGTTGTAAATCCTATCCAATCCAATCCATTTTAAATTGGTTTGGATTGGATTGGTTAACTAGAATTTTCAATTTAAATTTTGAATCGAAATATTAGACAAGTTGCTATTGATAACTAAAGTAATTTTATCAATTAATTTGTAAATTTCATTTAGCTAGCTATCATATCAGGCCAATCTTGTGGAATTAAGTTAAATTATGTAAGAACACATGACTATAAAGTTATAAGTCCACAATAATTATTCCTATGTATTTGATTTTTGAAAGTGAAAAAATCATAGGTTTAGTTTATTTTAATTTATTGGTGTATTTTACAATTAAGATATATATTTTTTATATTATTAGTATATAAATTTTGGTTCGGTTTGGATTGGATCAGGTTTTGAGATTAGAACCAAAAATCGATCCAATCCGCTAGGTCAAAAAAAAATCCAATTCAATCTAAAAAAATTCGGTTTTGATTGATTTTCAGTTTTTGGATTGCTTTGTCATTTTTTTTTTTTTTTTTTTTTTTTTTTTTTTGTATTGGATTGGATTTGAACACCCCTAGGGTCATGCATTTTTGGCATGGTGTAGATAATGAATTTGGGAACATTTCAAATTTGCTGCTGCACAGTGATGCTTGATGATTGATTGAATTGGAGGATACACATGGTGGTTCAAATTTCAAGCAAAAAAAGAATAAGTATTATACACAAAGTAATACATGAAGTCCGGAGTGAAAACAATAATACATGCGTGATGGTTGCTAAAATTTGCTGATTAAATCTCTTGGAACAATGCATATTTGCTACTGTGCATAAAAATAGATGTAACCTAAGGCTGTGCAAGGCAATTGCTGCTGTCGTGCATGAAGGATGCTGGGCCGTCATACCTATACTGTTGCTATGTGTGAAGGCAGAAAACTGTTTGCTGCTGTAGAGTTGAAAGCTCAAGAAACTACAAAAATTTTGCTAATTTTGTTTTGAGAAAATATGATGCTGCCGCAAATGGTTGTTGATTAAGTTGCAGCAAATAATTTGATATTAAGTGCGGCCTTTTTGCTGCTGAAAATGGTCAATGTGCTGCTGAATGCAAGTGCAAAATAACTCAAATCTAAGCAAAATTACAAGTCCTTAGAACCATAGTCAATTTGCATTTGCACTTTACTTTTTTGGTTAGCTATTTCTGTCCCGGCTTGGAATTTCAAATCATGTCATTTTGTATAGACCTTGCAACCGTTTCCATGGACATAAACACGTTGGGGATCCACATGTAATCCCCACCATATATGGGTTTCTTTTAAAAAAAAGTATTATGCACAACACACTCCTCTTTTTAATTTATAGCACAATTTCATTAAAATTCAAAATCATGAGCTATGTTTACAATTGACATTCTTATACCTACAACCTCCAATCAAGATAAAAAAAAATACAATAAGAAGCATTTTCCTCCTTAGCAAAATTGAAAATAGGAGAACAAGCTCCACCTTAACAAAACGGTAACAAATATTTTCTACTTACAACATAACACCATAACTAATCCTACTTCATTTTCCTTCCCTACCAACAAATTCAAATCAACAGCATTACAATTAACAAGAAGAAGATAAATAGTTTGCAAATTTTGTTCTTCTCTCAAGCCTTGCATTTTCTTTCTCCAATGCATTTAGCTAGTGCAAGAGCGCATGAATAATGGCTCTCGATCATGCACACATTTGGCCATCCTCCCACTCGAAAAGACAGCATCCTCCATCTCTATTCACTCATGAAAGAAGATGCCTTCCAGGGTTTTCTTTCATCCAACTTGTTCGATCTATTGCTAAATTTCCAAAGAAATAGCTTACACATCCTAGCTCAAACATTTTTTGGAGAAAAAATAGAATTTTGGATGAATGTTACAGTTAATTGTTGAGGAAGAAGAAATTAGAATTTGTTTAATTAGGACAAAATTGGGGCTTTTAATGTTTCAATTAGAGATGAGGAATTTTTACCCCGCCTCACATGCATTCATGTGGTTATTTTGCCACCAAATTCTATTATCAAATGGCTTCCGTTAAATTACTAATGAAAATTCAGTTTTAGCACTAAAAATGCAATTTTGTCCAAGTAATTAATTTAATCAATATATTATGACAAGATATGAGTATATAAATTTAACAATTATCTATAAACCTATACATCATCTAATTTTGAACTATTTATTTCATGTCAAGCCATAACTAAATTACATGAGGTCTTCTTTTTAAAATAAAAAGTATTGATACTAGTTAAATTCCTTTGACATATAGTTATGTTAGTTTTTTTAAGAAATTATATTTATTAATATTTATTAATCAATTGCCATTAAGTTTATCTTATAGTGGTATTTTTTTATTTACTATTATTATTTTTTTCGGGTGACACTATAATATAAGCTGATGTTAAATTGGTGCTACTAAATAATTTGTGTAATCTTTTATAAATGACACCATAAAAAAATACAAAAGGCATTTTTAGGAAATAATCAATGCCTCTACTAAACGCCTTGCAAATATATTTATATTGGCATTTTCAATCAAATATCACTATTTTTATTTGTCATTTATTAATCAAACACCACTAAATATTGTATTATATTGATGATTTTCTATAATTATCACCATAATACTCTTGTGTATCATTAAAATATAGAATGTCAGTGGCATTTTTCCTAGTTGAGACCATAAATAAATATTAGTGGCATTTTTCAAGAAAAATTAGTGGCACTAATTAATCGCCATCAAATTATATTTTTGTTAACATTTGTAATCAAATTCCACTATTTTATATGACATATAATAATCAAATGCCCTAAATATTTTATTCTAGTGACATTTATTTCGATTATCACTATATTATTTTTTGTATGTCATTACTATAAAATGCTACTTCGTTAGTGGCACTAAATACTTTATAACATTTTTTTTTTCAAATAACGCGATAAGTACATGTTAGCAAAATTCTTTTAAAAAAAATTGGTGACAATAATTAAATGTCTTTGAAAGACATTTATCACAATTTTTTCAATCAAATATCACTATTTTTTTTGTCATTTAACAATTGAATGCCACTCAACATTAAATTATAGTAGCATTCTTTTGCGACTATCACTATATTATTTTTTTGTGTCATTATACCACAAAATATCACTAAGTTAGTGCCACTATATGTAATTTTCTTATAAAGTGAATTATCAACCATAACATTATATATTCAAAACACAATAGAATACCTAAGCAATATCCATATAAAAACTAATATATTTATACAAAAAAATGACCATTAGGTGCGGACTGATAGTAGCAATAATTGGTTACATGAGCATCAACTTTAAACTTGACTAGGACAAATTCATAGCTAAAACTATGACTTTTTAACATCAACTATAGATAGATCACAGTTGATGCCTAATTTTTTGTAGTGATTATTGGTGCCATGAGTTGGAGAGATGAGCCTATGTTTGAGCAAATTTAGTTAGTCAATACTAGGAACATCAATTATAGGCCTCTTCGACTTCTAAGTCATTATCCTTTGAGTCTAAGAAATCATAAAAAATTCTTACATGAGAATAATAAAAATGTATTACTAGAGACATTCTGATATCAAAGCCAATAGAGAAAAAATAAGTCATGACTGGAGGATTTGCCAACAATAATTCATGAGACAAGAGCAAAGTGTAGCAAAAATAAGGCTATAATGGACAATCTTGAAACTCATTAAAAAATATTTATGGTTCAAAAAGAATTTGGAGTTTCAAGTTAGGCAAAGTTTTCAAACTTTTAGTGCCCAACCAAAAAAAAACCCTAAGTAACATGGAGATAATACCTAAGTAACACGGAGATAAATCCTAGTCGCTATACTGAGGAATGGAAAGGGAAGCAATGAAGCATTGAATGGAGAAAAGAAATAAGCACAAAGGAGGATGAGTATAAGAAGAAAGAGAAAGTGTAAACTTATGAGAAAGGATCAAGCTACTAGGAGAAAAGAAAATTTTCTTTGCTTAACTCTATTTCATTTGATTCTTCTGCTATTCAACCAGTCCCTTTTCCCAACACTTGCATAAATCAAACCTTGATGTTCAATATGATAAAATATTTGGAGATGTTTAAAAAAATTCACAAGAATATCTCTTTATAGATGCTCAGGAGGAAAATGCCCAATTATATCAACTTTATAAAGGAATTTAAGAGTGAAAAAAAAAGAGATTAGATAGTTTTAATTTGATAATCTAAATGAAGAATGCATTTAGGGAGTCTTATTGTCCCTTGTCTCACTTTTAGCCACTCATTTGATATGGCATTGTGTAGAGCAAGTATAAAATCAATGGCCCAATGAACCTTGTAGCTAGTGTGTTGATCCGTAAGCATCCAGAAGATATCATCAATGTCATCATGTTTCACTAGAACCTCACAAAATTGGCCTGAACATCGTGCCAATTTTAGAATTAGAATAGAGCTTGGGTTTCAATGGCATGATCCTAAACAAGTATACTTTTGGATTGAACCCCACATTTCAATTGATCAGCCAAAGTGCTACTACAACCAATTTTTCAAATTATCAACACCTAAAGGGTGCGGAACAGCTCAATTCACAATCATATAAACCATGAAAGGAGCCTCACTTCTTTACTTATGGTGCAGTAGTTGTGGGCATCGCCTTAGTTGAATAAGGGATGGCCTCGGTAGTGGCAGTCATGGTTAATTATTATCGCGTATGATTTTTCATGCCTTTCTGGTGGTAGCAGTGGGGGGTGAGGTAAGCCTGGGTTGCTACTTGAAAGTGATGAGTGAAGGAAAGAGGGATAGGAAGCTCAAAAGTCACAAAGAAGAAAATGAAGAAGCTCTATTTCTTTTTATTTTCTTTTTTCTTTATTTTGATCTTCTTTTATGTCTTACTTTGTTCAATTTATTGCTTTAATAATTTTTTTCATTTAAAATTATATTTAGATTATTTTCCTAGTTTTTAAATATGAAACTTATTAATAATCTATACAAAAGAATATAGAATCCCAAAAGGGAATATGACTCAAAGGAGTCTAATAACTTATAGCAAGATATTTCAGGAAAATGATGAATTGGAACTTTCAGCTATCTCTGAAGTTCAAATAACAACAGAAATAGAAAATGATTTAGTAAATTAGATAAAGGATTTATAGTGGTTCGGCAAGCCTACTTCACTAACTATGTCATAAAATTAGGATTTTAAACTTGCACTTTACTCAGAGAGAGGATTAGTACAAAAGTACAATAGTCAAAATTGATCCTTCAACACCTTGCTAGCAACAATACCCAACTTGGCAAGTCTGTAACAATTATTTGAGAAAAGACTAATCTTAAGAGTGCATAAATTTTTGGTAACCTTATTGAACAAAGATACTCGCTATCTACCAGTGCAACAACTCTTAGTTTAAGTACAATAAGGGTTGTAAATTCTTTCTAAATGAAAGTTGCCTGAATTGATGTTGGAATTTCGATACAAGCAGTTAATTTTTCTTGTAACTTTCCTTAACCATAATCTATGTAATCATGGTAGGTTCTAAGCCAACTTTTTAACAACTACTTTTCTTTATTCTGAAGATATATATCAAGCAATTATATTGGCAGATTCAATAAAATAATTTATACAAAATAGCCATAATCAAAACCAGTCAAAGAAGAAATTCTAACAATCTCCCCCTTTTTTTCGATACCTTATCTTGTTGTACTCTTTATGCAAATGAGCGTAGTGATTTTTCCCTCATCAAAAAGAGTCTTAGCATCTTTTTTTTTATGCAACAAGAAAGCTTAAAAACATCATTGCATCATACCATAACATATAACATGATTCAAACTTGCAAGCATCAAAATTGAGTTCAAGTTTTGCTAGTAATACTTAGTTGTCAAAAGATAATAGTTTAACTAAAGTAATAGATCATAGTGGTGAATTTTCATATAATCCATTACGCCTCCCCCTCATTATCAAAAGGTTCCACGATGTGCAGTAATGTTCTTGCCAATGTTAAACAAGTATTTAGATGGTGAATGAGACTATCCTTAGTTTATGTTTAAGAAAACAAAAGTTGTCCTTAGGAAGAGGGTTGGTGAAGATATCTATCAATTGATTTTTTAATTCAACAAAATTTATACACACATCACCCTTTTAAATATGGTCCTTTATAAAGTGATGCCTTACTTCTATATGCTTTATGCGTGAATAATATACCGGATTTTTTGTTATGTTAGTAGCACTTGTTTTGTCACAATGAATGGGAATGCAAGAAAAGTTTAATCCAAAATCACTAAGAATTTGTTTCATCCACAATATTTGTGAGCAACAATTATCTAGCACCATGTATTTAGACTTAATAGTTGACATGGCAACTATGCTTTGTTTTCTATTGCACCAACATACAAGAAAAGTTCCAAGAAGTTGGCTAGTTCCAAATGTACTTTTTTGGTTAATTTTGCACCGTACTTAGTTAGCATTAGAAAAACCAATCAAGTTAAAGGTTTTAGAATGAGGATGCCAAATACTATGGTTAACTGTTCCTTTGATATAACAAAGAATCTATTTAACAGCCTTGAGATGAGATTCCTTTGGCTATCCTTGAAACCATACACAAAGACTAGTTACAAACAGTATATCTGGTTGATTGGAAGTTAGGTATAGTAGGCTTCCAATCATGCCCCAATACATTGATTCATCAATAATGTTTCCTTCAAAGTCAAGTTCTAACTTAGTAGAAGATGCCATAGGACCACTGGATTCTTTACAATCTTCCATCCTATATTTCTTTAGCAATTCTTTGGTATATTTTTCTTATGAAATGAAAATTTCCTTTGAGGTTTGTCTAATTTAAAAATCAAGGAAAAAATTCAACTCACCTATAAGACTAATTTCAAACTCATTTTTCATGCATGATGAAAATTCATCACAAAATTCTTTTAGAGTTCCCCCAAAAATTATATCATCCACATATACTTGAATAAGTGGCTAGTGACCATTGATGTTTTTGTAAAAAGAGTGGTGTCCACTTTACCTATGCAAAAAAATTTTGACACTAGAAAAATGCTTAAATGTTCATACCATGCTCTGGGTGCTTATTTTAAACCATAAAGAGCTTTTGATAATTTGAAAACATGGTTTGGAATTTTCAAGTTTTTAAAACCTGAGGGCATTTCCACAAAAACTTCTTCTTTTAAGTAACCATTTAAAAAGGCAATTTTGATGTCCATTTGGAACAATCTAAAGTTTTTCTATGATGCATAAGCTAATAACATGCGACTTGAGTCGACACATGCAACGGGTGCATTAGTTTCATCGTAGTCGATACCCTCTTGTTGAGAATACCCCTTCAACTACAAGCTTTACTTTGTTTTCAACAACATTACCTTATTCATCCGTTTTATTTCGAAAGACCCATTTAGTTCTAATTACAAGATGATTATCAGGTCTTTTGACTAAGGTCTATGTTAGA
This sequence comes from Jacaranda copaia, assembly GCA_014898725.1. Lineage (NCBI taxonomy): Eukaryota > Viridiplantae > Streptophyta > Magnoliopsida > Lamiales > Bignoniaceae > Jacaranda > Jacaranda copaia. Next base: position 276,866 of record JACGDI010005368.1, read on the forward strand.
TTTCTCTCAAACTGATGAAGCTTTTCTTTCATTGCATTAACCCAAAATTCACCATTTAAAGCCTCATTTATGTTGCTAGGTTCTGCATAGGATAAAAACACTTGGTCAAAGTATTGGAAATCATTGTTTTTAGATTTAGACCATGTAGTTTTTCCAACTGTTGGATTTCTAATGATATTGTTTGTTGGATGACTTGATGCATGTTTGAATTGTCTAACTTATCATCCTCTTTCTACAATATATATATATATATATATGGCAAGGGGAATGATATTGGTCTTATATCTCTTTTTAATTGTTGTTCAATCAATTCTCAATCAATTACCAAATGGCTTCCATCTTCCCTGTTGCTCTCTAAGCAAAAAAAATAATGATTAGAGTAAAATACATATTTTTAATCATTTTTATATAAAATTAAATTTAATTATTTCTTGAATTTAAGTTTCTTATCTTATGTTAATTTTACAATACTGAAACGTTACTGGCTAGATGGAATTATTTTCCTCATATGGCATCTTCTATTCTCAATGTGTACTCTATCTCGTAATGCACTCATGGATGAATGCCACATGTACCATCAACAAATTGGCTTAAAGGGTTAAGTGTAAACACCGTTTATTGCTTTCTAGAAGGAAAGTCTCCATTCCAAGCAAAATTGAAGGAACTTCAGTCATGGAAGGAAAGAAATAGAGGAGGATAGATCCTCTCTACCTACAATCGAAAGAGGCAAATAAAAAAGAAGAACAAATAAGGAGGAGAAAGATTAGCTCCACAGACACTAGCCAATGGCATTTCAACGTCTGAAAAAATTTCAGACTGAAATGGACTCTAATGAGGTTTTGATTCAATGCAATAGTCATTTACTTGAGTATATATTGCAAGAGAAGTAAATATTGGCAGTGTAGAAAAGAAACCATATTTCATGCGTCTGCAGTGATTTGGAAAAGGGGCTAAGATGAATTCCTTATATATCTATCTATCTATCTTTCTTTCTTTTTTGGTCCTTGTTGTGGGAAAAATAACAGCAAATATAAAATTCTATTTAAGTTGGATGGTAATGATAAAAGTTTTTTCCTCCCTTTTATGTTACCCGATCAACCCCCATTTATTTTTTATAGTTATAACTTAAGCTTTTCATATAATCGGAAAGTAAAACAAAATTAAATGCTACATTGTATTTAGGGGTATTCATTCAGTAAAAATCAAACCAAACCAAACTGAAAATTGGGTTAACTGAAATTTCAGTACGCCAAACTAGCTTGCCAAATACCAAACCGAATTGTTTGGTTCGGTTTGGTAAAAACCAATTTTTTTCGGTTTGATTTGGTCAAAAACTGAACTACCAAATTTTCTAACTTTTAAACCAAAAGAAAAAAAAGTGGGAGAGAAAAATTAAAATGCCAGAAATGTGCTGAATTTATGGTTGTTTCTGTGAGTGTTTCTCTGAACAAACAAATTATATGTGAACTCAAATTGGCCTCGTTATCTTTGTTCACCCTCCCTTTACATGCATAAATAATGGATATGTATAAAGTTAATTTTAGTAATTCTATAAAAAAATTATAATTATCTTTAAACATCAGGACTCTAAGATTAATTTATTGAAACTAGATTTTTGTGTTTTATGTTTTTCTATCAAAATTAAAATTAATCTCGAAGGAAATAAAAAAAGAATAGAAAGATAAATAAAGAAACTTAAATAAAGGGGAACAAAGATAAGAAACATAATTGAAGAGAAACTTAAGTAAATGCCAGCACCATTTTTCTATTTTTATTCTATTTTATTTTTGATAAAGTGTCACCAAAAATAAAGATTGTAAATAGAAAACATAATCAAACAAATAAAGAAGTGGGATATAAAAAAAAATTAGTATTTCTAACTAAAATTTTGGTAATTCGGTTCGGTAAACTGGCACAAAAAATCAAAATTGAATCGAATATCGAACTTTTTTTAAAAAAGTAACTGAAAATGGACCAAATTTTTCAGTTCGATAATCGATTCAAACCAAATTTTTTATTTCAATTTGGTTCAGTTAGTATACCGAACTGTGATCACCCCTAATTTTGTTTCATGGAACATTACATTCTTCTATGACTATTCTTTTAGATTCATCTTCTTTTATTGGTTGATTGGGTATAGAGCTTCCATATTTAGATACTCCACTTTCACAAGTTGACAGTACTCTATATTAACCTTTCCAACCAGATAAACCAATCTTTGGTGGAAGAAAAAAATTGATGTATCATATTCTGGTTTCACATCCACAATGAGAACCATGACTTTTGTTTTAAAATTACATACGAACTAAACGATACTTTGTTCGATAAGATTCCATGTGAACATATGAACTTCTATTGAAAATAGTCAATGCCAGAAATGAATCAATTTCTACTTTGTTACAGCTTAGTTGTTCTTGTTGGTAAGTTGAGAATCCAATACAATAACATTGCTGAGAAGATAAACTTGGTGCCCATTTTTTCCTATTAAGTCAAAACATGAAAGAATAAGCATAAAATAAGGAAATAATCCACATTCAACATGATCTCTTATCCATGTTCAAAATTGAAGCAAATCTGAATTTTTTTTGGACGTCAAAATGCCACTAGTGAGTGTCTATGGAGCTAATTTTTCTCTTCCTTGTTTGTTCCTCTTTTTTTCCCTCTTTCTATTGCAATTAGAGAGATCTTTCCTTCTATGTTTCTTTACTTCCATGGATGAAGTTCCTTCATTTTTGCTGGGAATGGAGACTTTCTTTTAGAAAGCAATAAACGGTGTTTACACTTCATTGTTCAACCAATCTATTGATGGTACATGTGGCGTTCATCCTTGAGTGAAACAAGAGATGGAGCATAAATTGAGAATAGAGCATCCCATCCATGTTTTCCTTGCCAAGTCCAAATATGAATGTTATTATACCATAACAAGGAAAGGCTAGAAAGGAACCACCAATGGCTAATTGTTTTACTTTAAACAAGTAACCTTTTTCATTGAACATTTATATTTTTGGAAGAGTTTTTATTATATATTCCTCTATGTTATACATCTAATTAATACAATTACAATCTTTCTAAATATCGCTCATGAAGAATGTTTTGGCTATTGAAATATAAGGACAATTGAGTTATGGACATCTAAAAGTCATTGAACTTTTTGATGACATTTTGTTTTTCTACAATTATAAGAGAATTTTGATAAATTTAGTAAATTTAGAGAAAATACATTTATAATTATGAAAAGAGAAAGAAAGAAATAAAGAATTAGAGCATTTTAAAGAATAGATAAGTGTAATAAAGGGTGATGAATAAGTTAAGATTTCCCAGTTTTACCACTACTATCAGGTGTCACTTGATATACCAATGTAAACTTTGAGCACAAACTTTTCCAAGGCACAAGTTAAGATGCAATAATAAGAGTGCCATAGTAATGCTACTTATAATACAATTCTTAAATATTTACTTGAGCAATTTCCATAATTTTGTGCACTCAATCTAACTTTAAGCTTAAAACCTGCGTGACACAATTATTGGGCTAGGCATATCTTGTGGTCTAGCTTAGGCCCAAAATGTTTTTTTTTTTAAATTATTGATTATCAAATGAAAACTCTAATTTTGAAAGGATTCAATTAGAAATAGGATATTAGGGGGAGAGAGGCAAACACTATAAAATACTAGCAATTTTGTTACATCCAATGTATGTGTTAAAACATAGTATACAATAAATAAAACAAAATCTATTGTTGATGTAATATTAGTTTTTTTACTAACATTGATATTTTATTTAAAGTTTTACATAAATAATACTACAAAATCATTTGCTATTTTTGCTAGAATTTTTTGACGGATGTTGTCAAAAGTATGTATGAAAAGTTTCAACAAATTTATGATGGAATTTGTGTTAATGGAAAAATGCTCATTGCAAATAATTTTTCGTTATGTTCTTGTTGGGAAAAATCCCGTCAAAAAATTTCCAACGGATTACTAATATTTTCCTTACAGATTTTGGATTGTTACAATCGGATACATTTCCTTTAGGTGTCAATAAAAAATTTCTTCAGAAAACTTCTAACAGATCTCCGTCAAACTACTAATGAACTTTTATTTTTTTCAAAATAATTAATTTAAATATTATATGATGGAAAAGCCTCACAATTCCATCGGAAACTTTAAAATTTTTTGATGGCTTTTTGTAAGATTTTTTATGCAATTGATTTATTTGAAATATTAATTACAATATTTTTCGATAGAAACTCCTTGCAATTTGGTCAAAAATTTAACTTTTTAATAATTTTATTTATTTGTTTGATTAAGCTTGTAATATGCTCATACATCTTATTATGGAATAATAAAAGTACAAAATAATAAATTTACAAATAAATAGAAATTACAAAATAATAATAATAATTTTATGAATATTTATCTCAAAAAGTATTAAATCTTTATCATAAATAAAATATTAAAAAAAAGCATCCTATCTACTTGTAAGCAACAAACACATTATACTTGAAGCAATCATCATCACCATGTACTCCTATTTGGTGTGCCATGGGCAGGGTAGAGGATCTGGATAGAGCATCTCTCTAGATGATTAGATGAGTAATCATAGTTTGCATTGCTACCTATTGTTGCCCCATCCCACCAAGCATGTTTTGGATATTATAGATTTGGGCTATCGATGTTGCAGTCAATGGCTCTGTTGGAGGTGTACTGTTGTAGGAGGGTGACCACTAATAACTTATACTGTAAACCTACCTTTTCTTATTTGGGTCATCTACAATCTGTGTCCATAACTCAATCTAAAAAACATGAAAAACAAAACTAGGTCTCTGCACTAGTCCCACAAAACTAACTCATGAGAAAAAAAAAAATAAAAGACACAATAAATAAATGAACATAACAAAATCTAAACTAATCAATAAAGGCATGAGAAAACCAATAAGCATAATTACAATTAAGGCTCAGAAAAACAAATAACTGTGGCATCAATTAAAAGTACCTAATTAAAGCAAATAGAACTCTAATCGCAACATTAACAATTAAACTTGTTGGCTTTGTAAAATTATATAGTCAAAGTACAAATAGATATCAAGTGAAGGATTAGAAATAAAAAAAGTTGCCCTAACTCCTCTTTACACATACATAAAAAAGATCAAACCCCTCAATTAAATAGCATAATATCCTTATTGTGTAGGAGGGACTAAGGAGGAAAAGAAACAATAATGCCCTAGTAGTTTCTCTCATTTGAGGAGAGTAGTTCATTCTTGTCCTATGTGGGAAAGTGGGAACTATTGAAAATTTAAAGATGTTAAAACAGTAAATCATGTTTCCTAAGATTTGAAAACACTCTTTATGATGGTGCAATATGGGATCAATTTCCTTCTTGAGCATCATAGCCATCGTCTATGGGTATATGCAATGATGTAGACTTAGAGAGGCTTTGTATAATCTTTCAGATGATTTTCTCATCAAGTGGCCTCTTCTACTATAGGTTCTCCTCAATAGGGATCCTATGATACATAGGACAGAGCACATAATCCTGCAATTAAACTCCAGAACCACAAGTCCTTCGTCTAAGAAAGTACAATCAACTAATAGCGTTTTCAATAATAAACCTATATATACAAGGTCATTTGTGACAATCTACTCAAAGATGCTCACTCTATCCCCAATCACACAATCAAATGTGTCAGTAGGAGTTTCCATGACTATATAAAATATAGCCACAAGTTGTTCTTCTTCAAGTTGTGATGTGCCTTTGAAAGACATATAGTTGCCATTGAAATCTTCCAATCCTCCTATTGTCTACATAGAACTCAACAAACTCTATTTGCTAAAAAGCTCTTGTGTTGATATCTTTAAATTGAAATACGCCTCTCAATTAATAATTCTTCATGGTGTTGGATATACTCTGTAGTTTTCATCTATGCAATAACTTGCAAGTGATGAGAATAATCAAACAATTGAGTATATGGAATATGATACTTCACCTTAGCAATGGAGCAAGAGTTGTAGTTGAAGTTACAAAATAAGCTTGTTTTCAGTTTAATGGTTTTTCATTTGTATAGAATAATTAACTTTATGTACTTACTTTAATTGAGAATATCATTTCAATTTTACCTCCTGATAATGAAGCTTCTGAATTTTCATTTTAAAATGGTGTGCTATGCTTTAGAAAATGATTCTTTATTAGCATGTGGTATATTAGCAATAGTTTATGCACTTGATTCCATTAGGCTAACTATCTTGTCCTTGCTACAAACTCAGTAGGTGGTTTTCCTTCCTTTTTAAAACCCCTACTAAAATATGAATAGGGAAAATATGATTAAATATTGATATTACTAAAATTGATATAAGAGTAAATTGGTAAATTAACTAAAAATGGATTAATAACTTAGAATTAATTAATCAAGTAAAAAGATTGAAGAGCCAAAAAGACAAGTTAAGCCCATAAAAAAATGGTAGAAAAATTCTAATAGGTCAAAGCCTATCAAAACTAAATTCTATAAATACAAAGTTTCAGAAAGAACTTGAGGACAGGAAATAATTAACAAAAAAACACAATAATCTCTCTACACGCATTTTAGAGGAAAAAAACCAAAAAAATCATTGTCTACCAAAAAGAACCCTACTCCATTTATATCTAATATCATGTTTAGTGTCATTAGCAGGACTCAAGAAGGAGGTAGAAACACTAATGACATAGACAAGATCTATGGTGAAAGTCCCTTGTACTTTATGAGCTCCAAATGTGGAAAGGAGGGTAATAGCTGCCATGACCGTACTTGCCACTAGCAATGAAAGAGACCATCAATGCCAACAACCTCGCATCTACTGAAACTCAAATCAAGAAGAGAAAGGCTAATGAGTTAAAGTTTGGAGTGCAAGAAAAACTCAAAAGCATAGAGATCTACCTCAGCAATCCCTTAAGGACCACCAAGATTGGAGCCCTGCTATACTCAAACTTTGAGAATAAGCTAATACACTTCATGAGAGACAATCGCAATGTGTTCACTTAGAGTGTGATGGATTTGTAGGGGATCTCTCTAGATATTATTATGCACTACCTTCAAGTGGACTTTAGAGTATAGCTAGTGCACTAGAAGAAAAGAAACTTTGCAGTAAAACTAAATCAAATAATTAAGAAGGAGATGGACTAGCTACTGTAACTGAAGTACATTTAACCAGTCTAATACCAGAGTGGCTGACTAATGTGGTATTGTGCCTTAATGAGAAATGGAAGATGTGCATTAACTTCACCGATCTCAACAAAGGCTACCTAAATGACCTATCTCTGTTCCATGTATCGATGCATTGGCAGATTCTACTGCAAAATACGAGATGCTAAGTTTTCTTGATGCTTATCAAGGATACAACTGGATCTGTTTAGCCTCAATAGATTAGGAGAAAACGAGCTTCATAACTACCTATAGAATCTATTGTTATAATGTGATGTCATTCAAGCTTAAGAATGCAAATGCTACATTCCAAAGATTGGTTAACCGCATGTTGGAAGGTATGAATAGAAGAAACATAGAACTTTACATCAATGACATATTGGTCAAGAGTCATAAGCAAGAAAACCACCTCTATAACCTTAGAGAATACTTTCTCATCGTGAGGAAATTCAACTTGCAACTCAACCTGACAAAATGCACCTTTAGGTTACATAAAGGTAACTTCTTAGGACACATGTTGTACAGGTGTGGGATTGAAACTAATCCTAAGAAGATCAAAACGTATTAAAGATGCCACGTCTTTGTAACATCAAGAATGTACAAATCTTAGTAGGACACTTGGCCGTATTAAACTATTTCATCTCTTGATTTGCAAAGAAAATACTTCTTTTCTTTAACATCCTAAGGGATGTCAAACCTTTGAATTAACCAATGAATTTTACAAAGACTTCTTGTAGTTGAAAGAGTACTTAATGTTGCCACCATTACTAAGAAAGCTGATAATGAAGGAAACTTTAACTTATATCTAGCTGCCATGAATGTCGCAATCAATACTATCTTGGTACATAGTAGGAAAAAGAACACCAATTAGTATATTACGTCAGTCGCCTTTTGCAAGGTCCAAAAATATGATAAGCCCCCATCAAAAAACTAGTCTTAGCAATCGTAATGGCCACCCAAAAGCTCCATTTATAATTTCAAGCTTACCTAATTGTGGTACTCGCCAACTACCCTTTGAGAAAGATACTCAATAGTCAAGAGGCCTCGAAGAGGATTGTCAAGTAGGTAGTGGAGCTCAGCCAGTACGGAATTAGGTATCGCACCTAACTTGTCATTGAAACACAAGTCTTAGCAGATTTTCTAATAGAAGGGACTAGAGAAAATGTTCAGAGCTTTATCCCAACCTTGGTCATTTACATATATAGTTTAGCCACAAGAGCCAACAGTGAAGCATGAATATTCTTGGAGAGCTTCCATGGTAATAAAGTCACACGTAGCATTAGGGTCCAATTATCAAAGCTAAAAAATGCTAAAATAGCTAGGCTATATATGAAGCCAAGGATCTAAACATACCATAGATTCAAATTTGATATGAGGATTACCTTGATTTTCTAAAAATCCAAGGAAACTAAAAACATGCTTTCAACTCCTTGAAACTATCTCCCCAGTGGCACAATCGTTTCCAAGCAACCTTTGCCCAACCAAATGATTTTCCTCCAATTGAAAATTTTACTGGAACCCATTAACACCTTGATAGATATATAGCTCAAAATTCAGCTAGAACAATAAACAAGAAGGCTCTATAGAAATGCCTCTAAGCAACTACTAGAAACAAAGGATCTCCGAAGGCTAGTAATCCAATTGTCTTACCTCTAATGATAAAATCCACACACCAATGCACAATCCAATTATCCTCTATGTTATTTGGAAAACAAGAAGGAGAAATGAGAGGATGAAGGCTTGATTTGGAGGTAAGAGATGAAGAAAAAGTAAAGTTTCAACACATAGAGCAACACTTGGGAAATTGAGATAATCTAATTCTAGCTTGCAAATCACATGTGTCAAGCGGCCAGCCACACACACTCTCTATATCTATATCTAGAGGGAGAATGATATGATGCCCAGGTGGCATCACACCTTCCTCAACCATAGCCCTAACTAGCCCTTGCAAGTTGGCATGTGAATTTGAATTTTGTTTGCATTTGAATTTCATTTTGGACCTTCATTTCATCTCGTGAAATGCCATCCAAATAAATTCTAATGCTACACCAAATGAACCTTTGATTAGAATTTTTCCCTCCAAAATTAATTCTTCATATTAATTAAATTAAATACTTTAATTTAATTAATTAACCTTTAACTCAATTCTTAAGTTAATTAGCTTAACTCCTTATGTTAACTTGACAAATTAATGGTCATGCGGCACAAAATAATTGAACCTTTAAATAATTAGTCTTAATTTAACTCCTTAAATTAATTAGATCAATTTAACAATTAAATTGATCAAGCCAAAAATGACTAAAACCTTTTACCTCCAAAATTGGTCATGAAGAAATCTATCTAACTCTTACAAAATTTCCCTTCGAGAAAGATTTGCAATTGGCTTTTGTATGTGACCTATTAGACCCTACGATTCATTGGACATAGGTTCACAACTCTTTGTGACTTTAGAATATCAAATATTCCTAGTAGTTTAAACTCCTTTAAACTAATTAACTCAATTCAATTAATCTCCATTAATTGAAAAGTACCCAATCTCTATGGTCGATGTCCAACATTAAGCTTGTGGAGCCCAACTAATTAGCCAAAGTGAATGCTTTTGGAGAACAATTCTAGCTCTATGTATACCATGCAAATATGTCTTTCTGTCTCCTATCTCCCAAAAGAGGCCTAGGACAAGATATTTGTTGGCTTCCTAATAACCTAGATACTATGTTTCTATCCCTAATGTTCAATTCTCCTTTATCATCTCATTTTTGGAAAACTCATTTTTCAAATTGTTATACTACCTTACCTAAGGATTTCTTGGAATCTATCATAATAGAATACATAGGAGATATACTTACCCTTCATAACGACGAGGAGTTGGATCCTATCTTGGATCTCACAAACGTCCATGTTTAAATAGCTCATACCCATTCTCCACCCAAACAACCCATTATGTGGCCAAGGAAAAGTCAAAGAATGAGGACCTAAACATAATGTTACAATGGATCTTGAGGTCAAAAGACTAATTATATGCACTAGCATAAGCTAGAGAACTTGCCACTATCGACTTGTCACTGCAACTATCTGGTTAATTCTTTGGGCAGGTTTTCAGTATCATGTTCTCTAACAAGCATCTACTAACATGCTCCTATATCTCATATGACCATGCTTATGAAACATAGCAATATCCAACCCTTGGTTTATACATCGTTAGTACAAGTTTATCCTGATCTTCGACGTCTTGTCTTATAAGATCCTACAACTTGAAAGATTTAAGATCATGAGCGTGTAAGACTTGTTTCATGATTACCACCTAGTGTGTGACTAAGTCCAATAGTCTTATATGATCTAAGGGCTTCAATCAAATACTACTGAAGTAAATATAAGCATAAGATGAAGATAGTCATTTGAAAAATATCATTCAATCAAGATTGTATCACCAGTAAAATAGTTTACATGTCAATCTAATTAGCTTGCTAAATACTATTTCAACAATCTCTCACTTGCCCAAAAGTAAATTCCCCATAGTCTTAAAACCCATCTTCTCAAGATGTCTTTCAAAAACCTTTTGCAATAGGGATTTAGTCAGCAGATCTATTACATTTGCTTCTGAGGTAACTCTCTTCACTTAAATTTTACCTCTATCAATGATCTCGTGGATTAAATGATATTACCTCAAAATGTGCTTGAATCGCTAAAGAGATTTTGGGTTTTTAGCTTGCGCTACTTTGTATAACAAAAGAAAACCACAAGCTTAGCAATGTTAAGCACTATATCCAACTTCTGGATGATGTTTTTCATCCAACCACCTTTCTTTGTAACTTTGAAATCGCAATATATTTTGCCTCTATGGTAGAATCTATTGTGGTGCCTTGTTTGGAACTCTTCCAATTCACTATACCGCTATTGAGGCAAAATATAAATTCAGAAGTAGATTTTAAGTCATCTACATAAGATTGAAAACTAGAATCCAAAAATCCCTTGAGTTTCAATTCTCTATTGTCATATACCAAAAAAAAGGTTCTTTCTCAAGTACTTAAGGATTGTTTTAATGGCTATCTAGTGATATTCACAAGCATTGGATTAGAAACGGCTTGTAACATTTAGAGCATTTGCCACATCTAATCTTATGCATTAAACGGAATGCATTATGCTCCTAATAGTAGACGCATAAGGTATGTGAGACATTCTCTATCTCTCTTTGTTAGTCTTCGGGGCAATACACTTAGAAAGACAAATATCATGTCCCGTTGGGAGAAATCCCCTATTGGATTTTTCCATACTATACGTTTTTAGTGTCTTGTCAATATTTGGGATTTAGGAAAGTCCCAACATCTTCCTCGATCTATTTCTATAGATATATATTCTTAATACATAGAGTACTTCTCCTAAATCCTTCATGGAGAATTGAGTAAATAACCATACTTTAATACACTCTAACATTTCTCTCTTATTTCCAATAAGAAGAATGTCATCAACATAAAGCATAATAAATTGTATACTACTCCCACTAGCCTTCTTGTACACATAAGGTTCATATATATTTTTGACAAAGCCAAACAATTTAACAGTCTTATCAAAACGTATGTTCCAACTTCGGGATGCTTGTTTGACTCTATAAATGGATCTCGAGAGTTTGCAAACCTTTTGCTCATTATCTTTTAATGTAAAATCTTGAGAGTGCTTTATAGAGATTTCTTCTTCAATGTTTCCATTGAAGAAAATGGTTTTCACATCCATTTGCCAAATCTCATAGTCATAATATACAGCTATAGCAAGTAAAATCTCAATAGACTTAGGTATTTCAACTGGTGAAAAGGTTTTCTCAAATCAATATTGGGTCTTTTAGTGTAACATTTTTCCACTAGTTGCACCTTAAAGGTCATTACCTCTCTATCGACTCTAGCTTTTGCTTATAAATCCATCTGCAACCGATAGAAACTATTCACTCTAATGGATATACCAAAGTTTATACTTTATTGGAGACATGGATTCCATTTTGGATTTCATGTCTTCAAGCCAATGTCCCAGTCAATGTCCAACATAACTTCCCCATAGGTCTTCAGATCAGTATCCAATTGGCCCGTCTAATGAAGAAATACGACAAGTCACATGTAGCACTAAAATCCAATAATTAAAACTTTAAAAATGGAATTTAAATAGGATACACATGATAACAAGGGTCTAAACATGCTTTTGATTCATATTTAGAAAGAGAATTACCTTGATTTTCAAAAATCCAAGGAGAAAGTAAAAGATCAATTCAACAACTTGAATTTGTCTTCTAGCGGCACAATAGAGAGTGAGCAACTTTTGCCCAATCTAAACTTCTCCAAAATTTATAAACATTTTACATCACATTCTCAAATCCTTGATGAAGCTACTGTAAAAAATTTAGTTCAAAAAGAAAAAGGGAAGCTCTTGGAAAAATTCACCAAAGTCAATGCCTTGACGGTAGATCTTCAAAAGCAAGCTATCCAATTGTCTTGCCTCTAATTGTTATTATCCTCACACCAATGCTAGATCCTAATCTCCTTAATATAAGATGGAAAGAAGAAAGAATATTTTCAGAGATGAAGGCTTGATTTGAGATAGGAGAAAAAGAGAAGAAGTGAAGCATCAACACATGAGGCAACACTTGAGAGTTGGTGGGAAAATGTGAAAGAATCTAATTCTTCACAATGTATGCAAATGGCCGCACCTCTCTCCCTATATATCTATATATAGGGTGAGGATGCTATGAGGCCAAGGTGGCATCACATCTTCCTCAAGGGGTGGCGCAAACTTGGCCTTGCAAGTTGGCAAGTTGCAATTCAAATTTGAGTTTGAAACTTATGTGCATTTCAATTTTATTTGGAATTTAATTTCTAATTAATTAAAACATCACACCAAATGTACCTTTTATTTGAATTTTTCCTCCAAAAAGGATTCTCCTCATTAATTAAATTAAACACTTGAATTTAATTAATTAACCATTAACTTAACTCTTAAGTTAGTTAGCTTAACTCTTTAAACTAGTCATAGTTAACTCCTTAAGCTAACTTGACCAATTGATGGTCATGTGATAGCAAATAATTAAATTTTTAATTATTGATCTAATTTAACTTTCTAAATTGTTGACCAATTTAATAATTAAATTAATCAAGTCAAAAATTGACCTCAATTTTACCAACCTCAAAATCAATCCACTAGGAGTGATTTTTTGACTCTTAGAAAATTCCTTCATCATATAGGAAATGTAATTAGATTTTGTGTGTAACCCATTAGGTCCTACAATTCATTGGACATGGGCTCACAACTCTTTGTGAATTTTGACTGTTGAATATTCATTTTAGCTTAAACTCCTTTAAACTAATTAACTAAATTCAATTAATCTCTATTAATTGAAGGGTGCTCAATCTCCATGGTCAATGTCCAACCTCAAGCCCATGGAGCCCAACTAATTGGCCAAAATGAATGCTTTGGAGAACCATTCTAGCTTTACATGTACCATGCAAATACAATCTTTCTTCCTTCTATCTCTTGAAAGAAGCCTAAGGCAAGATATTTGTCAATTCCCTAATAACTTTGATAGTATATTTCTATTCCCAATGTTCAATTCCACTTTATGAACTTATCTTTGAAAAATTCCTTTTTCAAATTATCATACTACCTTGCGTAGAGAATATTTGGAATCAATCTTCATAGAATACATAGGAGATGCACTCGCCCTTTACAACGATGAATAGTCAACTCCATCTTAGATCTCACAAACCTATATATCTAAGTAGCTCATGCCAAATCTCTACTCGAACAACCCGCTAGGTGACCAAGGAGGAGTCAAAGCATAAGGACCTAAACAAAAGGTTACTATGGATCCTAAGTTCAAAAGGCTAATTATATGCACTAGCATAAGCTAAAGAACTTGCCATTACCGACTTGTCACAACAACTATCTGGTAGATTCTCTGAGTAGGTTTTTAGTGTCGTGTTCTCTAAAAAGCATTCACTAACATGCACCCATATCTCATATGGCCTTGCTCATGAAACAGAGCAACATCTAACCCTAGGATTTATGCATCATTAGTGCAAATTTATCTTGATCTTAGATGCCCTGTATCATAAGATCCTTTGACTTGAAGGATTTAAGATCACAGCCATGTAAGACTTATTCCATGATCATCACCAAGTATACTAACTAAGTCCCGTAGTCTTATGTGACCTAAGGGCTTCAACCAAATACCAGTGAAGTGAATATGAGCATAAGATGAAGATGGCCATATTGACAGTAGGATTCAAATATTTTCATAAAAAACTAAATAAACTAGCCCACACAATGCCACAAAGATATAGACATACATGGAATTCATATTTAGAAGAGGAAAATACCTTGGTGAAAATGAAAAATGAAGAGCAAAAGTAAAACTCTCTTTAACCGTTGAACAAGCTCTTCACTGGTGTAGTAGAATCACCACTAATTTTCCCTTAGTTAGACTTCTCTTTTTTCGCTAGAATTTTTACTAGAATGTCTAAACCATTTGATGATTCTACAGCTCAAAATTTAGCCCAATAAAAACACTAGAGGTACTCCCAAAATAAGTAAGAACCGCCTGCCAGAAACTGCTCCAACAAGAGCAAGAGCAATCAAAATGGATTGCCTCAAATGTAAAAGTCCACACACCAAATTTATGGCCTATTCTCTATAGAATGGCTAGAATATATATAGATAATGAGAGGGGAAAGGCTAGGAATATAGAAGTGGAAGGTGAAGAGAGTTGGAGAGAATAATGGGAGGCTAACAAATTAGATTCCCACTACAAAATGTTATTGGGAGAAAAATCACACTAAGTATGCACACCTTACACACATGGCCGGTCATCCTTCTATATCCATATATAGAAGTGGGATGGTGTGTGGTTGCACACTATCCTCAAGGAGGTGATGCCAAGTGTCCATGCCATGTGAATAAGAATATTAATTGAAGCACATATTTCATATTATAAAATATCTTGCAATTGAATTCCAATTAACATTAAATGAATCCTTCATTCAATTATTTTATCCAAATATTAACTCTCCAACTTAATTAAATTAAAAAATTTAATTTAATTAATAATAATTTGACTTAACTCTTAAATCAAAGTGCTTAACTATTTAAACTAGTCAAAATCAATTTAACCCTTAAATTAATTTTGAACAATTGATAGCAATGTGACATTAACTAATTAACCCTTAATCAACTAATCTTAATTTAACTCTTAAATTAATTTGAATAATTTAATATTTAAATTAATCAAGCCAAAATGACTACAATTATGCCTCCTCCAAAATCAGTCATGAATTTTCTAACTCTTAGAGAATTCTCCATCCTTCAATAGGCCATGTTATTGGTTTTTGTGTGTAACCCATTAGGTTCTACCATTTATTAGACTTGGGCTCACAACTTTTTGTGACTTTTGGAATATCAAATATTCACATTAGTTTAAACTTCTTTAAACTAATTGACTCTATTCAATTAATTTCATTAATTGAAGAGTACACAATCTCCATGGTCGATATCTAACCTCAAGCTCATGGAGCCCAACAATTGACCGAAATGAATGCTCTTAAATAACCATTCTAGTGTTATGCATACCATGATAATACGGTCCTTCCATCTTCTATCTCTCGAAAGAGACCTAAGGCAAGATATTAATCAACTCCCTAATAGCCTTGATACTATGCTTTTATTCTAAATGTTCGATTCCCTTTATGACTTCATCTTTGGAAATACCTTCCCAAATTGTCACATTACCTTGCTCAAGACGTTTTGCAAATTGATCATTATAGAACATATAGGAGATGTACTCGCCCTTCACAAAGATAAGGAGTCGGATTCTATCTTAGATCTCATAAACCTCCATGCCCAGTAGCTCATGTCCAATCTCTACCTGAGCAGCCCGCTAAGTGACCAAGGAAGAGTCAAAGCATAAGAGCTAAACACAAAGTTACCATAGATCCTTAGGTCAAAGGACTAATAATATGTTCTAATGTAAGCAGAAGAGCTTGCCACTACAGCTATCTAATGGATTCTCTAGGTTGGTCTTCAATGCCTTGTTCTCCAACAAGCACCCACCAACGTACATCCATATCTTATATGAGATTGCTCATGGAACGGAGCAATATTCAACCCTTGGATTTATGCATCGTTAGTGCAAGTTTATCTAGATCTTAGATGCCATGTCTCATAAGATCCTATAACTTAGAAGATTTAAAATCACGATCATGTAAGACTTATTCCATGATTACCACCCAGCGCGTGACCAAGTCCTAAAGTCTTGTATGATCTAGAGGCTTAATCCAAATGCAAGTGAAGTAAATACAGTGCATAAGATAAAGATAGCTATATAATGAATATCATTCAATCAAGAGTGTCTTACAATGAAATAGTTTATAAGGCCAATCTAATTGGCCTGCAGGGTACTATTCCAACACATTTAATAAATATCTTTCAATCAAGATTATCTTACAAGAAAATAATTTACAAGGCCAATCTAATTGGTTTGTAGGGAACAATTCCAATAATCTAAACCTTTTAGGGTGCTTATTAATTCAGTCCAACCTTCTAAGATGTTATGTATCTAGCTCTTCATGATTGTTCATTTCTACCACTTGTGGGATTTGATAATTATCTTGAACTTCATCAAGTTCAACAATAATGCCATTTCTATCTAATGGAAAATCTTTTCTAAAAGGGTGGCATTCCTTGAAACAAACACCCTACATTTTGATAGATCATAAAAGTAATAACCTAAAGACTCTCTTGGGCATCCCATAAACTTGCACAAGATGGACCTACTATCCAACTTGTCTCCCATTAACCACTTGATGTAAGCAAGAGACCCCAAACCCTTAGATAATGATAATGGGGTGCTTTGCCATACCACATCTCATGCAGCATTTTTGGCACCAACTTTGAAGGTACTACATTTAGTAACTTCCCCATCATTTCTAAGGCGTATCCTTAAAATGATATAGATACATTAAAAAAGCTCATCATGGGATGTACCATATCCTATAAGGTACAACTTCTCCTCTCGACTACTCCATTATGTTGTGGTGTGTCAGGTAGAGTCCATTAAGAAAGAATCCTATTCTTCTTTAGATAATCTAAAAATTCAATATTTAAGTATTCTCTCCCTTGATCCAATCGAAGAGCTTTAGTACTAAATTCCTTTTGCTTTTCAACCTCATTCCTATACTCTTTGAATTTTTTAAAGGCTTCAGACTTGTACTCAAACTGACGATAATCATCAATGAAGGTGATAAAGTAAGAATATCCTCCTCTCGTACTAACTCTTAGTGGACCACAAATATCTGTATGGATCAAATCCAAAATACTTTTGGTTTGCTCTATTTATCCCACAAAGGGAGCATTGGTCAATTTTTTCTTCAAACAAGACTCACAAATAGAAAGGTCATCAATGCCACTAATTTTTAGTGCTTTTGGAGCATCTAATTTGTTCATTCTATTTTTTGATATATGTCCAAATCTTGCATGCCATAGAATGGCATCTTCTTGGTTATCCAATTTTCTTTTACTTGATTGAATATGCATCAATGAAGGTTGGGAATCCAATGTGTATAATCCATTGTTTAATATACCTAGTGCAATTAACGAATCATTCTTTAATGCTTTCAAACTTCCATTAAATATTGAAAAACCATATCCTTCATTATCCAAAACAAGAATAGAAATAATATTCTTAACAAGATTAGGTATATAATAACAAGGATCAAGTACAATTTGGGAGTTCCCCAAGTTTAACTTGATTGCACCTTAGACCATGGCTGCAACTCTTAGTCCATTTCCTAAATGTAGGATAATTTCTCCTTCATTAAGAGTTCTTCTTCTTTTTAACCCTTATGGAAACTTACAAAAGTGAGAACCACATGTAGTATCAAATACCCATGAAGAAATATAAACCCTTCTCAAGGGTTGCAAGATATTCCTTGTAATTTCTTTTCCAACGTCATTTTTCACCACAATGGAAACAACTTGCATCAGTTTTAGCCTCTTCCTTTTTTTTATTCCCCTAAAACTCTTTAAGGGTTGCGTCATTCGAAGAAAGAACTCATCTTCCCTTTACCTCCCTTTCTAGCACCCCTAATGCCCATAGATTTGGAAAAGAAAGCAACATAAAAGGCTAGTTTTTATTTATAGTGGCCTTGGTGGTCACCAACATTTTAACCAATTCATTAATCATTACTTCATTCGTTGACAAGTTGAAGTTCATAATGAATTGGTCAAATGAACTAGGCAATGATAGAAGGATCAAATCCACTTAGAGCTTATTTTTAATAGTCATGTCTAATTGACTAAGCTTCTTTATGAACTCAATCATCTTTAGCCCATGATCATGGACGCTAGTGCCCTCATCCATTTTTGTCCTAAAGGGCTTTTTAGATAATGAGTACGTGTCGTTTCTAAATTTAACACCATACAACTTTGTAGCTATGCATACATAGATCTCATGTACACATCTTATGTGCTCATGAGTTTTTTGAAGCTCTTTAGACATAAAAGCCATCATAAGGCATCTTGTTTGTAGATCATCACCCACAAACTTTGAGAACAATTCACGTGCCTCATCAATGGCATCATTTTCTATGGTTTCGAGTGGACTTTGATCAAGCACATATGACCTCCTTTCGAAATCAAGAATAATTCTAAAGTTTCTCAACCAATCATAGAAGTTTGGCCTAGTTAGTTTATTAGTTTTCAAAATAATATTGAATGGATTCTTTGCCATTTTGTTTTTGAAATTTTCAAAAATCTATAAGAGGAGAAAAGAAAAGTATAAGCATATGACTGAATATTGATATTGAAAACTTGTTCATGGTCTTTCAAGCATATTTTTCTCCCACTATTTTATCAAATCCTTAACCTCTAGAAGAATTTAGGAAATATCATTTTTCTAGTGAGAATTAAGACCTTAAGGACTTGTAAATAGACCCATGACTTGTGAGACATTCACAAACAATTGAAAAGTAAGAAATTTTTGCTAATTGCATCTCGTACAACTCTTGATATATTTTGCCTTACTTTTCACATAGGCCCACAAATCATGTGACATCTATACTACTAGGTGTTAACTCAAACCTACCAATCAAACTTTGATTTGAGGATGCGTCATGTCATCCCATGATTCGTGTGCCAATACATAGGAAGCATCAAATCAAAAGTGCACATATGCTAAATATATGGTCATAGGTTTCCACCATAAATGTGACCCACAACTTGTGTGACATTACACAAATGTGGTAGCGTCATCATGCCTTGTACTATTAGTATAAGGCATGGATTAATTAAAACTCCTCTTAATTTGAATCCATTTTAACTTAATATTTGGCAGCACTTAAACATTCTAAGTGGCAGGTTTTTCTTGTTTGTAAAGATCTCATCAATTTTATGTTCTTATTTAGGTTTTTTATATTCTAAACATGCATCTCATACACCAGTTGGATATGAAAAGCATAAATAAGTAAATACACCTAACATGCTCCTAAGGTGGAATGATCATGAGCCTTAACTAAGTGGTGCACTTAGAGCTAAAAGTGCACCACCTAGTTGATTTTAAATAGGTTAATTAAACCTAACTATTACATAAGTGTATCCATATATATATTCATGGGTCTTCAAACATCCATTAGTCTTCTTTTCTCCTTGCAACATTTACAATAGAAAAAAAATCATCATTCCTAGTGATTCTACTCTCATAACTTTTATAAGGTAGAACCCATCTAATACGACCCATTCAACAACTTGAAATAAATAAAATCAATATTAAAGGCTCATGATCATCTCCATTCATTCATCAACCATTCAACACTTAAATGAATAATAAATAAATTATGAATTGACATTCAATTCCAATAATTAAATGCTTATCTCAGAAATAATTAATTGGTCAAGTAAAAATAAGCATAATTCTTATGCACCTCATTTTGCACTAATTGAATATTAACTTTAACAAGATTTAAAATATATATATATATATATATATATCAAACGTAATTTTGAGAACTTGCACAATATTTGTGCATCTATCTAACATGATTTAGTTCATTTTTACCACCAAAGGAACACAAAAACACCTCAAAACTTACCCAACACCTAAATTAGGCGCTACTACCCTAGCCGAGTGCACAACTAGCTAGCTAATGTGCCCTAGGTGCACTCACTGTTTGGCCAATGCCCAGCCACTATGCAGCAACCCCCTGGTTTATGGTTTGAATTGAGTCAAATTATTTTTAGCTTAACTTTTATGCACCAAAAATTTTAGAACACCTCCTAAACACTAAATCACACATTAAAATTATAGATTTAAAACACCTTTTAAAAAAGGAATTTCTAGTGTTCAACCTTGCTTCAAAAATCAAGTTTAAGTGAGAAACACTATTCTCCAAAAAATTTCCAATAATCTCCAATCCAATTAGATCTAAAAATGATCAAAATACTTTAAGGCCAAATTTACCATGCTATATCAATATATAAATCAACCAATGCCAAATCAAAATTCAACATTAGCAACTTGAATTAAAACATACTAATCATATGAATTAACACTTAAAACATATATTAGTATGTTCTTAATTCATCAAGCAAAGGAACCACATAAAACAACATCCAAACACTCCAATCCATAGGTTGGATCAAATACTTGAAGATTTAGATCAATCATCACAAGAATCAATCAATCAAAAATGCAAATCATAGCATGAATTAGGCTTTAATACTACTTGAAGTCACATGTAGCACTAGGAGCCACTTATCAAAGCTCGAAAATGCTAAAATAACTAGGTTACATATGAAGCCAATGATCTAAACATGCCATAGATTCAGATTTGGTATGATGATTACCTTGACTTTCTCAAAATCCAAGGAAACTAGGAAGAATTTTACAACTCCTTGAAACTGTCTCCCCAATGGCACAACGATTTCCAAGCAACTTTTGCCCACCCAAATGATTTTTCCTCTGGCTACAAATTTTACTAGAACTTACCAACACCTTTATGGAACTATAGTCCAATATTTAACTGGAACATAAAATGAGAAAGCTCCCCATAAATGGCTCCAAG
This sequence comes from Jacaranda copaia, assembly GCA_014898725.1. Classification (NCBI taxonomy): domain Eukaryota; kingdom Viridiplantae; phylum Streptophyta; class Magnoliopsida; order Lamiales; family Bignoniaceae; genus Jacaranda; species Jacaranda copaia. The sequence goes on from JACGDI010005368.1 coordinate 298,125, forward strand.
CAACTGCCATAAACAAAGGATCTCCAAAGGCTAGCAATCCAATTATCTTACCTTTAATGATAAGATCCACACCAATGCACAATCCAATTCTCCTCTATATTAGCAGGAAACCAAGGAGGAGAAATGCAAGGATGAAAGCTTTATTTGGAGGTAGGACATGAAGAAAAAGTGAAGTTTCAACACATGAAGCAACACTTGGGAAATTGGAGAGAAATTGAGAGAATCTAATTCTAGCTTGCAAATCACATGTGTAAGGTGGCCGGCCACACACACATTCTATATCTATATATAGTGGGAGAATGGTGTGATGCCATGGTGGCATCACACCTCCCCAAGGGTGGCACCAACTAGCCCTTGCAAGTTGGCATGTGAATTTGAATTTTGTGTGCATTTGAATTTCGTTAGGAATCTCCATTTCATCTCCTGAAATGTCATCCAAATAAATTATAATGCCACACCAAATGAATCTTTCATTTGAATTTTCCCTCCAAAATTAATTCTTCATCTCAATTAAATTAAATGCTTTAATTTAATTAATCAACCTTTGACTTAACTCTTAAGTCAATTACTTTAACTCCTTAAGCTAGTCATTGTTTACTTAACTCCTTAAGTTACTTTGACCAATTGCTAGTCTATGGTACCAAATAATTAACTCATTAATTAATTGATCTTAATTTAACTCTTTAAATTAATTAGATCAATTTAATAATTAAATTAATCAAGCCAAAAATGATTATAACTATCTACCTCCAAAATTGGTCATGAAGAAATATATCTAACTATTAGAAAATTTCCCTTCATCAAGTAGGATTTGCAATTGGCTTGTGTGACACATTAGGTTCTAGCATTCATTGAACATGGGCTCACAACTCTTTGTGACTTTAAAATATCAAATATTCATCTTAGTTTAAACTCCTTTAAACTAATCAACTCAATTAAATTAATCTCTATTAATTAAAAAGCACCCAATTTCCATGGTTGATGTCCAATCTCAAGCCCATGGAGCCAACTAGTTGGCCGAAATGAATGCTTTTAGAGAACTATTTTAGCTATATGTATACCATGTAAATACGGTCCCTTCATTTTCTATCTCCTGAAAAAACCCTAGGGTAAGATATTTGCCAGCTCCTAATAGCCTTAATACCATATTTCTATTCCCAATGTTTGATTCCCCTTTATGACCTCATCTTTGGAAAGCTCCTTCTCCAAATTGTCATGCTATCTTGCACAAGGATTTCTTGGAATCGATCATTATAGAATATATTAGAGATGTACTTGCCTTTCACAATGATGAGGAGTCGGATCCCATCTTATAGCTCATAAATTTCTATGTCTAAGTAACTTATATCCAATCTCTAGCTAAATGACCTACTATGTGCCTAGGGAAGAGTTAAAACATAAGGACGTAAACATAAGGTTATCATGGATTCTCAAGTCAAAAGACTAATTATATGCACTAGTGTAAGATTGAGAACTTAACACTACCAACTTGCCACTACATCCATCTAGTGGATTCTCCAGGTGGATCTTCAATGCTTTGTTCTCTAACAAGCACTTACTAACATGCACCCATATCTCATATAGCCTTACTCATGAAACGAAGCAACATCTAACCCTTAGATTTATGCATCGTTACTGCAAGTCTATCCTAATCTTAGATGCCTTATCTCATAAGATCCTACAACTTGGAAGATTTAAGATCATGACCGTGCAAGACTAGTTTCATGTTCACCACCATATGCAGACCAATTCCCATAGTCTTGCATGATCTAAGGGCTTCAACTAAATGCCAATGAAGTAAATATAAGCATAAGACTACTTCCTAAAGTGGGTACAAGTAGAGCCTATACTTCAAATATCCAAAAAAATGATAAGGTTTCTTTCTAGAAATACCGTTTGTAGATTTGGAGAACATCAAGCATTAGTCTTCGACAACGGGACCCAATTCATTGGAAGATTTTATCTATAATAGCATAGACCTATGTAAAATAGAAAAGTTAATTTTGAATGGTTCGCTCTATCCATTTTTGAGAAAGATAGTCCTAAGATTCTTGCCATTCGAAATGGATAGCCTTTATTTTTTTTAGATCAAAACTCTCATAAAGGTTGACAATAAATGTTAGGGAATAATGTAAGGAGTTTTTCATCGAACAATTCTTCATGTCAATGACCTATGGACAGGTGAAGGTCACAAACAAGAGTATCCTAAAACACTTTAAGATATAATTTGGAGACATTAAAGAAGCATGGGTAGATGAACTCTCCTCAAAGCTATGGGCGTACAAGACTACACCGTGAAAATCCACCAGAGAATCCCTATTCAACCTAGTATATGGGACAGAAGCAATAACTTTAGCAGAAGTAGGACAAATCAGCTGAAGGGTTTAAAATTATAATATCTCCATAAATTCCAGAAAGATGACAGCCAACCTCGACCTACTATATGAGAAGAGGGAAAACAACATAAGTTTATGCTAAAAGATATAAAACCAAGATGGCTAAGGCTTACAAAGTTAAAGTACATCCTAAAAGCTTCCAAGTCGATGACTTGGTGGTGAGAAAAGTAGAGACTTAGAGACCTATTGATAAACTAGATGCTAAATGGGAAGACCTCTACAAAGTAACTGAGATTGTTAATCTAAGAGCATTATAGATGATAGAAGTCAATGAAATGCCCAGAACTTGGAACATCTCTAACCTAAGAAAATTCTACATATGACCACTAATGACCACCTTCAATGCTACCTAAATGTGCCATCTTTGCCATGTCTTGAGTATTACTTGCTTTCTTGCAATTTATGATTTGAATTTTCTTGTTTGCTTTAAAGTCTGTCTCTTTTTTAATAGAAACTTCATTCTCATAATGTACCTCTCTTTGCCTTTGATATTCATTTAAATAAATATATGTTCTTCACATTACAGTATTTCCTCCTATCACTTTGATCTTTTCAGCAACTACACACCTTCTTCAGAAGTAGTATAAAGACATTTTTATGTAAAGCCATTATATGCCCCTAAGAGAAATGTGGTAGCACCTAGCAAAATCTCACTGTACGGTCCTTGAGGGGCTCATCATTACTAGTGTAAACCCATTATGTGTCTCTCCCCCCAAAAAGCATGTGGTAGCCATTCTAAAGAAATCCTATGTGAAGCAAGTGGTACTTACTCTAAAGAAATTTCATTGTAATCCCTTTAGGAGGCATATGGTGGCCACTTTGAAAAAGATCTACTATGCTGCCCTCCGAGAGGAACCTAACAATTAAGCAAAAAAACCCATCTTGAATCTTTTCAAAGAGAAAGGTGATAATATCTTAACACTAATGAAAAAATATTCTCTAAGATAAATGACTCCCAAAGTTACGATGTTCTTACCATAAAGCCTCCTAGGAAGCCTATGAATGCATCATCTTCATCTCAAACACTTAAACTTCAATGTTCGTATCCACTCAAATTAGGCCTAAGATCAAATCTTCACTTTTAAATACTCTATTTTGCAAAGGCAATACCTTCTTAAAAGACGACCAACAAAATTTGACTAAAAATTGCTTCCCACCTCCGTAGAATAATTTTTTCACAAACATGTTTACATTGACAACAACTGACTAAGCATTTAAACAATTTTGTCAAAGAACTTTATGAAGTCCTCAAACAAATAGCAAAGCCACAACACCATTAATAAGCCTGAGAGTGATCTAGGCATTTCAAATAAGAAAAAAAAGAAATGTGAAAGAAAAAACCTTTTTCATGACAAACACCCTGTACGGGCAACTGAGATAGATGCCCCATGTGGGCTCCCAAGATGGCGATGAGCACCGATGATAGGTACCTGAGATAAGAGCACATGTAAGCACCTAAAAAGTATGTCCTCTATAGATGCGGTGCCCTAAGTACCCCAAACATGCATCCACTCAGGAAAACCTTCTCCAACTTTTCTCCTTTCTTTTTTTCTACTTCTCTTTCTTGGCCCCACCTCAAGAGACCCACGACATGTGCCTTGTGTGGACAAGTTCCATGTATAGAACTCAACATTGTAAAACATGCTAAGAATAATAAAATTCACATGAAGGGAATTCAAAAAAATAGTAAAAATAGAAGTATTGCTACATCAATTGATGGTCACTCGTTTTGCCAAGTGTTTGGACAAATTTAAATAAGCAAAGTACTCATCCTCCTATTGACTCCACTATTAAACTAATTCGGCAATCACCTACTTAAGATAAGCCTCCATCACCAAAACCCCCACAATATAGCTGAGCATTTATTCCACAAAGTTCCAGTCTTACACTAAAAATCATGCCAAAAAAGAAAAAGAAAAAGAAAAACCATAGACCAATGTGAATATAAATGAGAACAAGGAATATAAACTAAGTGTTAGGACAAACACTTATATGGCAAAATCTTCTACAACTACCTTAGTAAATGGAGAAAGAGAGTATGATTCCAATTTCCCTTGATCATGCTAGTTCACCATATCTTGTATGTGGTTAATGCTGAAAGTGATCTCATCATCATCTTATTTAAAGCACCTGACGTGGTGAGGGCCATGAGACTCATGAATGATAAATCTTCCAAGTAACTCGATGCTAAAAAAAGTGTGATAATACCCTAACCTTCAAGACATAGACACAAATCTTAACAATACAACAAAGATAATAACCACTTTGTATCTGGCTTATACTTAGCTGACTACAAAAGGATAAAGAGAATTATGAAAATCACAATCATCGAGAGCCCTTTCAATGAAACTTATCAAGAGACAGCCTCAATTGAAAAGTCATAAGTACACCCAATGCCTAATGTGCAAAATGACCTTTTAACATTAAATTTATTATAGGCTACACTAAATTCATCTAGAATTAAGTGCTAAAAAATAAATGCACTAGACATAATCGTTAACATTAGATGAAATCTCTTGAACTCAATGGAGATAATAACCTCACAAAGAGGACAGCCTAGCAATAAAAATCAGATTGACCTTACCATTGTTGAGAAATGCTCATACAAACATCTAAAACAAAGGATAGCAATCTATCTTGAGATCTCTTCCTAGTCACTAAGATAATTTCATAAAATGTTGAAGTCCTCTATTGAACATAGAACACTATTGGCAATCCTAGAAAATTTTCAAAGCAGAAAAAAATTCATGTGAAGTTTAAGTTCTACATAGACATAAAGCCAAACATAGGCACTTAACAAGCACCTAATGCAAGTGCCTAGCTAACATCCAATGTAAGTGCCCAGCCTAGGTGCCCCATGTAGGTATCTGGCAGACGCAAGTGCAACGTGGGCGCTCGTGTGCCTACTACGAGCGCCCAACAAGTGCTCAACATAGTCACTCAATAGGCACCTAACATGAACACCCAACAGGGTCCTCAGCAGGAGCTGGGAACCTAGTAAAAGTGCCTAGCAAATGCCTAATACAAATACTCTCCATCTATCTCTCTTTCTCAAAGTTAGATTCAACATTAATCATAACTTGAATTAAGTCTTCTTTCCCTACATTTCAATCCTTATGGCTTCACTTGAAAAACAAATATAACATGAAAATTTTTCTAAGTCCTAAACAATAATGACATGGAATTTTTCCAAGTCTCTCACCAAACACAAGCATGAATCCACGTACACCTAACTTGATTGATGAAAATTGATTAAATTAACAAGCTTATTTTAATAAAGTGAAGAAAAAAATAAAAAATAAACTTGTAATATCTTTTCAATATGAAATTAACGTCTTCCTATTGAAAATAGGGGGCTTGATGATACCACTAAAATTGACTTTAGGGGTCAGTTTGATAAATTAACTAAAAATGACTTAATAACTTAAAATTAATTAACTAAGTAAATGGCTAAAGAACCCAAAAGATAAGTTAAGCTTATAAAAAAGGGCAAAAAAACCTAATGGGTCTAAACTCATCCAAACTAAAATTTATAAATATTAAGTCTCAGAAAAAACTTAGGGACAAAAAAACATTCGCAAAAAAACACAAAGTTAAAGAACTTTTAAGAAAAAATCTCGCTGCATGCATTCCAAAGGAAAAGAACCAACACAAATTGCTATCTACCATAAAGGACCTTGCTCAATTCCATGCAATATTAGATATACATTTAGACCACCCAAATGGTATCATGCTGACAAATACCTATCTTCTTTACTATCTTCTTTATTCCTTTGTATAAAAAGGCTAACACAATTGGTGCTAGGGACCCTTTCAAGCACAATTTGGGCAAATGTGATTAGATGTACATCTAGTCCACCTAAATAGTATCATGCTGACAAGTACCTCTCTTCTTTACTGACTTCCTCATTCCTTTATGCAAAAAAGAATAACACAAGCATATATTCAAAACTTTTGAATATTGGAAAAATATTCAAAACTTTCTAAACAAGCATTAATGTAGAAAATATATCTATACAACTGATAAATAAAAAAACAACATGCTCTTCTAAGCCTACAGCACCTGTCCTTGTAACAAAATAGACAATAGTTAACACATAGGAGATAATAGACTTACTTGCCATGCATAATAGCAAAAGTCCCTACACTTCACTAAACAGCCACTTCCACATCAAAGAATAGGACAATTAGGAAAAATCCAATATAGCCTAGATATCTATAACATCAGGTTATTGGGCTTATGGTAAAATGAAATAGTTGTCGATAGTGTTCCAAAGCAAAATGCCACTTATAGTCGACTTAATTCAAGTTTGTAAGAAGAATGGCTGGCTTTAGTGGCTTCAAGAATGCCTGTCCTATGCTAAAATAAGAATGAACCTATTCCACATAATGATTCCAGTAGACCTACTTGCTATGAAATAGGGAAGCAAGCAACCATAGCCAGTTTCTAAAATCTATCCCACACTGCGCTAAGCGGCATAACAACTTCTCCCCTTATATCACCAACGTATAATCTTTATAGGTAATTTGTCTAACCAAAGAGATGACAATGAAAGCCTCAATAAAAGAAACTATAGCATCTCAGTTATACGTAAACATTTTAAAATCAAATAGTTGAGTTCCTTTTTCTTTTTCCTATTTTTGATAAAATTTCTTGAAAGGGAAAGTGTTTTATTGGAAAAATAAACTAAAAATTGTAAGCTAGTAGAAACGTGGAAGAGGATAATTGGGATAGTTAGAGAAACAACGTATGCACCTGATTAGCAAACCTTATCAATATAGACAACTTGGTAGGCTAAAGAGCATCTTTCAAAAAATATGCCCCATTAAGACTACTCCATTTTTACAAAAAGAAAAAAAGAGGAGTTTATTTTAAATTATTTCCACTTCTATCTCGTAATTCATCACTTAGTCTGAGAATCATGAGGGCCATTAGTTGTACTGAAAATTATTATTTTTTCTAGATCCATAGGGAAAAAGACCTAATAGTCAAATATCTTTCTTAGTTTGAATTAATAAACAATTGGAGAATTGATACACCTTGAAAGCCTATAAAAAGTAAAAAGCTAAATACACATGAGTTGTAAATTTTTGTACCAACCGACTTTGGAAGTTCATATACAAATGAAAGATGCCAAGCCCATTTGAATGTAATAAAAGTTTGTGTTGTACCATCTTTGTTCTCCAAATTAGCTTGAAAATTTGAGAAGGCCTTGTAACACCTTGAGGATAAAAATAACTCAAGAATAAGTAGAGTCCTATTGCATGGGTTGATGGAGTAGCACTCAGTGTTGAATTGCAAGGTTTCTTTATGTCTAACGTGCATGAAAATCTCATGTATAATTGCATGGAGCAAAAATATTTTTCTTTTCTTACTTAAGTAGATGGACAGCATCTCAAACTAAAATTGAAAATGTGCATCCAACAACTAAGAAAAAAGAATGGTACTTATTTTTAGCTTTCATCTATTTTCTTTTTTTTTTTTGTAATTTTTCATTTCTTGGAGGCTATTTTGGTCTTTGCTAGATGTATTTCCTCAGCCTACAAATGCTCTAGGCAATGCAAAGCCTAGTTTAAGGGTTTTGGTAAATAAAAAGAAAGCCAAATTTGCTCAAAGTGATTTGTTTTTATCTTTCTTAAGAGTAGTAGCTTTAACCTTTATCCGTTGTAATTTGTCTAGTGGTGATTAGATCTTTATCAAGTGAGATTTATTAATGGTGGCTTGGAATCTTTTATAATCCTTAGCACTTGTAAAAAAAATGTTGAATTATGCTACAAACACATTATTTTGGTATTCAGAGACAAGACGTGCGGGCTCTTGATAGCTTGGTGACCTAAATATTAGTTTGGCACCAAATATATTGTGGGTGGGTGTTTATCTTCTTATAAACTACTTCCTCCACCGTAACATAAAGATGGCTCATATTCACATCCGACTAGATCACTTACCCTATAATAAGGCTAATGATGAACAATAACTGAGTCATGAAGAACTCTTAGCCCTAGTTTGTGAACTAAAATGACAAGTCTGTGTCAAGAAGATTTGCCCTCATAGTGGTCATGGTGGTGCCACTTCTACAGATAAGTCTAATGTTAATCATTTCCATAAGAGTAATCAATCTAACTGCAATTATGAGTCAAATTAGTCAAGGAAAAGGATTGATAATCACGGTCATACCTCATGATGCCCTTATGATAACAATCAATGGATTAACATTCCATAATTTGATGGAAAAACTTTATTTGATTTCAAAGGCTATCTAGTCATCTAGAAAGTTAAACCCAAGCCAAAAACTCAAAGGTTATGCATCCTTGTGGTAGGAAAACTTGAAACAAAAATGTGACAAGGAAGGTTGTAGCCACATTTGCAACTAGTCAAAAATGAGACAAGAACTTCAACAGAGATTTCATGTTAATACTTACAAATAGAAAACTTACTTGAAGTTCTATAATTTTTGATAAGAAAAATTATTTTTGGACCATTATACTCAAGAGTTTGAGTTTCTCATGCTTAAATGTGATATTCATAAACTGAAGGAGCAAACCATTGCTTGCTACACCTAAGCACTATTGATCTAACTTGCTTTCAATTATATTGGTCTTCTAATGATGTGGCAAGCCTACCATTAACATCAAGAACCAGCAAAAGGATTCCCAAAATCCTATCCCAAAAGCTCAAGCTTTTTCCTAAAATGTGAGGGGAGTATCTCCTTATCTATCCCTCATGCTGGGCAGCCAAAATGATTTGATCTCACTTCAAAATGTCTCAACAAAGACAAATATGTCATCTTTTCTACAAGCTCGAACAAATATTCTTTCAAATACCATAGAATTAGCCCCTTAAAAATTGATTGTCCTAAATAAAAGATCATCACTTGTTGAGTATATTATGAATTGAATGCTACTTGATCCCCACATTTATCAAATTCTTAAAAAAATTTTGAATGTTCTCTCAAATGACCTTCCTGTCTCTCTTTATCCAATGCAGTTTATGTAACACCAAATAGACCTTCTTTTAGGTGCTCAACTCCTTACTCAAACTAGCCTATAATATAAAACCTCAACTATAAAAGGAATTATGATGAAAGTAGACAAACTCTTGAATCAATGCTTAATTTAAGAAAGCCTCAGCCTTGTGTTGTACCTACCTTAATAGAACCCCAAAAAAATAATGAATGGCCCATTTGTATTGATAGTCGAGTTATTTACATGATATCCATCAAGTATCAATTTTTCTTTCCTTATTTTCATGACCTATTTGAGTAGTTACATAACGTGAAGGTCTTCCAAAATCAATCTTAAAAGTGGCTTCCACCAAACTTGGATAAAGGAGGATATAGATGAAAAACAACTTTCAAATGACTGGGGCATTATATGAATGGTTTGTCATGCTCTTTGGTTGTCCAATGCTATTAGCACCTTCACATGGTTTTTGACTCATGTCTTTCAGCCTTTTATGAGATGTTTTATGGTGGTCTATTTTGATGATATTTTAATTTTTAGCAAGAGCAAAGCTAAATATTTCAATCATTTGGAATAGATTTTTAACACCATTTGTGAGCAATAGTTATTTGCTCAACTCAAGAAATGCACTTTCTTCACTGATGACTCTTTCCTTGGATATCTTGTGAAAAGTGAAGGTACTCAAGCAGTTCCTAGCAAAATTGATGGTAATACTTGGTTGGCCTATCCATATAATATATCAGATATCCACAACTTCCATGGTGTCATATTTTTTTATTATTGTTGCTTCATTAAAAATTTTAGCCCATTATAGCATCTATTACTAAATGTTTGAAAAATAGAATCTTTAGATGGACATCGGCTGCTTAGCAAAATTTTTAGCTTTTCAAAAATAGAAATTACTCAAGCTCCTATATAATTCTTGCTGAATTTTGATAACTTTGTTTGAAGTTGAATACAATGCCTATAATTTTGGTATTGATGGTGTTTTCAGTCAACATAACCATTCTATTGCTTATTTCAATAAAACTCTTAGTGGTCCCAAATTAAAGTATTCAACATATGAAAGGAATTTTATTTAATACTCTAGGCTCTTTTTCATTGGAGTTATTTTTTACTACCTAAAGAGTTTGTTCTATACTCCAATCACAAAGCTTTCAAAAAGAAACTTAATGTTCATCACTTCTTAAACATAAAGTTAGTAAATTAAACAAGTCATGAATGCCTTGAGTCAACGACCTGCTCTTCACATTTTAGTACCAAATTTTGCCCAAGTTACAAACCTCAATACAGATGATTCGGACTTGGGAGTATTTGGTAGTGTTATTCAAAAGCAACACAATATAAATTTTTCATACATGATGATTTCCTAGACTATAGACGGAGATTGTACATTCCCAATAGTTCTTTTCCAAAACTCTTAATACATAAGGCTCATGTCACTTTAAGCAATCTAAAATGTTAGCTCACCTATAAGACAAATTTTATTGGCTGACACTTGTATGAGAGATCAATCGATTTTTGCTTCTTGTGAAATTTACCGTCATTCCAAGATACGTGGTAGTAACTTGGACTTTACACTCTTCTCCCTATACCTCTTACTCCTTCAGAAGATACCAGCATGGATTTTCTATTGGGGTTGCTTTGTACCCAATATGGCATGTGTTCTATTTTTGTCGCCATTGATTGCTTTTCTAAGATGGCATAATTTATTGCTTGCAAGAAAATTTCTAATGCTTTCGAGATTGTGAATTTCTAATTGCTGGCATGTGTTCTATTTTTTTCTTCATCTTTGCGGTTAAACTTCATGGAATACCCAAGTTTATTGTTTTGAATCTTGCTCCTATATTTTTAGGTCCCTTTTGGTGCAAGGCAAAACTAGGCACTAAACTCAAATATAATTCCTCACACCACCCCTGAATAGAAGAGAAAATTGAGATGGTTAATTAGAGTCTCATAGCTTTACTTTGCAACTAGATTAAGCAAAATCTATGGCAGTAGGAATTCTACTCCAAAGTGCTAAGTTTTCCTTTAGTCGCTCTCTCATGTACTACTTGCAAGAGCCCCTTCGAGATTGTTTATGGCAAGAATCTATTATGCTCTCTTGACCTTTCCCCAGTTGTCATTCATTACACCTTGAGTGTTGCAGCTAAAAAGCCTATCCAATAGCTCAAATAGTTCCATAATGCTATCAAATTTCAAATTGATAATGCAAATAAGGCCTACAAACAACAAGCCAACAAGAGATGCAAGCAACATTTTTCTGTTGGAGACTTGTCATGGGGTTCACCTCCAAAAGGCTCGTTTTGCTAATCAAAAATTTCCCTAAGCACCAGCCTCATGTCAACGGACCTATTAATGTTGTACAAGTTCTTTGTGACAAAGCTTATTATTTAAACCTTCGACTAATTGCGATGTTTCCCATATTTGGACGTTGCAAATTTAACACTATTCATCAACAGCCATATAGACCCATGGATGAGTCTTTCTCCATCTTGCAAGAATGCTACCTACATTAATCAAGAAAGACTTGATGTTGACTTGCAATGTCTCTCTATAGCTAACATGCATGAAAATTGCATGTGTAATTTGCATAGAACAAAAATATTCCTCCTTTTACAATGGATAGCATCCCAACCCAAAAATGATGATATGCATCCAACAACCCTAGAAAAAAGAAAGTCATTTATTTTTAACTCTCATTTGTTTTCCTTTCTTTTGGTAATTTCCCATATCTTTGAGGTTATTTTAGTCTTTGCAAGATGTATTTTCCTTAGCATATAAATGCTATGGCTAAGTGATGTAAACCCTAGTTCAAGAGTTTTAATAAAGAAAATGAAAAGAGCAGTTGAATTTAGTGAAACCTATTTGTTTTTATCTCTTTTTAAGAGTGGTGACTTTTGACTTTATCTGTTGTAATTTTTTTTAGTAGTGATTTGATCTTTATCTAGTGAGATTACATTGGTGGCGGCATGGAAATTTCTTTTATTATCTAGTGTTGTTCTAAAGGAAAATATTGAGTTGTGTGGCAAGCACATCAAACCCACTAGAACTCAACTTTTTGTAATTTTCTTGTATTAAAACACTATACTCTTCTATAAAAATTACATCCCTTCGACTACTCAATTAATCTATTGGCAACTCGTTTCATTGAATGTAATTATTTTGAAGTAAATTTTCATTGCTTGGTTCAATGGCACATTGTGCATCTCACTCTATATTTATTAATTTTCGATTCACTCTCTTCTACATTAAATTACATGTTTGTCTGTAGAGTGCAAAACTCACTCGATTTTTAGTACAATCTTAAAAAATTAAGATTTAAAAAATCAATAGCTTCTATGTTCATTTATATTATTTTAAAATCCTACAATCAATTAGGCAAAGAACTTTAAAGGTGTTGTTTGTTGCATTCACAAAATCATTTAAGGAAAAAAAATATTCCTATTCAAAGGCATTCAATCAATAAAACTTCACTCTTAATTTACTATTGTATATGCACATGCATACAAGGGCACACTTCAAGCATGTGCTAAATTAGTAATTTTAATTTTTAAGAAAAAATAAATTTAAAATTTTTAATTTCCATAAATTCACATAAAAATAAATGTTTAGTCAAACTACAAATAAAATATTGAAAGGAAGTAGAAGTATAATTTAAATCTCCAAAAATAAAGATCTAAGTAACTATGATCCATTTGTCCCATATATCTTTCAACAGGTTTTCTAGGGTCCCGTATCCATGGTTCTTACTTATCATCAAATACCCACTTTTTAGCTGTTGATATCAGTATAATTTAATCATGGCCTTCGAACCATCATAAAATACAGAATTATGGTTCTACCATGATTCTTACATGAAACCATCTTCTTTAAAATCCAATTGTAAAGAAAAAAATAAACTTTATTGAGCTAAATGACCTACTTAACCTTGATACAATAAATATATTATAAAACCTCTTTTTCTTATTTTAAACCCTAATTCAATTAGAACAAAGCAAACCCCAACAAAAAAATTCAAGTAGAAAAATATTAGAGAAAAGTCATTCTGATATAGGTCTGATCCATTTCAAATTACTACTTTATAAAGGTAAGAGTCTTGTTCTTTCTTTTGAAAATATATGTATGCATGTCTACAGTCTTGTAAAAATAATGCATATACGTATTATTAAACATTGAAAACCCAACATTCATCATTGCTCCGAATCAAGAAGAAAGCTAGGGCTCCTAAAATATTATCATTGTACGCTTTGGTGGTAATAATTTTACTATTATTTCTGAAAGGATTGGAAATCAAGGGTTTATGTGAGCAAACATCACAGCAAGGGCTACTGTGCACCCAAGTTTTAGCGACCCAATGCACGACTGCAGTTTTGGGCACCGCAACGCCCTAACGACGGCACTATGGTGCCCAAAACTGAAACTTGGGTGTTGCAGCAACATTTGGTGAAATGTTGGCATCCAAGATTTGACCCATGTTTTAGCGAAGAAAGAAGTCCAGTGCCCTTTAAAAAAAATTAAGTAATATAAACATGTTATAATTACAAAATTAATTTTATTTGGATATACATTCTATTTATTTTGTCATGATTGCATACATATAGGTTATCCTTATGAAATAGTCAATGGAAAGGGAAAATTCATGGTCTTTAGGTAAATTGATAGAAGGGAAATTGTCTTCTCAGTCGGTCATTAGACATGCATAAAATGGATTAACTTCTTTTTTCCTTTTTTTTTCCCTTTTTGGGCTATTTTTAACTCTATTAAATTTTGTAGAGATCATATGAAATTAAGTCTTTAGCAGTTGTTGAAGTATTCTTGTACTCATAATTTTCCAGGCTCTCTTTGTAAGCAAGATTATTGAGAGGTAAAAAGATGGTTTAATTGTATAATATGGAAGGTTTTGTTAAAAGATGGTTTAATATTTTATTTTTATTCTATATCATATTAAATCCTTGCACATAAATAGTAAACAATCACAATCATGTTTTAGCATAGAAACTTCTTTAAGCTTTACACATATTTAGAAATATTCTTGGTCTCCATTACTGTTAATGGTGATTCAAATTTATGTTATAAATTTTAATACATGCTATTTGATTTCGTAGGTTTTGAATACAAGAAGCAACTAAGTGATTTAAAAATGGAACACAAAGAGAGCTCCAATCCCTTCATGAAGAGTGAAGAAAGTTTGAAGAGTGATAATAAAAGGTTTGAGCGTGAATGGAGTCACAATGAAGATATTAACGATGCATCTGATTCTCCAGATAAGAATACAAATCTAGATAAGACACGTAAATTAGTGTTCAAGTCTGTTGATGAAGTAGAGTAATTCTACATTGGATATAGTAGGAAAGTTGGATTTGATATTTGTAGACAATATGGGAAAACAGAATTACCAAAGTGTGATGCATGTAAATTGAAGTCTAAAAGAAAGCGACCTCAAAATTGCTCTGATTGTAAAGAATTGGCTAAAGATAAAATACTGTTGTTGGTAAAGTATTGGCAATGGGTGTGTTCACTATAGGGCTTTCATAGGGAACACAAGCCAGAATATGTAAGAAAGTGAAAAATAAAACCAAATCTCAAATGTAGATGCCAGGCCACCCTTCGTATTGCATATGATCGAATTTCTAGTCTATATAACGTGACCTGCTTTATTCCAAAGCATAATCATCCTTTGGACCCTAATGATCAAACGTGTCTCCTCTGTTGCAATAGGTACCTTTTATTACTTTACTTATTCAATAATATATAAAATAAAGAATAAATTTGTGCTTGTACTATCTTATTTCTTATTATTTTGTGTATAATTGTTTAAGCTAATGTCATAATTATTTAAACTAATTTTGAAGGTACTTAACCTCATCAGACAAGTCATCGTTGACTTTATTTACTGAGATTGGCATGAGACCTGGTGCAGTATTGAATTACATGGAACACCTAGTTGGAGGTACTGGACAGCTTACATTCAAAAGAAAGGATGTATATAACTATCTCGACAACCAACGGATAGAAATGATTAGAGATGGTGATGTGAACATGACATTATGCTTAGTTGAAAAAATAAGGTCCCATGATAAAGATATGACTTTTAAATATACTGTAGATGAAGATGGTTGTCTTAAAAAATGTTTTTGGTGTGATAGAATGTTGAGGGCAAATTTTGGTACATTTGGTGACGTCATTGTGTTTGATAGTACTTATGGTACAAACAAATACAAGTTCCCCCTTGTTATTTTATTCAAGGTGAATAATCATAGGAGTACAACTGTGTTTCGTGCTGGTATTTTTTGCAACAAGATAATTGAATCTTATCAGTGGTTGTTAGATAACTTTTGTGTGGCCATGAATGGAAAGGTTCCACGTGTTGTACTTATAGATCAGGATTCATCAATGCGTGCTACTATTCTATCTAAATTTCCTAATATTAGGCATAGAATTTGCAGCTGGCATCTTGCAAGGAATGCTTCAAGCAAGGTTGGCCATGATTTTTCGAATAGATTATCTAGGCTACCACAAATGTAATACTCTGAGGAAGAATTTGATAAGAGGTGGAATAATTTGATAGAAAAGCATGACGTATCCACCCATCCATAGGTCCTTGAAACTTATGACAAGAGGTACTTATGGGTAGATGCATTTTTTTGTAAATAATTTACGGGTGGT
Organism: Jacaranda copaia; assembly: GCA_014898725.1. NCBI lineage: Eukaryota > Viridiplantae > Streptophyta > Magnoliopsida > Lamiales > Bignoniaceae > Jacaranda > Jacaranda copaia. The sequence continues at coordinate 314,153 of JACGDI010005368.1, forward strand.
ATGAGAACAACTGGCCGCTCAAAGTCGATGAATACATTAATTAAGCTTTCATGTACAAAAAGGTTCACAATAACTGAGTTTACTAAGCATTATCATCAAATAATTCAAAAAATACGGCATGATTTTTTTGAAAAGCAGAAAGCTTGTGAAAAGACAAAGCCTGAGATTAAGAATAACCCCGTAAAGAAACTTAAACAGTATGCATCTATAGTCTTTATGAATAAAATTTTCTTAAAGGTCCAAGAGCAGATTGTAGCTAAACAGGGACTCATGCAAAAAGAAATAGGTTATGTTGGTCATGGCAAATATAAGTTCAAGTTTGAGAATTGAGAAAAGTCTAGTGGACGCATTCACTCTATCAATGTTGATAAACTTGCTAATAAATATGCATGTGAATGTTTAATGCATGAGTTTAAGGGCATTCCTTGTTGTCACATGATAGCAACCTTCAAATCATTAAGGTTTGATTCATTTTCCCATGGGTGCATTTTTCCTAGATGGACCATTGATGTTAGGAGAAGTTTGAAAATGTTATTCAAGTCCCATTTCTTAAAACCTAATATTCAATGAAATAGATTTGCTCAACTAAAAAAAGAGTGCATGAATTTATGTCATTTGCGATCGCAGACAAGCACTGGCTTTGTTAACTCCATGAATCATATGAAATAAGTAGCACTGGAAGTGGAGAAAGATTTTATCAATCAATCTGTCAAGAAAGGAAAGTTTGAAGAAACAAATAATTTGAAAAATTTTGGAAAGTAATCCAAAAAAGAAGTTCAAGAATGTGATATGTCTAATTTAAAGAATGTGTGTGATCCAATGCCAGTGATGTCAAGAGGTGGAGTACGTTCAAAGAAACAAAAATGTGGCATATGCAAGTATGTTTTATTGTTTTGATATTTCTTACTTGGATTTGTATCTTTCTTTTTTATATTAATAATATGATTATCCGTAACATTTGTTTTATGTATACTTTTTACTCCTCATTCTATATATATAGATATTTAATAGAGTTCCTGGTCATTAGTCCAACACTTGTCCAAATAAGATGCATATATGTCGTACGCAAACAAAGAAGGATAGCAAGAAAAGTTGCATGCTGGGGATAGACACAGCCACATCATCATCGAACCTTGCACATGCTACTGACAATTGTCCTGCCACTCCCCAATTAAACCCTAGACAATCAAATTATGATGTGATAAAGGCGCATTCTCAATTTTGCGTACAGGATTCAATGCAACCTAATCTTGGAATGCCTCAGTCTTTCACAAGTTTATCTCAAGTGATTTATGTATAATATTTTGTTATGCTTTAAAATATCGATAGCTAATTTTATTTTATTTATCTTATTTGAATGAAATGCAGTTTGGAAGAGTCACCCACACTGCTCTTCTGAAACAAATACGTATTAATATTTTTTATACCATTCAATTCTCAAACATAGGATATAGCCATGTTGGGACAAGTAAGTTGATCCAGATTAATTTTTCGATCAAATATATTTATGCTTATTATATTTGTCATTTAATTTTCATTAATTAATCTCAACACTGCTAAATATCTTTACCATTCCTTTATTCGTAGAATGTCATGACGATAACAATTCCAATGAGAGTGAAGAAAGCGTTAAAGGCTAAAGAGCTAGAGAAGAATGATCTGACTTAAATTTTAGTTTTCTTGTATAGCTACAAGTTCAATATGGTTTGAAAGAGTAAGAACAAGAAATTGCTCTACATCCTTACTAGACAAATTTATCTGAGAATGGTTGTTGAATGAGAGTGTTGGGATGATTATAAGTACATTAAGTTTTCTTTATAAATTGGTTGGCATAGAATTTTGAACCGTGTATACCTGAACACTATCTAAATTGGTTGGCATATAATTATTTAGATATATTAAAGTTTGGGCTTGGGTAGGACAATACCCTATGCATTGACAGGTCTACTCCGTTGGATGCCCACAGACAGAATGTGGGCGCTAATGCGCCGGATTTCCAATCACGGGTGCTTATGAGTGCCCGACGCCTAGGATAATTGGGTGCTTTAAGACATAAGGGTAGTGCCACAGTGCCTACATTTAGGTGCTGCAGCGCTCGTGGCTGGACTATTAGAGTCGTAGCACCCAAATTTTAGCATTGTGGTTCCCAAATTTTAGCAAGATGGCATCACAGTGCTAAATTTTGGGCACCGTGGCGCCAGAGTTTCAAACAGTTCAAAACAAGGGTGCTGCGGCGCCCAAATTTTAGCACTACAGCACCTGCATTATAGTTGTTGAAGCTCTTATAATGATGATTTATTTTGCAATCAAACAAGTTTTTATTTTAATCAAACTTATATTTAATTTTAAAATTTATTTCCTATAGAATGACTAGAGTCCAACTCTCCACTTTCAATTATAGAATAACTAGACTTTTAGTTCTCTTCTAATTTTAGTCTCTTTTAATAGCAAAAGAAAATGTTTGCTCATTATTTCATTATTTTTCAATTATGTTTAATATGACTTCTCCATATATAAAAAAATCAAAGAGAAAATATTTTAGTCGTTCAGAAAATGACGGAGGACAAAATAAGAAATCTAATATGAAGAATTTGGTCAATCCAGATAATAAGGTTAGTGGTTGACATAATAATGCATATAATATAGTATTTAGATGTGTGACTTCATGATTTTTCAACTATATTGGTACTATTATATTTGTTTATATGAAGGGTTTCTTATCCGAGCATGGAGTTGGGGAAAAGTATAGTGAAAAACTTGATAAAGTATGTTCTATGTATGAAAGAAGATTTTTGAATGATGTGAAGGAATTTCTGAAGCCAAAATTGGTACGTCTGTTAATTATAAATTAGCCTTTTGTACATTTTTCTTTATAAATTACAAATTGGGTTAGGAGTACTTATTTATAATTTAATGTAGCTAATCTTGGTTAATTTTTTATATGCAATTTGATGTTGAATGTGAGTTCTTGTTAGTCAAATGACATAAATGTTTCTATCTATAGGAATTGAAGTTTCGAAATAGAACTTCTCTTCAAAAACTTTTGGATGTGAATAAGACGTTGGATGATTCACAGCGGGAAGCAATTAATAAATTAGGATTTTGGTCAATGACAAATATTCAATGTGAGTCACTGGAAATGAGCATTTTGCGTTGGATTGTGAAGTAGTACAATACAAATAATAATTGTCTCCACATGAACGGTGAGGATCTAATGGTTGACAATGCTACAATCAATAGGGCTCTTGGCATTCCACACACAAGATATGATATATTTTTCAATGAGTTGAAGAGTGAAGGATTGATGAAATATGGTAAATTATTCAAAATAGACAAAGACCGAATTGATCTAGTTGAATTAGTAAATAGACTGCAATCATGTTGCACCATTGATGATAAGTTTAAAATCATGTATTTGGTCCTAGTATTCGGGGCTATATTATTTCTAGGATCAAAGAAAAATCTACATGTGAAGTACTTGAATCTTCTCATTGATATTACCAAATACCACTGATGAATAGGGCTGGATTAACTCGACATGAAATTTATGATGGAGTAAAAGGATGGAATAGAGCAGGGGGGTGCCACATTAGTGGATGCATTTTATTCTTTCATGTAAGTACTTTTGTTATACCATTTATCTTTTAATTGTCCATTATAAATTTTCACAAGCGCAATTTACGCTAACAATGCAATTATTTTGCATTATGGTAGGTTGTGTTCTTTACATCCGTGAGCATCATTGGTTTGCCAATTTCAAACACGTTCATGCCTAATGCTCCATTGGTTCAATAACTTACAAAGGACATGATTAAGTTACTCAACAATGAAATTCATATGAAAGGTGGATATTAGGATGATAAGGCATAATAAGCTCCTCATTAACTTATTTCATTTTCAACCATTGACTATGTTTGTTTGAGATTTTTATATTGATGCAGGTATGTAAAGTGGACCTTATATCTAACTTCAAGCACATAGAAAACAACAACATGGTAAACAACTCTGAAGTACCTATATTCACTAATGTGAAGTTTGGAATTTATGGTGGTACTCCATTATCATTCAATGATGGGGACCAAGAATGCCAAACTACTTCTATCCAATATATTCAACAGTCCATATTAACTAAAAAGGTGTATGCGATTGAAAATGAGGTGTAGCTTGTAAAAAACATGGTGAGTGAGATGATAAGCATGAAAAATCTATGTTGCAGTGGTTGTCATATGACATAGATAACAAGCAGGTGAAAATGATTGTCAATGTGGTCCCCAATTATAAAGATCGATATTAATGATTCCAGAGCTAATAAAGAATAGGATTCGAGACTCCATTACAACTCTATCATTCAATTTAATCTTTCATAATTCGGGTCCTTCTGAAGATATTCCAGTATAGTATCATAACGAAATGCCTAAATGCTCTGACCCAGTATCCTCAAGAATGAGGAAAGGAAGTAATAATCATGCTCAGGTATTAAACTTTGAAGATTCTAGTGACTTAGAATGTTCAGATGACAATGTCGTTGACTTGACTCAAATAAATGATGATGATGATGAATAAAAAGAAATAGTTGAATATCCTTTTAATCCATTGATTACTTATTTAATGAAAAACTAAATCCAAGGTAAGCATACTATCTATTTTAATATAAGACCAATATTTTTGTATAATTACATTATATGTAACATTAAATATATGATTTTAAATATTTCTCAATACGTTAGTTGTGGATTATGGCATGTGGAATGTCAGCCGTCAAAACATTAGATGCTTACAGCCAGGAAAATGGGTATCTAGCGATGTAAGATTATTCCAACTCTTTCAAATTGATCTAATTACCGTAATTAAATATTTGATGTTACCTTAGTATCTCAGATGATAGTAATATTATGGATGATATATTTGTATGTTATTATGCATAAATATATTTATCTTGTTTGTGTATCAAGGTAATTAATGATGTTGCATACTTGTGCACCCTAAAAATGAGAAAGGAGAACCTGTTCGCAATGTGTAGGTTTTTCCCTTCATTATTTTCTATATGTCATCAAATTATTTGTCAATAGGAGTCGTTTCAAGCTTCAATTGATACTGGTTGTTGGTTTTGGTGTTGCAGCAATACATCACCACAGGTAACTATGATGATGAAAAGTTAATCAACACTTTCTTCACTGGAGATGGGAATTTCATAAATAAAATTGAATCTTTGGAGATATTGTGCATTCCAATTCATGATTTGAAATTTCATTGGTTCTTATGTATGATTGAATTTGATCTCAAAACAATATTAATTTGTGACACACTCCTTGCAAAATGCAAACATGAGGAGAGGCTACAGCTCGTAAAAAAAGTAGTAAGTGTGAGATAATATTGATGGATTTTGTTTTATGTATAAATTTCTTTGATTGACAATTTGATAAATTAATTTGTATAATCCAAGTTGGACGAGTGCAACGATTGTTTGAAATTTGGCAGCCAGACAAGTATAAATATAAAGACATTCAAAACACTTTCAATTACAAATGGCCTAGTTGGGTTCCCCTCCAAGACAATGGGTAAGCTTCATTTCAATGACTACATAATCTTGGATAAAATATTTGTTATGTATCAATAATTTTTTTCATAGGTACGATTGTGGTGTTTACGTCTGCTTAATTATGATGTTTGATATAGGAATACAGAAGACACTACAAAAGGTATAAAGCAATTATCAATGCTTGATATATCACATTTTATTATATCTAGAAAAATATCATATTATCTTCAGGAAGGCTCAATAACTGCAAGACGTCGAGTGGCACAACATATGTACTCATTCGAAGGCAACAGATTTGCTTGGCAAAATTTATAAAATCAGATGAATTAGGCTTTTATAGGCTCTATCATTTGTTTTAATTTTCACATAAAGTCGACATATAGTATGTCAATTAAGAATTTGTTTCAATATATAAATAGTTACTTCATAGAACAATTATAAACTCTACACTTTATTTATATATTATCAACTTAAATCATTATAGTTTTGTTAGCAATATAATAATGGAAAGTTCATTTTGAATTAATTTCATAAATTGTTTTATATGGGATATATATGACATAGTTAAAAATTTTCAAAAGTTTAATGAAGTACCACTTAAATAGTAGATGATATCAATTTTGTATTTTTTTTATATTTAATTACACTAACTTAAAATTATACCGCGTATAATTTTTTCAATATTTATGCTTATAATATATCATATAAAAAACATTTATGATCCCAGTAATTATGGGAGATCAAAAAAATTTGAATGAAAGTAAGTATCCATTTAATTATTCATATTATCCATATACTGCACTCATGTTAGCTAGACTATAAGATAGTTCAAAGTTTGTTTGCTCATCACTTTAGGCAAAGTATAATTATAATATTCGAATATTCTGTAGAAGACAATAATAATTGTTTTTATTTTTAATAAGGAAAATGGTGCCACTTTAATTGGTAAATTAACACATCAAAAGGTGGAAAAAAATATTACATACACAAAAATGAAGATAAAATTTCATATCAAAAAATTAATGAAATTTTAATCATGGATGCAATGTAGCCATGCTAGGGTTATAGGTGCTATAGCACTAGCGTCCCAAAATATGGGCACTGC
>JACGDI010005368.1:320896-336905 GCA_014898725.1 Jacaranda copaia
AATTTTTGGGAAGAATATTATATTCTTGCATAAATATCTTCAATAAATTTTGACATATAGTACTTGGGCATGATATTGTTTGAAAATTTTTGTGAGATTTAAGCAATGAAATGGGTTTGTTTATTATGTTGAAAATTTTAGAAAAAGTCCTTTCTATAAATGTGGATATTATAGTGGTTATTATTTGTTGAACTGCAGCTTCATCAATTTTATGAAAATGGAATTGTATATCTTATTTAACTTGTAACAATTGAATTGTATGGCTTATTGTTGTAGGGAGTATAGTGGTTTTGAAGGTTATTGAGGAGTTTAGATGATAGATGATAGTTGATTATTGATATTTGATAGTTTACCATGATGCAGGTCCATTGGCACCCCCACCTCTGATGTTTCCCAAGCATTCATCCAATAAAGAACAAATTCGATACTTAGCAAGTCAAGTTTAGCAGCTACAGATGAAGTTTCAACAATTCTGGATGTATAACATTTAATGTAGCGAGGCGATTGAACAGATGTTTCGATGGTAAAGCTAGATGCTTGGATTTAACCCAACTATTGTGCCACATTTACCGCTGCCACCACAGTTCCCACCACCACACTCTGTAGTTCCACCCCCAGAAGTTGAGGATGATGACAATGGTGAAGATTTATCAAGGCATATTTTTACCTTTTTCCTTTCTATGTTATTCTTTATATTAGTATGTTATTTTATTTGTCTTGCTGGTTTTTATCATCTTTGTATCTTCTTTTTTTACTTTAAGGGCACTGTACTACTCCAATGTGGGGATTTAATTTGAAAATCCAGTTATTAATTTTTTTGGTCTACTTTTGCTACTTTAGTTATGGATATGTCTTAATAATTAAGTCAGTATCTCATATGTACAAAGAGAAATTGACCTATTTGAAAACCTGAGATGCTTTTGTGTATCTACAATAGTATCTTCTTATTATGTAATCATGATATAAAATATTGTTAAAAATTTGAAGATTGATTGATTTGCTCTCGGAGGAGTAAAGCTTTAGGTTAGGAAGAGAGTTAAAGGAAGTTGAAGATGACATTAAGAACCTTGAAGAGGAGAAGCTATTGGAGTTGGATAAGTTTGTTGTCTTAGAAGGCCTAATTTGATCCATCAGAGCTTCAGCTTGAAGGCCAAAGGTTGCAATGAGTTGTATTATAATTTTAGTACATGTTCTGACACTTTAAGCCTCATATTTGTTGGTATGTAAAGAAATTTTCCCTTGTGTTGCATAATGTTCCCCCTTGTTTTAATATCTGACTCTCTAAAGATTTCATAAAATCTAATTTATTAAGCAGCTCTTTACTACCAAATATAAACCTCAATGTGTATTAATATAAAAAATGATTTGGTTTGGCAACTCTTCAGTACCAATTCTAAACCACAAACTTAAGATTTATTTTATTGTGCAGCTCTATTGTGAATTATGTGATCTATTAAGAACTAGTTCTAAACAATAGGACAAAATTGGGGCTTTCAATGCAATTTATAATATATCATAACAAATGTCAAATAAGGTGCACTAACTGACCAATGAAACTGCCCCATGTCAATTTGCCACAATTTAATTGGGCAACCACACACACACACGCACACCCCACCACATAATTATACATTATTTTGTTTGTTTATTTATATACATAAAAGATTTTTTTATATACATAATAGTGTGACAATTTTGATGACTTGATTGGTAGCATGATTTCAGTTTTGGGCGTCGCAGTGCCATGTTTTAGGCACTGTGGCACCAAGTTTCAGTGACTAGATGCCGCAACGCCAACTTTTTGGGTGCTGTGACGCCAATGTTTCCATATCTGGGTGCCGCAACACCCTAACGACGGTGCTACGACGCCCAAAACTATGAGTTCATCGGGTCGCTAAAAGTATAGCAAAATTATTACCACCAAAGTGTACGGTGACAATATTTTATGAGTCATCTCTTTCTTCTTGATTTAGAGCAGTAACAAATGTTGGGTTTTCAATGTTTAATAATATGTATATGCATTATTTTTACAAAACTATAGACATGCATATATACATTTTCAAAAGAAAGAACAAAACTCTTACCTTTATAAAGTAGTAATTCGAAATGGATCAGACTTATATTAGAATGACTTTTCTCTAATATTCTTCTACTTGAATTTGTTTGTTGGGGTTTGCTTTGTTCTAATTGAATTAGGGTTTAAAATTACAAAAAGAGGTTTTATAATATATTTATTGTATCAAGGTTAAGTGAGTCATTTAAGTCAATAAATTTTATTTTTTTCTTTATAATTGGATTTTAAAGAATATGGTTTCATGTAAGAATTATGCTAAAATCATAATTTTGTATTTTATAATTGTTCAAAAATTATGATTAAATTATACTAATATCAACGATTAAAAAATAAATAATTGATGACAAATAAAAATCATGAATATAGACCGTAGAAAGCCCCATCTTTCGATCTCAAGTTCTAAACAAGTGGGTAAAACCCGGTATGATGATCATGTCCCGACTCTCCGACACAGCGAGGATGCGAAACGACTAGCAGAGAATAAACATGGCTGCGTCATCTGTACCTTTCTCAGCACCTGCCGTCTCTTTGATTTTCAAGCCTAAACCTCTCTATTTGGTCGCCGCCCCGATCTCATTTTCTCCATTGTCCGCTCCCATACTTACATTTCCATCCACTCAATCTTCAAGAAGAAGATCCTGTTATCTCAATTTGCCGGATGTGGTTAGGCCAAAAACCACCAAAAGCTGGAAACTTTCTGCGACTAATAGAAATTTTTTGCTTCTACAAGCAAGCCCAGTTGAGAGTTCTCAAGAAATAGTTTCTACAAGTGACGATGGTGCTTCCACCATCATATCGGCTCTTCTCTTCATTGCCTTCGTCGGTTTATCCATTCTTACAATAGGGGTGAGGTTTTTCTTTTTTTCTTGCATCATTTTATGCTTTTGAAGCTGAATTAAATGTCTTGTGTCTGTTAGCGCCTCAAAAGATGTGATTTTGGATTCTCAGGTTATCTATATAGGTGTGACGGACTTCTTGCAGAAAAGGGAGAGAGAGAAATTTGAGAAAGAAGAGGCTGCTAAGAAGAAGAAAAGTGGCAAAAAGGGCAAAGTTAGAGCCAGAGCTAGAGCTGAGCCCAGAGGTTTTGGACAGAAAATCGAAGAAGAAGATTATGTTGATGAAGAAGACTAATTACAGTAATCTCTCAGAGCATTGTCTTTTTGCAGCTCTGATGATGGTAAAATTGTTTCCATTGCATTGTAGTGAAAATTGTTCTTTCATTAGTTGTTCTTGGCTGCTGTGATGGTTTCGTCTGAGCTCCATCCATGTTTAGGAAATACTATTAAATTTTACTATAACTGCGTTTGTCAGTAACGGGTGCTAGTTGCAATCCACTCCTTTGATGCTGGTGGATAATTATTTATCAGTGGAGTTTGGAGTTTAGACATTTCTGGGGATTTATATGGAGATACATTAAGGAGAATAACCAATTATTTAGAAATCATTTGTGAACATCTTATACTAAAGGAGAACTCTGAAGAAAATAGTATAGAAGACACAACTGAGGGGATGTTTAGGAATTCAAGGATTATGAAATTATACCTTCTACTGCTGGAGTCCTGGAAGTGTCTGTAAAACTGAAGGTATATATAATTTTTCTGGAACAGCTAGAGGCTAGTGACTGGTATCTTTTCGTCACTTGGGATTGTTAGATCCCCACATCAGTGTAGTAAAATGGTAACTATATATATATATATATGGTTTTAGACAATCTTCAATTTTGAGCTAACTTTTCGGGTGATTTAGACCCAAAGTTTATTCTCCAACATGGTATCAGAACCACTCCTTCCTAGTATTGGACTACCCCTGTTGTTGGGCCCCCCATTTTATATTTTTTTATGCTCCAAATATTCATTTTTGAACATGCACAGTGTGTTAAATTCTCACATCAATTCAGTAAATAAATAATGGTCTCTAGCTTTGGATGATTCTATCCTTTTGAACTAAATTTTAGGGTGAGTTTGACCCAAAATTCATTCTCCAATAAGGATCAATTTTGTCTTCCAGTTTGAGTTTTGGAGAATCGAACATATATACTAATTTATATCAGAAAAACCTTCCCTATATGAGAACTTTCCTTGGAGTTCGGGAGAACTGCAAGTGCTGGAATTTGCAAGACTCTAAACATTCCTCATGCTGTGGTCTTTCAGTATGATTCCTTTTCGGGAATCAGCTTCCATCCTCTGATTTTCCTGCATGTGTATAATTTTGAAACTGAATAAAGAGGTCAGAAGAGATCAAAAGAAAAGTTGTTATCTACTTCCGCTATTGGCATTGAAAAGCTGAGCACATATTGTGGTGCTACTGCAGAAGACATTAATATAAAGCAGCTCAACAATGAGAAATTTTCTTCAGAAGTCCACTGAACAGCTTTCTTGTTCAAGAATGTAGGGGAGTAGTGAAATGGGGCAAAGCAGGACAAGGGGGAAGTTGTGCCTCTGCATGCTTATATAATTATTGACTAGCGGCAAGATTATGTTCTTGGAAATGCTCGTATTTCTGCTATATATACCTTCTTTTTATTGCCATTGCTCATCATTGAAGAGAATCAAAGATTTTCCCTCTAAATATATATAGGGGAAAGCCATTTTGGAGGATCATAGATGAGTTCCTGAAATTCTTAGGAAGAACATTTTCATTTATGGAGATACACACACACACACACACACACTTGCTGTTTTGCATCCATCCAATCAGTTTATCCCATTTGTTATCTTTACCACCTAAATTTCATTTATGGTAGAACATGGCATGATTTTGAAAACATAATTTTATAAGAAAGATAACGCTATTGATGATTCCTATTAACAAAAACAACAAAAAAGTTTAATTACCTTTTTTTTTATAGTTTAATATCAAACTTGAATTAAATAGGCTAAGTTCAATTGATAAAAGCTATAATGCATCAATTTATATGAATGATTATAATATAAATGTGTTCGAATATATATATATATATATATATATATCAAAGGTCAATTCTGACGTGCATCCACTAGTGTGGCCATGAAAAAACTGAGGAAAGAAAAAAATAAATTTATAAATAATCATGTGAACGCACCCAATCAAAACGTGCAATTAACTAAATTTGTTCGCAATCTAGAGATTTTATTTCTCCACACCCAAACTGTTGTGTCCTCTTTCTCACAACCTGGTAAAGTCATCAATTGTAAACTCCTAGCTAATTTGGGTGATTTATTAGATGAAGAGACGAGCTGGGGGCAGGAGTATTTAAGAAATAAATTGACATATTTCTTTGTCTTAAATCTTAAATCTCTAGATTATCACTAATATTTCATGCACCCAAGTATAAGTCTTCTTCTGATGATCATGACTATAAAATGAATTACTATTTTCATCTCTAGATCTCTGCAAATACATATTACGTTGCAAGGTTATTTCCAAACAATATAAGTAGTGTAAATTATCAGGAGTTATTTGTACTTGTGCATTTGTTGATGAATGACTATAAGATATATGGATATGATATAGTAGGGCTGCAAACGTGTTGAGATCAAATTGCGTTGGGCAAAAGTTTCAAACTCAAGCTCAATTCATTTATAAAATACACGAACTCGATCTCGAGTTCATCAAACTCTTAATTTTAGGCTCAAGTTCTACCTTCTTGATGAATATCAAGTTCGACTTTGAACTTGATTAGCTTATTAAACATCTACCATAGTCGAGCTCAAGCTCAATTTGAGCTTATAAGACATATGCTAACACTCAAATATAACACAAGTGTTTCATATTTTAGAATATAAAAATGAATTTGTAAGCGAATGTGAAATTTAAGTTGGAAATTTAGATTTAAAATTATGCATTAATTAGTATATATTAATGTAATCATATTGTATATTATGTACATAAAGTGACGAACAATAATATAACTTTGAAATTAAAATATAAAATATTAATAATATTTATATTGCTCCTATGTATACATATTGAATTAATAATATTAAATATAAGCAAAATAATCAATGACTTGTTAATTATCATAACAATATTTTTTTATGAAGCAATAATATGTTCTATAATCACGAATTTACTAAAAATATATTTAAGTTATTGTTTTATTTTTAAAATTTGAATATTAAAATATAGAAAGGAACTTATTAAGCTAGTTATAGTTTTTTCATTTCATACTAGCCATATTAAATTTGAAAAATATGTATTAATAATATGTTATGTAGCCTCGAAATAAACAGGTACCAAGTCATATGGATACTGAGAATAGGCCTGATAAAAGCTGCTAGTAACTAATTCACATAGAGGTATCATTATATCATAAACCCATATATAAATTTGTAAAATTATTTGATTAAAAAGAATCTATTTTTCATCGAACCTTTCATGCTATTATCTTTTTCAAATTATAGATTAGTATTTTATAGATTACTCATTATTATTTAGTAAGCAATATGTAAGTAAACAGATAAATTAGTTATTTCAATAAGTAAAACATGTCTTCTAAGTATTATTCTTATACATTATTTCATACTTATATATACATATATATTAAAGTAATTGAATTTATTAGCCAACCCGCTAACCTTCAAACTACTATATTGGAACGCAAATTTGACTCAATCTCAAACTCATTAGGCTCAACTCAAACTCAACATTCTCCATCCCAACTTTTCTATATCAAGTCAAGTCAAGCCAAGCCAAGCCAAGCCGACTAGACTCAACTTGCATCCCTAGTATATAGGTACTTAAAGAATGTATATTTAATTATTTCCTAAAATTAAAGAAATGCTTCAAACCCCATTCATATAAAGCACCAAATCATTACAAGAAAAAATGAGACAAAGTGAAAGCTAGGAGAGCAAGTTTAAGCAAGTGTATATTAGGCCAAGTAAGAAAATTGTTAAATTGATTTGCCATACAAAACATCTCTCTTCCTCCGAGGAAACCTGGAAACCAGCTCTCCACATGCCATCATCATTTTGTACAGTCACTTGACATCGTAAACTACCTCACCTTCATATATTACACCCTCTCGTCTCGGCCTCGGCCTCGGCCTCTGTATCATCAGTCATTTATGTCGGCCTCTGAGCCTCTCAGTTCAGTAGATTCATTCTATGTATAAACTTTAACACTACACAATGTACAGTTTTTCTAGTACAGGCAACAGCTTTATTTGCAATCAGCTCATTCATACCGTCCGGAAATGATATGCATGAGCAGAATACCCACCTGACAAAGAAAGAAAGAGAGGTAGCCCAAACTAGCCTCGGTTAGCTGTACAACTTCTTTCTTTCTTACAGCATCTGTCCATGCGGCAGGATGTGGGTCTGGGCAGCAATCCTCCTCTCTGATAACAAATAAAACAGTTGAGTTTTTTAACTGCACTTGAGAAAGAGTAGCAATAAATACTAAATTGAACAGAGAGATAAAATTGCATAAAACCTGTACCCAATTTACCGTCCTGCAAATAGGAAACTAGTTCAGGACATGACTAAGCACAAACTTAGCCCCAAACAAGTTCTCCTTTTTGAAATTGGAAATCAGGAAATAAATTCATTTCCAACCAAAAGGAACCATTTTCTGAATAGTCAGTTTTTGCAAATGAAAATAAAAAGGCCAAATAGTTTGGGTTAAGCTGTCTGCTGCCAACATAAAAGGCGTCCAACTTAACACAAGTTTCCCATAAGAAGAATCCCTAAATAGAAGCTAAATGCATCTAGTGCCCTTAGTGTGGCTAAGAGATATTTAAGAGTTCTAACATTAGCTAATTTGAGACACCATGGATTTCAAAATGAAAGTAAGAGTTGAGATCGGCATACCCCCAGCAGCAACAAGTTTCTCTACACGAGCTACTATATGCTTCCCATATGTGTACTTCTTCAGAGCATTCAAATGAACTTTTATTCTTGACAGGATCAGTTCTCTCTGCTGATCACTACAAGTTTCAAGTACTTTCTGTACGACATAATTTGCAAACTGATCTTTCATCATAGCCTGGTTGCACAAAAACATTTGGAAAACATAAGACAAGGATACAGATAGAGATACTTCGTTAATTTAATAGATATCTCACAGAGGCTATGTTTCCAAGTCTCAAACCTGTTATCTGACAAGCACAACAAAGACATGGAAAATCTCATTTATTGTGCTTATATCATTCAAGCCACTCAACTATGAAAGTAAACGTCAGAAGTCCGAGATTCAGATTTCATCAGAAGCAAGTATGCCACTCTAGCAACTTCCAGAATATATCCTTCTTTTCTCCTGTCTCTATTTTTCATTTCTCTAAACTAATCTTCCCTTCCCTCTAAATCAAATGAATGGATTTGAACATTTTATCATTACATATTTCTTTTCCGTCATATTGCCACTCTCCACATGCAAAATTCTGAAAATGCATCCACCATCAGACCCAAAAACCTTATGCTTCCTATTTGGCTATTTCATAATCATAAGAGAAAATACAGCATGTTAATCAGTTTTTGAAAAATTCCCAAGCTTCCATTATCAAGTGCTAGATATTAAGTAAAAGTGTTGCACAAATTGCATGAACAAACTACTGTAAAAATCGCCAGGAACTGGTTCTTTAAATGTTGCATATGTTTGGACTTGAAACAAGGCAAACAAGGTTTATGTCTACATAAGGTCCTACTCCATATCCCACTGTACCCATTGTTAACATCTTTAAAACAAA
The DNA here is from genome assembly GCA_014898725.1 of Jacaranda copaia. Lineage (NCBI taxonomy): Eukaryota > Viridiplantae > Streptophyta > Magnoliopsida > Lamiales > Bignoniaceae > Jacaranda > Jacaranda copaia. The sequence goes on from JACGDI010005368.1 coordinate 329,638, forward strand.
AAACAGTCCAAAAACAAATGCAAAACTTCTAAGCCACTAAAATCTGTAATTTCCTGAACCAAGATCAGCTATTTAAATTCTAGGAAGTTCTGTCAGACATTGTGCTCAAAAGTCTAAAAACAATGCAGCAAACCTGGAGAGGTTCATTCTCATCGGTTGTTCCAAGCATCTCATTGACCAATAGTTGGCGCTCGCTTGGATCACCAAAAGTTAAGCATTTCTCAACAACATTTGACGCAAACTTCTGCTGGCTCATCTGGACTATCTTCCCAGCTAACTCCTGTATTATAGCAGATCGTTCATGTGGCTTTCCATGCTCCAGCACATGCTATACCAATGGCACGAAAAACAATTAGTGAAAACTGTGCTCGTAAGGATACAAATATGCCTTAATGCCTGTTAATCAACAGATAATATGGCTGTGTGGAGAGAGGATGAAATAATTTGCTACAGCAAAATAGCATGTGGGCAACCATTTAATATATGTATATGCTTGAATAAAATGAAAACATTTACAAGGACATGACATTTTCAGCAACAAGCAAGTGGATTCTTTTGATGGCCTTCCCACCCAGATAATTTCTGCAGCAGGGAACATGATAGAACTCTGGAATATACTTCGATTGATGTAAAATCTACCCATATGTCACAAATCCAAATCATTTATCCCTTTCTTGACCAATCTTTGCCTGTCCAGTTCTAGGGAGCAAAGATATAAGGTGAAAAGACTTGCCATTCAACACAAATGTGCATGATTTATTTTGGACAGATAGACATAAAGGAAGGGGGGAAGCCTGTTAAGCACTCTAAGTTGTCAAACCATTCTACAAATGCAAAACTCACATAGACTGCAAATAAAATATTGAAGCGAACGAAGACCTACACCTTCTCAAAGGAAGTAGAGCAAGAAAGAAGGAAGAAAAGATAAAATATTGAAGCAGAAAGTATAACCCACCAAGTTAATCATACATGCAAATAAAAAGTTCCACAAGTAATAACTAGAAACAGAAGTTTCAGCTTCAAACTATGACCGCACTGGACTTCCTTACAACTGCATAATAGTTTCATGCTACTTATAACACACACAAGGCATAATGGCCATACAAGTTCGTCCTAAAAAAGTTCACAAACCTGAACGACATAATTCCCATACTGATCCTGTGCCAGCATGCTTACAGACGCCAGAATCTCTTCCATCACTTTGCTCTGGGTTTTTTCGTTCTTACAATGCTCCAGAACCCGCTGCCAAACAGAAAGCATCTCACAATATACATTGATATATAGAAAAAAGTTCAAGTAAAAATGTCAAAGAAACAATCACACGCTGTTTTCTAACCTGTATCACACGGCAGCCATATGGATGAGTGGAGAGAGTCACAACTTGGTCATAAAATGTTGACACAATAAACTTGACATGCTCCTCAGGAACACATTCAATACACTTTTGGATGACATGATTCCCATTCTGATCACGAACACAACGCATGACATGCCCATCTAGCTCTTCCACCATTTTGATCTTCTGATCCACATCAACAACTTCTATTGCCTACAAAATCAGACAGCATTCATCATTTGAATTTTTAAACAAATACATTTGACTTAGCTACCGCATTTTTTACACGAAACATACAGGGAATTACATAAGGATTGACGAAAATACATTGGGGATTTATGATTCTCCAGCACCCAAGAATTTTACTCAGATAGGACTACAGGAAACATGCCTTTTTCTTATCTTGAATGCATATCCAAAGCTAATGTTACCTTCTGTATCACCCGACAACCATACATTTGTAGGCTTAGGGTAAGTACATGTCCAAAAAGCTTTCCAGCTAATTCTCTTCTTTGAGATGCCATTCCATGCTCAAAAAACTGGGAAGACATAATGTTAGCACAAGAGATAGACTTACATAGTCTAAAAACTCCAACCCCAAGTACAATAGGATCATAGTTATCAATTGAATGATTGAGCACAGATCTCAATACCTTTTGGATTACATAATTACCAAATACATCAGTCATTAACGTAAGAGCTTGAGGAAAAATTTCCTGGAAAACCATGTTCTTCTCTTCTGTTGTGGCAGTTTCAAGCTTTTGTTGGATGAATCGGCTTCCATATTGATCAGCGCTAGTTAAATATGTAAAGATTGCAAAAGTCAGATATTAATCTTCTCAAAAATATATGCCTGTTTTAATTTAAAACACATACCTAAACTCAACAACATGACCAGTAATCTCTGAAAGTTCAAAACATTTGGTTTTATTGCTCTTAAATTCCTCCAGCAGAGAAGATGTGAAACTATTATCTAGGTTATCCAAGTGCCATGGTCCAATGACACTCCCAGCTGCATTTCTCATTCCACCAGGGAATCTCATATTGAATTCACCATGCCTCATAGGGCTACCAGGTCCTCCAGCATTACTTGGAATAACTGGACTCGCTAAGGGACTTCCAGGATATGACAATCCAATCCCAAATGCAGGATTCGTATAGTAACCATGAGGACTAGATGTACCAGTCTTGCCAGCCAAGGGAACACCATATTGGGGTTTCTGAGGAGATATGAGATTCCCAAGATAGGCTTTCTGGAGTAAGTCCATGTATGAGTTACCCATGTAGTTCCTATCAACAGAAGGATCATGAAGAGCCGCAACTTGTGCTGCAGCATATTCAGCCGTCCTCAAGTATTGCAGATACAACGGGTCAACAAAAGGAGCCTGCAGCGCACCCCCTGCCAGATGGTTTCCTATTTTACTGAGGTTCTGCTCAGCAGCAGCACCAAGATTTGATCCCCCTAACATCCTAGAGTCCATTCCAGGAATAGCCATAGCAGATGCAGCAGCAGCATTCTCAAACAACGGTGGCAAATTCGGGCTCCCAAGTTGACCTGATATTGGACTCATAGGGTAGCCACTTAATCCATAATTTGAAAATGATGAATTGGGACTGTCCAGATGCTGCAATGGAGAAAGTAGGCCTCCCCCAGAATTAACTGCAGCATTAGAAGATCCTTTCAGGTAAGAGTTATTAGAAGGGACACCATTTTTCTGCAGCTCAGCTCGCAGGCAGATATTATCACTGAGATGTGACACACCACCATTTTTCACACCAGAATCAGAAGGCATTACTTTCCCCGGCTGAGGAACAGAAGACATATTGAACTGCCCAAGTTCATGTTTGTTCAAATAAGTTTGCTGTCTACCATTATTCTGGCCTCCCTGAATATTAAAAAGATAATTCTTATGGTCATCCGCATCAGGTTCGATTTGAGATGACAAATGATTCTCCCCATCCATAACAGCATTTGAAAGCTTCATGCCTGATAAAGCAGCAACCAGATCAGCAGATTCATTTGAGTGAGAAGATACATCATTGAAGGAGCTGGGACTGTTGTTGTTTCTTTTTTCTGAATTTCCTGTCCTGCCTCCTCCAATAGGAGTAGGGCAAGGGCTGGGAGCTCTAGCAATGCGTTGAGGATCAGGAGTTGAGCTTCTTGACAAGGATGCACCCAATGCAGCAGCATAAGAATATGATGCAGGTGCTCCAGCATGCTGAGCAGCAGATGAGCTCTGAATGCTTGAAGTGGAGTGTATCGGGTCTGAGTATGTCAGATCACGACGCAGATGAGCCAACTCAGCCTCCACTGAACCCATAGCACTGTCATTCTCGTCAAAAGCATTTCTGCTAGCTGGGCGTGAAAGGTGTCCAGAAACTGGACTAGCACGGTTCAAGTCATCCTGCAAAGATTTAACAACTTAAGCAAAAGAAAGAGGACATGGAGGAAGAAATCTCTGATTTTCTACAGAACTATCAATTAAAACATGATATCAGAACTCTCGCCTAATGCCATCTTCCATCAACATGATATGATATGGAATGAAAGGCAGCTACACCAAACCACACAAATGGCATTGTAACAAAAGAGGGTTTCAACTAACTAGTAGCTCTCCATTCATTGAAAACTTTAACATGTCAGTAATACTAAATAAGTTAAATCATCAACAAAATCTATATGTGAAACTGTGGAGCAGCATACCAGAAAGATATTCTGAATACTACTCCTGCCACTGCCACATGATCATTCTAGGCATAAATGACTTCAATGGGAAGAATAGAAATCCAAACATTAGTAACAAAGATAGAACAAATGCAGGGTAACCCTTCAAACCAGAAGGCAGAAACAGAAAGAACATAGCTATGAAAAAGCACAAGGGCAAGTTGATTTACACAAATGATTCTTCCAACTCCCAATCAATAATTACATCAGCTAATCAAGCAATAGTTTCACAACCACTAGGATGCAGGACAACTAAATTTGTAAACAAGAAAGCAATAACAATTAAGAGAAAATCAAATGGTGCCTCTAATTCAAAATGCAAACATCTAGGGTGTGTGCCAAAGATCTTAATGGAGATAAACTCCTGTTCTAAAGATGGGATCAGGTTGAGCACATATCACTAGTATGTCTAACTTCTGTGTCACACAGTACAATTAGAGTACTTTTATTTTTTCCTAGAGTAGAAAGAGAAGCATCATTTTGAAAATGGTGTTCCGATAATGATGCCTATAAAAATCCAGTCAAATTGACTGGAGCCAGTGAGGAAATCGTACAAAAAGTTCCATTTCATAAAATTAAACCAAATTATTCAATTCACAAGGATGAAGAGGAACTGAATGATTTTCAAATACCAGTTTTACAAAAACACAGATGATGCATCTGCAACAAAATACTTATCAAATCTGCAGCGAATCCTGCCACACATGTTAAATGGACTCGAGTTTCAGCAAATATGAAGTAAATTTATGTGAACAAATGACAGCAAACATACATGAGAAAAGGGCCACACAAAGTTGCACAGATTGTGTCATTTGAATATATATAAAATCTGCTACCATAACATAGAAACTATAGTAGATTCCAATATCACATGCCAAGTATCAAATTTAATCTACATAAAGAAAAAGTAGTAAAGTGCAAGTTACTAACCTGAAATATCTCTGCAAGACTCTTCTGCTTGCTACCTAGACCTAATCCAGGCAAACCAATAAGTCCATCACCACGCCACTCCACAGAACCTTGCATTTTGTCCGCATTTTCACTGTCCTGCTTCTTCGAATTGAAACCTGGTGGCATTGAGAACAGGGATCTGCCACCATTGCCACTGTCATTCCTATTCACCTTCCTCCTATCCCCAATTGCAGAACTCCCTCCTTGTAACCTCTGAGCAAAACGCCAATCCTCTTTTGACAACAGAGGTGGCGGCAATCTCGGGTTCAGATTGACATTTGAGTAATAGTAAGATAAATATGCAGGATCAGACCTAAGCTCCTCCTCAGACATGAACCCATTACCATTCTTATTTCTAGCAAACTCAGCAAAAGCCGAGCCAACACCACCTCCACCAACTCCATGGTTGAATAAACCACCAACTGCGCTCAATGAACCCTCCACAGTAGGTGGAGCAGATCCACTCCTATACAAATTCAGCTCCTTTTCACGATCATCAGCCTCTTGCCTTCTCTGTTCACGGAGCAGAAACCCTATATCCTTCTCAAACTCATCTCCAAAGGAATTTTCATTATTTCCAATCACCGGTCTCCTACCCAATTCAGATAGCATGGTTCTTCACAAAGTTACGACCCCCAGTTATTCACTGCTCATTCCAAAAAGAAAGAATGCTTAAGTAACACCACCAACAGGCACCAAACTTACAAACCCTAGAAAGCTACCAAGACAAAGACTTAATTAATCCAACACTAAATCCAACCAAAAAACTATACGCACAAATCGAAAATCAAAGCTTCGAGCTGATAAAAATCCAACCTTTGACCTAAGTTTCAAGAAAGCTCAGTTCTTAAAGGTGAATAAATAATCAAAGCCATATGATCAAACACAAAGGAAAACTCAAATTCACCATATTTTGGTTAACCGCAAACCAAAGAATTAAGCCTTCGCAAAAGGATCATGTTCCTTCAAATTGAATTTCAAGAAAAAGCAATTAGAGTGTTCTGATAAAAACAAGTGAGTAAAAAACCAAGCCGAGCTTAGAAGTGGGGTGGTTGAGAGCTTGTGCAAGAAGAACACTGAGTGAGACAGAGGGTCACAAGTTATATAAGCGAAAGATCAATCTGGCGGCGAATTGCTCTTTCAAAGAACCCCTTTTAGGGTTTTGTTTTTCAACTATATACTGTACAGAGAGAGAGAAAAAGAGTGGGGTGATTAAATACAGTGATTGACTGGATTTATTTAACCTACTATATATATTTTCTTTATGATAATGGTTTCCATTTTGTTTCTTGTGCTGCTTCTGGCAGTGCTAAATTGTGCCAAATAAACAAATTCCCATAATAGTAGATGGCCCAATTGACCCAGTGATAGATAACCAACTGTAGTTTAAAGCTTTGTTTGATAAAAAAGAACGAAATTCTTAAATATGGAGAGAGAAGAGAATGGAGAATGGAAGTAATGAAGTTGCTCCTGTTCTGAAACAAGAATCTGTGGGTGACACGTTGCTCTTTACAGCCGGAGTGGAACTCCAAGCTACCCTTTTGGCTAAGGCACTGTCTAAAAGTGGGCAGGCTCCTTTGGTCTTTACTGTTTAACTTTCTTCTTCAGCATCTTAAAATCTCGGAATTGCCCCCGATACAACTATCCACTTTAATGTATTGATATTTCAAAATAAATAAATAAATAATTTATGTTGTGTGTCGGATTAGATATATTTTTAAAATGTACGTGCCATATCATAATGTTTATAAATTAAATAAAATAAAAAATATTGTGATACAATCGATAATTTGGGCATACAATTAGTTGTGTATTCGTCGCATTGTGAATACATAAAATCTCTTTTATATATTTTAAAGATTTTATGAAGTGTAACAAAGTAACAAAAATTAAAGTGTAACAAAATAACAAAAACTTAATTTTTGTTTTAAATTACTTGAAACTGCATGTTAATTAACCAAGAGATATTCGCTTTTTTCATATCTATTTTTGAAATACAAAAATTTTTTCTTTCTCCAAATATATAATCTAGAAATCATCCTAGTAAAATACTTTACTCATCGACTTGAAATATATAATCTACAATTACATATATGAATTTGTTCTTTGAACTCGTATTGATATGTCTTTATGAATACGTTACCAATTAAATATATACATCTACAAGTATATATACATATATATATGCATATATATTTACTTAATACTTTTATAATTTAAAATATTTTTATATGTTAAATAATCATATTAAAATCG
>JACGDI010005368.1:340411-363691 GCA_014898725.1 Jacaranda copaia
GAAAGTGGTGATAGGCTGGGACCTATATAGGACGCCCGGTGATGGCCCAATGTTCAAACTCCCTCACTATCTCCTTCGAGATTTGCCACAAATTGAGATCAGGATATAACCGACTCGACCTCAATCCTCGATGGGGGGCCGACTGCTCCTGATGCCCTTAAATGGATAACCTCAGGGCTACTTTTGAATGAGCAGCGGAAGCCCATGAACCTGAGCCAGCTCGGGACAATGAAGGCAATGTCCTATTACTATAATGTGGTAAGTGCGAGATCGACAATGTCTCTTCTATTATGCTCCTGTTGGCTTGAGAATGATATTATTATGTTTCAGATAGGGTAGCTGGGCTACAATATGTTTTGGCAGTTGAAGATGGCACTTGCTACCAAGGAGGAGTTGGAGGCTAGGGGAGAATTGGAGACTCTGAAGGTGCAGCTCGAATCCTCCTAGCTCCAGGTCAAGTAGCTGAATAAGAGGGTTGCCGATCTCCAAATGCAGCTCGACGCCAAGGATCAACAGTTGGTTCAGGCCGTCGAGGACTGAAGCCGAATGGATAATATTATTAAGAAAGCCTATCTCAACCTGCAGGTGAGCTTCAGATCTGGTCAAGCAAAAGGTCACGTGGAGGCGACCAGCCAAGCTAAAGAAGCTTTCCTCTAGCATCTACCTGTGGTGCGGCACGAGACTGTTGAATAGTTCATAGTCAGTACTGCTTTCCAAGATGCCAGTGCAGTTGCAGCCTTAGATGATGCCCGTGAAGCATATCAGTGGGTCATTAATCAATTGGAGCATATGGGCTATTGCTTATGTGCGGAGGATAGAGACCAGATGAGCCTCCTGCTCAATGACAAGCTGGAGCCTTTCCATGAGCCAGAGAAAGACGGCACTGAGTAGGTTGTCAAGGGAGGACCTGCTGCTATTGCACCCGATGCACTGTTGTCAGTGAAGAAAAAAAAGAAGGTCAAGGTCAATGCCCGGCGAGAGGAAATATGCTCGGAGTTTGCATTCATAGAGGATCTTATTTCCCAACTAAGGGATGAACAAGTCGACTTAGCGCAGTATGTGCTGTAGTTGACTAATTTCATGGGCAATCTTTCAGGACCGTCAGAACCTCCTCAGGCAGTCTCTCCACTCACCTGTGCGGCGTCTGAACTAGAAGCACAATGAGCTACAGGTGGACAAGAAGAGCCTAACCAATCCTGAAATTAATCCGGACTAGCTGTGTTTTTTTTTTGGACGTATGTATGTACTTCACCAAAGTATCATCAATAAAGAATACATCTTTTCTCTCACTCTCGTTCAACATAGTGTTTAACTTCTGCTGTGGTAATGTGAAAAAATATTTGATTGCCTGTTGTGTTGTAATGGTTTTGCACAACTATGTCATCGATTACTTCATATTGATCTGCTTGACCCTTAGCACTAATTACCTCTCAAAAACGGTAGGGCATCCATCAAGTATGGGGTCAATAAAAAGTGGATGGTCAAATAGAAACAGCGAGGGGTTGCTTAATCTTCGACTGCGGGGTCGACTAGGACTTGGATGGCTAGGAGCCGTTAAGGTGGTAGCAAAGGGCTGCATAGTTGTCGACTACGGGACCAACTTGAAACTTGGGCAGCTGAGAACTGTTCAGGTGATAGCAAGGGGCTGCTTGATCATTGACTATGGGGTCGACTAGAAACTTGGATGGCTAGGAGCCGTTTAGGTGGTAGCAAGGGGCTACTTGATCATCAACTACTGGGTCGACTAGAATTATTAAAGACAAAAATTAAGTAAATAAAATTGTAATTTTATTTAAGCCAATAGGCGACAAGGGTAAACGCCATACAAATTTAAATAAAAAACTTTCTAAGATTGATGGTGTTCCACGGGCGGGGGAGTTCTTCTCCTTGTATATTAGCCAGCTTGTAGGCATTATGTTTTGCTACGTTGATAACGGAATATGGCCCTTCCCATTTTGGTTCGAGTTTGCCCATGTTCTTGGAGACCTCCACCTTTTTGAGAACAAGATCTCCAACGTTGAAACGATGGTCTCTGATCCTTTTATTATAGGTCTGGCTCATCTTTGATCTGTAGCGTTGTATAGTATTATACACCACCTACCGACGCTCGTCGATAGTTTTGAGATCCAACTTCCTTTTCAATGTGTTTCATAATGGGTCGTAGTGGATAACACGAGTAGTATGATGGATCAATTCTGAAAGTACAACTGCTTCCGACCCATATACTAGGTGTAAAGTGTGTGACCAGTGGCTGTTCGGGGAGTTGTCCTATAAGCCTATAGTACGCTGGGCAGGTCATCTGTCCAGTTTGCCCTAGTGTCCTAAATTCTAGCCTTTAATTAGTTGAGGACAGTCCGGTTGGTCACTTCAGTTTGCCCATTTGACTGAGGATTGCCCACTGATGTGAAATATTTGTGTAATCCCCAAGGCCTCGCACTAACCTCATGTACTCTTACTTTGAAATTGAGTGCCGTTATCCAAAATAAGTACCTTGGGAGGCCTAAAATGGCAGATGATATTCTTCCATATGAAACTTTTTATATAGTAGCATCGGTTATCTTAGGAACAGCCTCAGCTTCAACCCACTTAGTGAAATATTCAACCGCTAAGATTATAAACTTATGCTGCCCTGTTGACCTCGGCAGAGAACCCACGATATCAATTCCCCACTGATTGAACGGCCAGAAAATTTGTACATTAACCATCGGTACGGCTGACTGGTGTAACGAGTTGGTATAGACTTGGCATGATGCACACTTGTGTGCGAAATCCACTGAATCTTTCAACAATGTTGGCCAGAAGTATCCATACCTGATAATTTTATGGGCAAGAGACTTTCCTCTGGAATGGTTGCCACGCATGCCTACGTGAACATCCTACAATACTTCGGATGCCTGATCTCGATCCAAGCACCTCAAGGGGGTCCATCGAATGATCTTTTGTACAATTGACCATGCTCATCGAGAGAGAATTTAGAAGTTTGACCTCGGAGGCGCTTAGCCTCATTTTTGTCATAGGGGACAACACCTTGGCTGAGATATAGTTTTATTAGAGTTTACCAAGAAATAGTCGCCTCATCGATGACCATTATAAGATTTTCATCATTCAGTGTGATTAACGGCCTGTTCGAGACCAAAAATGTGATCTTCTTGTCTCTTGTTCCTCTGATTGAGCTGGAAACTTGGAAAGGGTATCTACTTATTCATTCTCAGATCAAGGAACCTAGCTGAGAGTAAATCTTTTGAAAGACTGCTGCAACCTCCTCACCTCGGCCAGGTATCAGGCCATCGACTACTCTTTGGCTTTGAAATTTCCCCTGACCTGTTCTACTACTAACTGGGAGTCCATGAACGCAACCAAGTGTTTCACCCCACGCTCAAGTGCTATTCTCATCTCTACCAGCAGAGCCTCGTACTCAGCCTCGTTATTTGTGACTACATAATCTAGTTTGATTACAAAATCATATTCCTCCGCATCTGGGGAGTGAAGAGCGATCCCAATTCCTCCCCCAGATGTGGTCGATGACCTATCGACCTACAGAGTCCAAACAAGAGGGGTCATGATACTCCGATAGGGTAAATCGATCCGCTCTGCAATAAAGTCAGTGAGTACCTAAGCTTTGATAGTCGTTCAAGATTGAAACTTGATGTCGAACTCTCTGAGCTCGATCGCCCACTTGGTCAATCTGCCTGATGTATCAGGCTTCACCAACATTTTCTTTAATGGCTGGTTTGTTAGCACTATGATAGAGTGAGACTGAAAGTACGGTCTCTGCCTTCGAGCAGCAGTCACTAAGGCCAATGCAAACTTTTCAATCTCCAAATAATTATGCTCTGGTCCTTGGAGTGACTTACTGCAATAATAGACTGATCGATGATTGCCATCCCGAGTCGATACCAGTACTGAACTGATTGATGCTTCCAAGATGCTAAGTACATCTAAAGTACTTCTCCCAACTCGAGTTTTGCCAACATCGGAGGTGAGGTCAAATATTACTTCAATTCGATCAGCGCCTAGTCACACTGTTCTATCCACCAAAAACTTATCTTTCTGGCATTTTTGAGAATTTTGAAAAAGGGAAGGCTTTTATCAGCCAACCTTGCGATGAATCTCCCCAAAGCCACAATTCTACCGATCAGCCTCTAAACTTCCTGAACTATTTTCGGAGGAGTGACATCTAAAACTACCTAAATTTTTTGAGAAAATTGGCCTCAATGCCTCTCTGGCTAACCATATAGCCTAAGAATTTTCCACTTCAGACCCCAAAAGTGTATTTTTTTGGGTTTAGCTTCAATCCAAATGCCCTCAATATTTCAAAAGTATGACTGAGGTCGAGTAAGTGGTCTTTGGCTTTTTCTGTCTTAACTATCATGTCATTGACATAGACTTTCATCGACTTTCCAATTTCATCTTTGAACATAAAGTTTACTAATCATTGATAAGTTGCCCCGATATTTTTCAAACCAAACGGCATGACAAAAAAGCAATAGACACCATTAGGAATAATAAAAAATGTTTTATCCCTATCCTCGAGTGTCATGAATATTTGGTGATAGTCTTGGAATGCGTCCATCATACTCAACAATTCACACCCAGCAGTTGAATTAACTAGTAAATCTATTCAAGGTATAGGGTAAGGATCTTTAGGGTATACTTTATTCAAATCAGTAAAATCATTACACATCCACTACTGTCCCTCCATTTTTAGGACTAAAACAATATTACAAAGCCAAGAGGGATACTGAATCTCTATAATATACCTTGCATCTAAGAGTTTTCTAACCTTCTCCTCGATGATTTGTGTCTTCTCAGCATTGAATGTCCTTGTCTTCTGTCTGATCGGCTTGTATGAGAGGTCAGTGTTGAGGTGGTGCACAATGACATTGCGGTTGATCCCCTGTAGGTCGAAAATTTTCCACGCTAAAATGTTAATATTTCTCCTCAAAAAATTAACCATGAGACATTCTAAGTAGAGCCCTAAGTCTGTCCCAATACGAGTTATCTTCTCAGGGTTTCCCTCCTCGAGCTCAATAGTTTTGAATTCCCCGACAAGCTCCACTCTGGTGTTCTCTAGTTTCCACTTTTTGTTAACCTGAGACTCTTCGAGTTCCACTACATAGATGTCCCCTGAAGTCTTCAGTTGCGGTCCAGTCTTCTGCTTGAATGGCTCGATCTAGATGTTGTAATATCTCCATGCCTCCTTCAGATTGCACAAGAGCTCACTTGTGCCGGCTAGGGTTGGAAACTTTACTTTTAATTGATAAGTAAACACGATGGCATAGAAATCATTGAGGGTAGGTTGGCTAATGATGATATTATAGACGAATGGGGCATCGACCTCAAGGTAATTCAGCATCAATATTCTCCTTCGAGGAGCCACCCCAAAAGATGTGGACAAGTCGATTGACCCCTCTGATATGATCTCTGACCCCCCAAATCCGACCAACGGCATGCACACAAGCTAGAATTTCAACTTGCCCAAGTTCATCCTCTTCAGTGTAGTTAAGAAGATGACATTCGCTAAGCTGCCGTTATTGATTAGAACCTTGCGCACCTTAAAGTTAGCAATCTCCATGAAAACGACCATCGGGCAATCTATCTTATTATCAATATTTTTGCCCTCCAGATGGGTTAGGTCGGCATCAGTGAATGAGATGGGTTCCGCACTCATAGAGAGGTGGAAAGTTGTCTCCACAGGCGAAGCTTTATTAGACTTAAGCCTTCTCTATGTCTACTTCCAAGCGGACTTAGAGTCCCCTCCAGTGGGGCCTCTTGCGATCATGTCAATGACCTCTCTTATGGGTGGGCGATCATCCTGAGCGGGCTTTTTCTTTTATCCTCTCTCCTAGGGATAATCGACCTTTCTCTATAGAGAGTCCAATCGATTTTACCCCCTTTAGTCTGGGCTTCCACGGCTATGTATTTTTTGAGGTGATCCTGCCTGATCAACCTCTCGATCTCATCCTAGAAATTGAAGCACTCATCATGTCATGCCCCTTCTGTTTGTGAAAGTGACAGTATTTCTTTGATTTCTTCATGGCTTTAGTCTCCGTCAATGTTTTGGGATTTTTGAGAAGGTTATCATGCTGGATAGTGTACAAGATCTCCTTTCTCGGGATATTCAATAATGTGTAGTCATAGAAGCATTTAATCGGAGATTGACCTCACTCTCTGTGCTTCTGGTTGTCTCTCTTCTTCTTTTTCTTCTCAACCTCGAAGGATCTGAACTTGAGTTTATTTATTTTCTCCTAGGTCATGTATCTTTCTGCCATGTCGAGCAGCTCCTCCATTGACCTGGGCCATTCTCACACCAAAGCGTTGGCACATTCTTTGTGCCTGAGCCCTAGGAACAACACGTCGATTAGGAACTTAATCCTGGGATTATCAATCTTCAAGACCTCCATATTAAATCTAGTAAAGAAATCACATAGGGATTTTCCCTCATTCTGCTTAATGGTATGGAGTTGGGTGTGGGGGAGCTTGTCCTTCTTTCTGCTAGCAAACTGGTGCAAGAATTTATTGTACAGCTGGTCATAGAAGTAAATCGTTAACAGTTCCAGCTTCACAAACCAGTCCAGTGCGATGCCCTAGAAGGTGGTCATTAGCATCTTGGCATGGATGAACTCATTGTGACCATGCAGCTGCATCATGTGCTCAAACTGCATGAGATGCTCATTAGGGTCGGTGGAGCCATCATACCTCAAGAGATCAGTAGGGATTTTGGCGTCTACTGTGATGTGCTCTTCTATGATTTTCTAAATGAATGGTGACCCTCTCTCCTAACGAGACCTTTGAGGAGCGTCTAAGTTTGGTGCCCTGTTGGTATTTCTCCTTAAGATCTCATCAAGACGTCTGTTTAGCTACTGGACCTAGTGGGATACTTCCTCCTACTCATCCCGATCTGCCTAGGTGGCATTATAATCTAAACCCGACCTTAGACGCTCAGCCCTATCGTTGCGGGGCTCGACTAGGCCATTGTGCCTGGTCTACAGAGTCTCCTCTCTCTTCTTGATAGTCACGCCTGGAGCGTTCAACCTTATCGCGCTACATGGCTCGATTAGGTCTAGCATAATCCATCAAGTCTGCTACCTCCTCCCGCACTTCTGGATGCCTCATTTCTACCAGTGGACATTTGGGACTGACTTCGCGCCTAGCGGGTGGCTGCTTGGCCTCTCAATGAGAGGGACTATTCTCTAAGGGCCTATTTTTTGGTAAGGACGGTTGCGAAGTTGCACTAGCTATGGGGGTGGGCACTGTGGTGTGCCTGTTCAGAACAACAGATAATTGGGCTGATATTTAAGTGGAGATCTGCTCACTTGTCAATTGCATCAACTGGGGCATGGTGAGCGTCACTAGCTGCTCTTAGGGGTCGCTGGGGCCCGGAGCATTGGTATCTTGCTGGGGATTAGGGAGAGGCGGAAAAGTGGACCTTCTCTTCCCTTCTAGATGCTACTCTACGTGTGTTTACCATTTTTTCGTTGTAATCTCAAAGTTCCCACAGACGATGCCAAATGATGCGGCTTGAAGCTGCTTATAGAGGAAATAGGAGTTGTATTACTAGAGAGTCAACCAAGGAGGTTGGGTATTCAAGATGGTGTATAACTTTGGGGCTTGAGATCTGCAACCACAACACACGTTAAGCTGGCCGAGGTGCCCCTAGCGAAGGCACTCTGACACTCAAGTTAGTTTCGATCCAGGTTGAAAGATCGAACAGAATATAAAGAATGTAAAGTTTGTAGTGTATGGAATATTACCTTGAGCATGGTTGAGCCTGAAGTATTTATAGCTTTCTGCCTAGCGTGATTTTACCCAAATACCCCTATTGGGTATACTAACTTTTCCCCATGCCAGGGGGTTAGAGTCATTCCATGTCCAGATCACGGTACTATATCAGGTGGCTAAATCTCCTATTTTCCCGAATAAACCATGCCAGTGGGGGCATGTCTCTGCTAAAGTTGTTGGTAGGATTGTCAGAATTGTTGTTAGTGGTTGCACTGATTGCCACATGTCATTAATGCAGAGAAACTCAACTTGTTAGACTGATAAATATGACAGGGATCTGAGTCAATGCCGGAGTGGTCTTGAGGTTGATTCATGTTGACCAGATTTGAATGTTTGAACTTTTGGAGTGATCCTGAGGCTTGAGGCCGATATAAGTCGATCGCAAACCCTATCAAGTGAGGTCGATACCGATCGACCAAATAGATTTACTATTAGGCCTCATAGGCTGTCTCGTTTGATGTTGGGCCTGTTAAGCCTATTGGGTTTTTCCATATCAACTACCTTTTACTATCTAATGCCCTAACTTGGCCTAAAAATCCTTAAGCCTTTTTCTTTCACATACAAGAATGTAAGAAGAAAAGGTTTGCATGCATTCAGCCTCCCAGAGATGAGCAATTTAACTTGTAGAGATAGTGGAGGTTAGATAAGATAACTCTAACAAATCAAGGGAAGCTTAATTAGGGAGTGAAATTTTTGGAGGGCTTCCCTAAGTAAAGGTCAAAGGCTAGAAGCTTTCTTGATAAAGAAGTGTTAGTCCTTGCAAGGCTATCCTCCATGCTAATTAAGCTAGATCTTAAGGCACGACAGGGTATCCTCTCATTTCATTATCCTATTGTTGTAAAGACTGGTTCATGGTAATGATATGTTAATGTTTATTTCTTACAAATCAAAATCTCATAATGACAAATAGGGACAAAAAACTTGCTAAATCTCTAGCCAGGTACTCTGGGCATAAATCAACCACAAGTAAGAGGTTGAGTTGTCTTGTTGTGGCTAAGCCGCCTTTCTCTATAACCCGACCCATCTATGGACCCCCAAAGGAGGCATTGGAGGCCTCTACAAAGTCTAAGGGGAAAATGACCATTGACGTTGCCATCCTAACCCATGTGCCCAAAAAGTTGCAAAAGCCCATGACCACCCTTTTTGAAAGCTATTTGAGGAACTTGCTACCAAAACTCCTCATTCATGTTTGGACAAACTCCCATTCCCCAAGCTATGTTTCCTCTACATTCCCAATGATTACAGCATACTTAAGGAAAGTCTATTGACCGAGCATATTAAGAGATTTTCAATACCCAACTGCTTCCTTGAGATATGACTTTCCAAAGATCTCATGGTCAAACGCAATGTGAATATTCATGTATTACCATAATTTGGTACCTTATTGCATAATTATTTTCATTTTCATTGTAAACAATCAAATGTTGACTCATTCTTCTAACTTTACAAACCACTCAACTGGTATATATAATGCATCTCCACTATGTAGTGGTAATGCAAAGATAGAAAAAAATGGTCAGAGCGCTATGAGGACCTTAGGGGTCAATATGTTGAAATTTTCTTTACTAAAAAGCTACAGAGGCTAAATTGCTCCAGTCAAGAGTGGATAAGTAGACAATCGAGCTTTTATGTGATCGACTTTTGAGGTGTATCTTAAGACTATTCAAGAGAAAACTTAGGTATCCGCTGAGGTCAAAAGGTTGTATATGAGGTTTCAAAATTGTAAAAGAAGGTTCAGATAATTGAGGTAAAGGATTTCAACTAGGAAAATGAGGTTACACTCTAAAAATTGCTAGCAATTTTTTTTACTATATGCTTTAAGAAGAATGGAAGTCTATTGTCATTACCTTTGTCAAGTCTTTAGCTTTTGAGGCATCTTACCTTTGGTTAGGCAGAGAGGATTTAAAGAAAGGCACAACAAGACTCTTAACTACTTATGGACGCTAAGGTTTGACTTTGGTGAGCAAGGCTGGACCTCACACTTCATGATGATCTCAAGCCTTATTCTGACTCTAATGATGATGAAAAAGAGCCAATTGTACTTCAGGAGTATAACTTTACGCTCAACATGATGGATGGGCTCATCAGAAAGCACACAACTAAAGAGGCTAAAAGAAAAATGGTAAGCTATTCAATTCCTAAGAAATTGTGCCCTCCAACCATCTCTAGACCCTGCATCAAAAGAGGGGGCATAGAACCTGTGAGTTCATTAGTTGTAATAAATGCTAGGATTTATGTACTTTTAAAAAGTTTATTTTAATGAAAGTCTTTTTTTCCCGCGCATTGCTGCTATATTTATGTATATATCCTTGTCTTCCCCTCCCCCTACTTATTGAAAAGTGGCTCTTGAGCAATCTTTGTTAATAAGTAATGTTTCATAGAGAAAGTCACTATAATAGCAATAAAATCCTTAACAAATTTTGGGGAGAAATCGACTTGATTTTATGATGTAAAATATTGTCAAAGTTCATAGAAGACATATTGGAAGTAGATTTTGATGTCGACATTTATCAATGATGAATAGGTGGTTGAGCGTAATGATTTTTATGGTAGGGAGTCCAATAGTGTAACCTGAAGGTGGTCAATTTTTAGGAAAGACCATTAGTTGGTGTAATAATGTGACTTGAATGTTGGACTTGATCAAAGCCTAATAATGTAATTTGAATGATCATTCTCATAAAAGGGTCCAATAGACTCGACCATAGCCTTGTAATATTTATTATTTTTTATGACTATTCTCATCAGGGAGTCTATATTGCAATACCAAAGCTATGTAATTGTTGTCTATATAGGCATTGTCATCCTTTGAGAGTTTTTGCCAACCCATTGTATTTTAAGTGATACTTCGGTTGTATTTGGCACATCTTGGAGTAACTAAGATAGAGGCAAGACCATCATGCAGAATAATTAAATATCAATGTGACAAAAATAAATCTAAATGCCCGACGATGAGGTAAGATTGCCAATGGTTGTTAGGGGTTAGTCTAGTTGGTGCACAATATGTCATACGTTGCCTTATGAAGTATATGTTAGTAATGCCTTTTACTAATTAACCCTTGTTAAGTGTTAATTCCTAATTTTTATCCTAAAGAGTTTGTTATTGGTGGTGTTTGAGTAGTACCTATAAGTTCCTAATGCGTTCAAACAATACATACAAAGAATGAGCATTCCACTAAGGTTCACCTTTAGCAATTTTGTTACTTGCACCCCAATTGCTAGTTGACGTCTTTTGGTGATGGTGCCATTTCTCTAGTCTTTCTCTTTTTGTAGGTAACCACTAAGGGGTCGGCTAACTTACTAGCTTGGTTAAGAGTGGCCCTTGGATTTTTATACAACTTCATGTCAATAGATATTACATAATATTTTTAGGCCTCTTCGATATTACGTAGGACTTCCCAATTTTTGTTGGAGTTGGGAACTTTATCTTTTGGTGGAAATTTGAAATGATGGGTTAAGAGTCATTCGAAGCTAATAGTGAAAATATGATGTTGTGTAAGAATGGTGCATCGATGACCAAGTATTTTATCATGAAGGTCCTCTTCGAACTAAATTGAGCCTATAAAAATGATATGAGAAATGTAAAATCAAACTAGTGGTGTATAGCTTAGTTCATATTGAAGTGGGCATGGACCTGTTTCCATTTTCCTTAGGGTATTGAGCCATTATTGACTAGGATTTTTCATATAGAGTAGTTGGCAACCTCTAATGTGCCTACCGTGGGGCAATCTAGTCACATATCATAGTGTTAAGATAACAATAGTACAAATCTTCATCAGTGAAGAAAATAGGGTTAGAGCTCGTGGATATATGAAAAATTGCTCTTGAACTTTGCTCCATCTATACATTGTCTTTAAACTTGTTGGGGCATCCTCCTATCAATCCCCCAACTATGGTGTCCATTGCACCCCCAACAATGAAGATTTCTCCTATCTTCCCTTGATCTTACCTAGGGCTGCTTCACCTTTCCCTTTCCTAATGTCAATTATCATCTCTTGCATCCTATCTAGCTTCCATAAACTTCTTTAGATATTGTTGCTAAATGAGGTGTTCAATCTCATCACGAAGCTAAAATTTAAACTTTGGTGTTGTGACCCTTTTAGCAATGGAAAACATAGTATTTCATTGAGTACTTAGTCTGGGTCATTCTAGGAGCTTTCTTGATCTCTTATCGGTATCGTCATCCTGAATAGCTATTAATGCCTCCTCCTTGTGGTATTAAGAGGTGTGTAGTAATGAAACCTTTTGATGGTTGAATGGATGCTTTCTTTTCTATTGTTTATCTTTCTTATCTCTATTTTCAAACTTGATCTTCTTATTGGGATTTATGCTTCCAAATTTCATTCTATTGATTTCCTCATATGCTTTATATTTATAAGCAAGGTTGAGGAGATGCTCCATAGACTTAAGCTTTCTCGAACAAATGCATAGGTGCAACCCTTATGATGTGAACCTAGAAAAAGAACATCAACAAGACAATCAACCTGTGAATTGTCAATTTTCAAAACCTCTTTATTAAAATGTATAAGGAATTCCCTTAAAGACTCCTTTTCATTTTGCTTAAAAGAGTAAACATGTTTATATGGGAGTTTGGACTTCTTTTTGCTAGCAAAATAGTGCAAAAATTTGTCATATAGTTGATTGTAATTGAAGATCAACCTTAGACTTAGTTTAACAAACCAAGCCTGAGGGATACCTTGAAAATTAGTGACACACACTTTTGTATGTATGCTATTATTGTGTCCATTAAGCTACACAATGTGTAGGAATTGTAAGAGATGCTTATTAAGGTCTACAGACTTATCATACTGAGGTAATTAGGTACGAATCTAGTTACCAATACATATTTTTTTGTCCATGATTTTCTGGACAAAAGATAAGTCCCTTTTTCTTCCTTGCACTTTGCAACTTGTTTCAAAGGTGAAGTGGTCTGACTGTTATTTAGAAATGTCTTTTAATCTTAGTCTTTTCTATAACTATTGGACTTGGCTGGAAATCTTTTCCCATTCATAGGTGTCTATTATATGGTGATTGTGATCATGTTGGTCTCGGTCCTTCTCCTCTCAGTTAGACTAAGGGTGTGATTGGGCTTAGAGATTTCCTAAACTAAGTTTGCCACCTCTTTGTGACTTAGTGCTTGTACTAGCTTGTCTCCCTTCTTGCAAACGAGTTCATTTGATGCATTACACCGAGGGGCAGCATTGTCGATGTGCTAGTTTTGCTGTTACGCTACGAATAGTGTAGGATGCAGTATTATGCTAGATGCTAGCATAAGTTTTTGTTTATTGAGGAGTTCTCGTTGCTTGATAAGTGCCACGTTAACTTCCTCGCCAATAATTTAGCTCAATTGGTGGATAGAAAGAGCTACTAATTACCTCAGAGGAGCACCAAGACCTAGAAAAATCTTGTAATTGGGTAGGTTGGTTGGGAACTTGATGCTAGTTTATAGAAGTTGTTCACCTTGTGTCCACTACATTTAGGTTGAAAATTTTGTTTCTCATTAGTGGCACTAATTGATGATACAAATTTTAGTGAAGTGAATTATATAGAGGTTTTAAAGGGTTATATGTGTTGGAAGTCTTCAATGTGAGGTCAAAGGACGATAAGTGGAACAAGGGTTGAATTTGCAATCACAATGATTATGTTGGCTTGTCAAGGTGGCCCCCAACAAAGACCCTTTAATGCTTTAGTCAATTTAAGCTTGATAGAGATAGAAATATAAGTAGCTAGGAGCTTTAGGTGTATAAAGTGTGTACATGAGATAAGTGATGGATTGGGGTATTTATAGAGTTTTTCATAAGGTTGAAGTTACAATTAAACCCCTACCAAAGATTATACTTGATATCACATCACAGGACAAAAGTTAGTCCTTTTCCGAAAAACAAGTGACCAAGAGGCTATCTCTACCTTGAGTAGTACCAAAGTACCATTGTTTTGCCAGGAAGTACAACTTGTCCATATTAAATGTGGGGGGGATAGGCATATAATCTATAATTAAAGTGGAGAAGAGAGAGTGTACGGAAAGCTTGGCAAGCATTTAATGTGGACACCCACACTAAGTGGGTGATTTGAGGTCAAGTCTCTATGAGTTCATGGTGCAATTTGTAATCAATTTGCAATCAATTTGCATGATTGTATCCAAGGAATAGTTCATGATGCAACCCATCCCTAAGACAGTCGAACTCGGTGAGAGTCATGAAGCTCCATCAACAAAGCTTCATCTTTTAATGGGGTCAACCTGAAGATCTCTATAAAGCTAGGTCCTATACCAAATTCACCCCCTCACAAAATCTTTGGGGTTGACACAACCCTCAGAATATTAGGATGTCGGATTACCTGCCATTTAGATAAATAGATATTGGAATTATTAGATCAACAGATATAATCTCTAAGCCCTAACATTGAATTGAGAAATTGGACAATAGAAGAATAATATTTGCATAGCACTGATAAAAATAAGTTTTGTACAGGTTACTTCGCCCATCCTCATGAACTAGTTGCTAGACATTGACCATAAAGAATGAGTACCCTTAAATGAAAGAAAGTTTAATTCAAGAATAGTTAATTAAAGAGTTTAATTAATTATTCTCTAATTAAAAAGTCAATTATCAACAAATTAAACCATAAAATTGATCTAATTAAATAAAAAATTTGTTCAATTGAGTTCAAAGAGTGGGCTAGCCCATTATGAACAAAGAATTAATTAATATGATACCTAATCTTTGACTTGAGACTTTAAATTAAGCTTTCGTCATATTAATGAACTAACTAAATAAAAGGGATCTTTATTCGAGAAATGCTTAGTGAATTAATTGGTAAGATCAAATAATTGATTCAAGTCTGTAAATTGAATAATGAGAAGATTCAATTGATTTGGTAAAATCAATTGAACTTTTATTTGAAATTAAAAGCCTAAATCCAATAGTTCGACCTTGATTAAACCTACAAGAAAGTTGAAAAAATTGTTAGTAATTTTGCATAAAAGTAACAGAATTTTGTAAAATATTTTCTACAGAAGTTAAATAAGCTTAAGAAGTGGGAAGGTATCCTGAGTCCCCGGCTGAAATTTTTGTAGTTACTCTGACTTTAGGTTGGCGTTGGCAGTATTAACCCTGTTTTAGTTATCAGTCGAATCGGATCGCCAAAACAAATGAGACTTATTTACATTAAGTGTTCTTTTATCTATAAAGCCCCATAAGAAATTTTAAAATATGTAATACAAGCAAGACATTATAATATAATAAAGAAAACAAAGTTAATAGTGGTTCAGAGGTTGACGTAATCCCAGCAATCCAGAATTTACAAAGTTGTAGCTGTAGATAACTGTAAGAAAATTGTTAAATTGATTGGCAACAAGAAAACATCCTCACCTAGAAAACCAACTCTCTGCGGTGCATCATTTGTACAGTCACTTTGCGTCACAGCATCTAAACTACCCCACCTTTTTTTTATATTACACCACACCCTCTCAGCATTTGTACCATCATCATCATTTTATCCCCTCTCCTCGTCAGAAACATTCAGCCTCTGAGCCTCAGCTTACTACACTGACTGACTCTATGTATAAACTTTAACACTACACAATGTACAGTTTTCCTAGTACAGGCAACAACTTTATTTGCAATCAGCTCATTACCTTCCAGAAACATTATGTATGAGCAGAATACCACTTGACAAACAAAGAAAGACAGAAGAAAGAGAGGTAGCCCAAACTAGCCTCAGTTAGCTGTACAACTTTCTTTCCTACACCATCTACAGGGGATGTGGGGTCTGGGCGGCGATTCGCCTTTCTGTGACAAATAAAACAATGGTTAATAAGTTAATTGCATGCTGAAAAAGCATAGCAATAGATGCTATGTTGCACGGTATAAAACCTTTGCTCCGTGTACTACCCCTGCCGATTGGAAAGTAGTACATAATGTGAATAAGCTTAACTTATCTGCAAGGGGGGAGGCATTTTTCTTCCCTTACAGTTTGGATCATTTTCGGTGAAAATTGTGGTTTTGAAAATTGATTTGTGAAGGAGACTGTGTTAGTTCCTTGCGTTTATATTATGTCAGAAAATGGAAATACATTTGCGCTAACCATTTTCAAAATGCATTTTGTCATCAACTCAAATGAAAAGACGCACAAAAATAGAACAGCTTGAGGCATGTCTTTGGATGTCTAAACAAAATGGGCCAATTTTTTTAAATGTTTCTGGGATATTTTTGGAAACCAAGAAGGAAGAAGAAATAAATGCATTTCCAACTATAGTGGAGTGCTAACCAAAAGGCACCATTGTATGAAAAGGCATTCTTGCAAATGAAAACAAAGGCATAAAGACATTCACCTTCCACAAAAGATTTGCATTACAAAAACTTCAAAAGAAGCAGCAGTTATCAAAGTCCTCGGGTGGTTAAGAGATCATTTAAAAGTTCTAATGATTAGCTAATTTGAGATACCAAAATTCCCATAAGGAAATGAATTTTGAAATGAAAGTAAGAAAGTTAAGATCTGCATACCCCCAGCAGCAACAAGTTTCTCTACACGAGCTACTATATGCTTCCCATATGTGTACTTCTTCAGAGCATTCAGATGAACTTTTATTCTTGACAGGATCAGTTCTCGCTGCTGATCACTACAAGTTTCAAGTACTTTTTGTACTACATAATTTGCAAACTGATCTTTCATCATGGCCTGGTTGCGCAAAAACATCAGGCAAACTAAGTTTGATTAAATAGACGAAGATATAGATAAATATACTTTGATAATTGAATATTTCACAGTGGCTATGCCTAAAATCTAATCTGTCAAACACTACAAAGACATGGATATTCTACATTTATTGTGACTTTATCTCATTTAAGCCACTTGTGCCTTGTCATATTACTATAAAAGCAAATTCATACAAGAGATTGAGATTTTATCATATACTACTCTGAAAAAATTCAGAGAACACAGCAAACGAAATTAAATCACGAGTAAGACCATATATCATTAGCACATAATTTATTCATTATTGATAACCAGAAAGAAGAATCAAATTTCATCTCCACACATGTTTTGACTAGTTCATTAGACAACCCAGGACATCAAGGACTTGTTATTTGATTCAAAAAGGCAAACATTTTCCCTCTGCTGTAATTTATTCACTAAACTAGCAAGCGCTAAAAATTTAGCCTCAACACTTTTTGGCAAAAGCTGTACAAACCAAGTCTTAAAGCATTGAACCTTTAGAATCTATATTTGTAACTGAAAAGTTCAGATGCTAATATTTTGTCTGACAATGATGTGTAGAGAGCCGGAGAAGGCACAGGTGGTATGTTATTGGTGGTTGGTCGTATACAAGGTAACACATTCCTCACAGACCAAAGTTGTAGAAAATGCATATCACCAGAACATTCCAAACAAATATCAAAGTCCATTTCCTTCAGATTTATTTGACTCGTATAAGACATATACCAGTGAAGTTCCATTTCTCATAACTAGAAAAGTGCTTTCCACTTCATTTCCTTCCAATTTTCAGATACTGAAAAGAAGATATGTGTATATCCTTCTTTTGTTATCTGTCTCTTTCATCCCTCTGGACTCATATTTCGTTCCTCAAAATGGAAGGAAATGATTTGAACACATTCACATTTCATTTCGCATCATAATTTGAAGGTAAATTCCACTTTCCAAATGCAAAGTTCTAAAATGCACCCTCCACCAGAGCTGAAAACCTTACTTTTCATTTTCCCTCATAATAGAAAATACAAATGATTTACTTATTTTTAAAAATTTGCGAGCTTCATTCATACAGTGCTAGGAGGCATGTAAAAGTCTCCCGCAAATTGCATCAATGGACTATTGTGACAATCTTCCAGACAACTTGTTTCTTTAATGTTACTTATATTTGGGTTTTATATAGGCAATGACTTCTGGTTACATGCAAAGAAATTAAGCCAAATTACCTAATCCATCATTAATATCTTCAGACAGAACAGCATCCAAAAACAAATAAAGAACTCCTAAGCCTGGAATTGCCAGGACTCAGGTCAGGTCATTAAATTCTTAGGAAGTTCTGTCTGATTCTCTCAGAATTTAAAAAAAAAAAATGGCATAACAAACCTGAAGAGGCTCGTTTTCATCTGTTTTCCCAAGCATCTCGCTCACCAACAATTGGTGTTCACTAGGGTCACCAAAAGTTAAGCACTTCTCTACAACATTTGATGCAAACTTCTGCTGACTCATCTGGACTATGTTACCAGCTAATTCCTGAATTATGGAAGATCGCTCGTGTGGCTTTCCATGTTCCAGTACATGCTGTAGCAATGGCACGAGAACAATTAGTAAAAAAGCTTCATCTCCTTTCTGCTGGTCAGAAAGGTTGCAAAGACACCTCAATATCAGTTAATCAACAGACCATAAGGCTCTGAGGGGAGGACGCAACAATTTGCTACTGAAAATAGCATATGCGGAAAAACTGGATATAAATACTTATGTAAAATGAGAACATTCATGAGGACCAGGCAATTTCACCAACTTCTGGAACTTGAAAAGTTGCTGAAATTACAAGGTCCTACTCCATATAATTACTGCAGCAGAGCCCATGATACCATAAATTGGAATATATGCCAATTGAGGTAATATCTGTCATTTTTAACAAAATTTGAATGCTTATCCATTTCTCGACCTGTTTCTTCACCTGTCCACTTTGATGGGACCAAAGGTAATTGCTGAAAAAATTGCACTCAACACAAATGTGCATCCATTATTTTGGACACACAAAAGAGACAGAAATGTTAAGCACTCAACACAAATGTGCATCAGAGGACAGTTTGGCACTCTAAGAGGCTGTTTGGCTAAGCTTATTTAAAAGATCTCATGAGCACCTACATCTTATGAAATATTTTTGGAGCTTACAAGGCAATTTTGTAATTAAAATAGTTAAAATTAAAGGAATTTGTTGAGATCTTGAAAATAAGTTAGGAAAAGAGTTTATAAGATCCTAACATCTAAGCTCCTTTTTAAAAAAATTTGCCAAATGCTTTCGTCATCTCATAAGATGTTTTGAGGAGCTTATAAGCTCACCAAACACCCTCTAAATTGCCAAATCATATTACTGCAAACGCACAGAGATTGCAAATAAGAAATCAGAATTAGTAAGAGATTGACTCCACTATAGAAGTAGAATAAGACATAAGGAATAAAAGATAAATATTGCAGCAGAATGCAGAATAAGCCAAGGTGCTCACAAATTCAAGTAAAGAGCTTTGTAAGTAACAATGTGAAACATGAAGTCAGACTTCCTTACAGCCAGATAGTACTTCCACAACGCTACAGCATAGACCAGGCCACAATAGCCATATAAAATTTTCTATAAAACTCACAAACCTGAACAACATAATTCCCGTACTGATCCTGTGCCAGCATGCTTACAGACCCCAGAATCTCTTCCATCACTTTGCTTTGGGTTTTTTCTTCCTTGCAATGCTCCAGAACTCGCTGCCAAATTGAAAGAGTCTCACAATATACATTGACACTTTGAAAGTAGTCCCATTTAAAAATGTAAAAAAGACATCCATACAGTTTTCTCTAACCTGTATCACACGACAGCCATATGGATGAGTGGAGAGAGTCACAACTTGGTCAAAAAATGTTGAAACAATAAACTGAATATGCTCCTCAGGCACACATTCAATGCACTTCTGAATGACATGATTCCCGTTTTGATCACGAACACAACGCATGACATGCCCATCTAGCTCTTCCACCATTTTGATCTTCTGATCCACATCAACAACTTCTATTGCCTACATAATCAGGCAGCATTCATCACTTGGATATTTAAACAAACACAATATCATTTAGCTTCAGCATTTCCCACAAGACATACAGTAACTAATAGAGGATTCACTAAAACGCAACACAAACATAGTTAGTATTTTATATCCCAAACGCAGATTAATACATTTGCAGCTCTCAAGAATTCTATTCAGATATGCCTTTTGGTTAGATTGAATATATAATAAATAATACGAGGCTAATTTTACCTTCTGTATCACCCGACAACCATACATTTGGAGGCTTAAGGTAAGTACATGTCCGAATAGCTTGACAGCCAATTCTCTTCTCTGAGATTCCATGCCATGTTCAAAAAACTGGAAGACATAAAATCAGCACAGAGATGGACTAACATATTCTAAAAGCTGCAAAATCATAGTTATCAAATCAATGACTAGCCACTTATCTTGGTACCTTCTGGATTACATAATTACCAAACACATCAGTCATTAGTGTAAGAGCCTGAGGAAAAATTTCCTGGAAAACGATATTCTTCTCTTCTTTTGTAGCAGTTTCAAGCTTTTGTTGAATGAATCGGCTTCCATATTGATCCGCGCTAGTTAATGACATGAAGATTGAAAAAGTCAACTAACAATCTTCACAGAAATAAATGGCAATTTTAATGTAAAGCACATACCTAAACTCAACAACATGACCAGCAATCTCAGAAAGTTCTAAACATTTGGTTTTACTGCTCTTAAACTCCTCCAGGAGAGAAGCAGCAAAACTATTATCCATGTTATCCAAATGCCAGGGTCCAATGACACTCCCAGCTAAATTTCTCATCCCACCAGGGAATCTCATACTGAATTCACCATGCCTCATAGGGCTACTAGGTCCTCCAGCTGAATTTGGAATAACTGAACTAGCCAACGGACTTCCTGGATATGACAATCCAATCCCAAATGCAGAATTAGAGTAGTAACCATGAGGACTAGATGCACCAGTTTTGCTACCCAAGGGAACACCATACTGTGATTTCTGAGGAGAAAACAAATTCCCAAGATATGCTTTTTGAAGCAGGTCCATGTATGAGTTACCCATATAGTTCCTATCTACAGAGGGATCATTCAAAGTTGCAACTTGTCCTGCAGCATATTCAGCCGTCCTCAAGTATTGCAGATACAAAGGGTCAACAAAAGGTGCCTGCAATGCAGTCCCTGCCATTTGGTTTCCTATTCTACTGAAGTTCTGCTCGGCAGAAGCAGCAGCATGATTTGATCCCCCCAACATCCTAGAGTCCAATCCAGGAACAGCCATAGCAGATGCAGTAGCAGCATTCTCAAACAACGGTGGCAAATTGGAGCTGCCAAGTTGACCTGATATTGGACTCATAGGGTAACAATTTAATCCATAATTTGAAAATGATGAATTGGGACTGTCCAAATGCTGATACTGAGAAAGTAGACCACCCCCACCATTAACTGCAGCAGTAGAAGATTCTTTCAGGTATGACTTATTAGAATGAACACCATTTTTCTGAAGCTCAGCTTGAAGAGAAGTATTACTGAGATCTGACCCACTTCCGTTGTTCAAACCAGAATCAGAAGGCAGTATTTTACCAGGTTGAGGAACAGAAGGCATATTAAACTGCCCCGGTTCATGTTTTCTAATATAAGTTTGATGTCTTGCATTATTCTGACCTCCTTGGAGATTGAAAAGATAATTCTTATTGTCATCAGCATCTTGTTTCCTAGAAGACAAATGATTCTCCTCATCCATAATGCCATTTTTAAGATTCATGCCTGATAGAGAAGCAACCAGATCTGCAGATTCATTTGAGTGAGATGGTACACCATTAAAGGAGCTGGCACTATTGATGTTTCTTTTTTCTGAATTGCCTGCCCTGCCTCCTCCAATAGGAGTTGGACAAGGACTAGGAGCTCTTGCAATACGTTGAGGATCAGGAGTGGAGCTTCTTGATAAGGATGCACCCAAAGCAGCAGCATAAGAATATGATGCAGGTGCTCCTGCATGCTGAGCAGCAGATGAGCTCTGAATGCTTGAGGTGGAGTGCATCGGGTCTGAGTATGTCAGATCACGACGCAGGTGAACCAGCTCAGCCTCCACTGAACCCATAGCACTGTCATTCTCATCAAAAGCATTTCTGCTAGCTGGGCGTGAAGGGTGTCCAGAAACCTGCGTAGCACGGTTCAAGTCATCCTGCACAGATATTAAGAACTTAAACGAATTAAAAGGACCTGGAGGAAGACAAGCACAGAATGAGAAGTAAATGCGATTGAGAAGGAAAGGAAGTGGGCCACACAACAAACAGCAATGTAACAAAGAGGGTTCAAACTGCCCAGCAAAGTTCAAAAAACTTTCAACATCTCTACAACACCAAAGTTAAATCATAAGCAAAATTCATATATGAAACCCTGGAATCACTACTCCATCCATATAGGAAGCTGTTAATAAGCCTATGCATAGCTATATGATCATGCTATTTGTAAATAACTTCAATGGGGAGAAAATGAAAATCTAACATTAACACCAAAGTGAGAACAAAAGCAGGGAAACCAAGAAAACAGAATGACAAACTGAAATAGCTATGAAAAGGCACAAGTGCAAGATGATTCCAGATAACAATTGTCCAAATATTGTTCCAACTTCCAATCAAGAATTACATCAGCTAATTAAGTAATAGTCACACAAATGCTCGGATGCAGAAGAATTGAATTTAATCCAGTAATCACAAATTCATAATTAAGGGAAAAATGAAAAGAGATTGGTGCGCCCAATTCAAAAAACAGTCTACAAATATTTTGGGCGTGTGCCAATAGATGCCTAATGGAGGTACACACCTGTAGTAGAGTGGCATAAGGTTGAACATACAAAGAAAAGCACTAGAATGTGTAACATCTGCAGCACATGCTACAATTCAACTATGTTTTATTAAACAGCTAAAAACATGATGTACCATTTTAACAATGGTTCTCCCCTTCCACCAATGCCACCTATACTAAACCAGCCATAACGGACGGCAAAAAGAAGGAAAATGTATCCAAAGTTCCATCTCACAGAATTAAAGCAAATCAATCCCAGAGGAGGAAGTGGAGGTAAATGGCTTGCAAATACTAGTATTATGTAACACAGGTAAGGCATGTGAAATGACATGTGAGCATCAAATCTACAAAAAGTCCTTCTATACATGTCAAATGGACGAAGTTTCAGCAAATATCAAGTAAATTCATATGAAAAAATGACATACAAAAGAAAATGCTACACAAATTGCACAAAATTGTGTCATTGAAATATCTAGAAATCTGCAAAGCATAATCTAGAACCGTTATTATATTACAATAACACATGCCAAGTACCAAATTTTAATCTTGGAAGAAATAAATGTCCAAGAAAAGGGAAAAAAGTGATCTACACAAGTAAAATGAGTAGTATAGTGCAACCTACTAACCTGAAATATCTCTGCAAGACTTTTCTGCCTGCTACCTAGTCCTAATCCAGGCAAACCAATAAGTCCATGACCACCCCACTCCACAGAACCCTGCATTTTGTCCTCATTTTCACTCTCTTGCTTATTTGAATTGAAACCTGGTGGCATTGAGAACAGGGATCTCACACCATTGCCAGTGTCATTCTTATTCACCTTCCTCCTATCCCCAATCGCAGAACTCCCTCCTTGTAACCTCTGAGCAAAGCGCCAATCCTCTTTTGACAACAGAGGAGGCGGCAGTC
>JACGDI010005368.1:363791-476104 GCA_014898725.1 Jacaranda copaia
TGACTGGGTTTGTTTATCCTACTACACACACACACACACACATATATATATATATAGTCTTTGTAAAAATGCATTCTTTTTTTTGTTTGTTTTTTTTTAATTGTGTTGCTTCAGGTTAGCGTTTAACTTTGTCAAATAAACAAATTCCCTTAATCATAGGTGGCCTAATTGACCCGGCCATCGATAATGAACTGTTTAGTCATTCACTAAGACACACAACATGAATTTACTTGAATTCTAAAAGAGTGATGAATTTACTTGACTGAATAAAAATCTAAAATATAGTTATATGCTAACAATATAAATAATGAATTTATTGAATTCCAAAAATATCGAATTATTGCTTGAAAATATTCATATCCTTTGTTATTTTTCTTTTTCTTATCCCAAGGCGAAGCCGTATGTGTCTAGATGAGGGATTTGATTTTATCCATTTCTTTTTTTTTTCTTACTCTATCAATGTAGTAATAATAAGGATTAAATAAATATAAACAATTATTCAATCCTAATCAACAAATTAAAAGTAATACTCTATGTCAAAATTTCATTATGAAGGAAGGAATTTTCCATTTATCTAATCTACCAAGATTTGTTCTTCACAACTAGTCGATTAAAATAATCTGAAATATTTGGAGATCACATGCTTTAGTATTAGGTAATGTGCTAGTTGTTCATTCTTCCTATAGGCATGTGTGATTCAGATGATTAAGTGTGTCATTAGCTTCCTCATCTTAATGAGCAAGTGTTGAAGATTCCATCATATCTAATTAAAGTCAAATTTGTTGAAAGCTCCTAGTTTAAAGATTTAGTCCTTGGTATATTGCATACAACTTAGCATATACATTAGTTTTGCATCTAAGAACATGAACACAAAGCAAAGATTCTCTCTAACTAAATCTTCAACTCCTACAATTCTTAAATTTCCCTTACAAACCATCCTCACTAAGTTTAAACCAATTCCGTAGAGGTTTTAGCCAAGTGCCAAAATATGTATTTGGACCTATTGCAAATATTAAAACCAAGTTGTCCGGCATGGGTGATCTCTTTTCTAGTGTTTTAGTTGATAGTTGTTATTGTTATATATTATAAATTAAATAAATAGTGAAGAACTTTCAAAATGCTTCGAGTGTGTATAAATACTTCTACTAATGCTTAGCATCATTTCTAGCCTCCTATAGAAGCCATAGGAAGTGAATAAAAATTAACATTTTGAATATTTCTTATTAATATGTCAATTGTAGAGTATCTCCAATACAAGATGAGCAACATAACTTTGTCCATAGTTGGCATAGATATGTGAAATAAATGATAAAAATTGTCATACTTGTTGCACCTTTGCACTGTGAAGGATAAGATGGGAGAAAGTTTCATTATTTGGGAAAAAAAAGGATTTGGATACCAAATAAAGCCCCTTCTATTGGTTCTTGATTGAAATAGGTAGCCAGTTATTTAGCAATCTTCATATAGAAATTGTTAGTGCCACGAATGACATCCAGATATGTGCACACAAATTTTGATTTGGATGTCCCATCATGCAATTCCTGTGTTCAATTTTCAAAATTTGAGAGCTTCCTTATTGAAGTATCCTACTGCAAATCCTAGATTGGCATGGACATGACTAGCTACACTAGTTGCAAAGGAAAAACTTAAGCTAACTTAGTTTCATTCTACCAATTAATATGACCTTGTTAATTCAGACAGGTATAGAAGCCTTGATATGAGTTGAAAAAGATATCTATCTCCTACCAAACAATCCAATCAGAAACACATATTATCGAATCCAAGCTTCTAGAAAGATGTCCTTCAACATTTGCCTTAATTTTGCTTGTTTTTTTTCTAACTAGTGGAGTCATTTCTGTATAGGAGACACTACCAAAAAAAAATGCCTTAACATATTTATCCTTGAGGAACTTTCTGTAATGAGTGTCGCAATCTTAAATTCCACCACTGCTTACATGAGAAAGGTTTCACGACATTAGCTAGTTCTCTTACACTTAATCTACCATTTTCAAAAGGCAAACTAGTATTTTCATATGACATCTAGTGAACCTTTTGTTACTCCCATAATCCCTTAAAAAATGAGGTTGCAATACTTGAAATAAGTATAAATACATAGAACTAAGAACACCTTTAATTAATGTAACCCTACCAACATGAGATAATGAAATTTCCCCCAATTCCTATCAATTCATATTATATCTAGTCAATAAGTTCATCAAACAACAAATGTATTTTATGACCAACAAAAGTGGAGCTTTTTGAGTAAGTGATATGTAGTTGCTTAAGAATCAAATATATCATGGGTTTTATTTGCCAAGTGTGTAGACTTAAGCATTGTTTAACTTACAATAATACACTTTTACTTTGATTTATTAATTAACTTGATACTGTCTTATATCACTTAGGAACTACATTAGATACTCGAGCTTGTTTCTTCTTCCCGTAAGAAGATATTTATATTATCAACATAAGCAAGATAGAAAATGAGATGGTTTTAAGTTCGAGGTGTACCTCAATGGTGGAATTTCAATGAATAATCTGCCCAAGCTTCTAGACAACTATTTTGGTGCTAATTAGGGGTGTAAATGAGTCGAGTCGAGTCGAGCTCGAATCTAGCAGGCGGGTTCAAGTTTGGCTCATTTATTAATTCGCAAGCTCAAACTCAAGCTGAGCTTGATCGAGCTTAAAAAGCCAAACTCAAGCTCAGCTTGTTGAAATAGATGAATGCACAACGAGCCTTATTGAGCTTGATTTGATAAAACTCATTATAGAGAAGCAAAAAAGCTCGATTCGTTAAGCTTGAACTTAAGTTCGTATATGTTTGAATTAACTAGAGCTCATTTAAATTCAAAACAAAATCTATAATTATAAATTTTTTAAATAATTTTGTTCTATGTTATTCTAAAAATAAAAAACTAAATTATTATTATTTTTATTTTCTTATCTTTATAGATTTTATTATACTGTCTTATATTATAATTATATATATGTGTATGTATATATAATAAAAAAACTCATTTAGGCTCACGAACTTTTCGAGCCAAGTATTATTAAACTCGATTCGACTCATTTAACTAACAAGCTCGAGCTTAGCTCGGCTTGACTCATTTGGGCTTGCAAAGATCGAGCCAAATATGAGCTTTTATCAAGCAGAGCTCGAACCATTCGCTAATAATCTCATCTCATTTACACCCTTAGTGCCAATATTAACAATATCAGTTATAATGAATTCCCTTGCCTGAGCCTCCTTGATGATTTAGAAAATCGTACATTAACTTTATTAATTAACATAAAAAAACTAGCAATGCTCAATATAATTTTTGATTAAACTTGAGCATTATAAAATAAACCCCATTTTTTCAAGCACTTGGCATAAAAATCTTCAGTAAACTTATCATATGCTTTAGCCATATCAAGTTTGACATGACTTGTTCCCCCTATGCCTCTAGCAATTGGAGTAAGTGTACCAACTCCAGAGCAAGCAATATGGTAAATTGCTCTTCTTCCATAAAGTCACTTTGAGATGTTGAAATTAAAGATAGAAGTGATAATTCACCAAAAGAGAGTTATTTTATCTCTATTTCGCACCAAAATTTGCCTAGTGTTTGAGTGCATTTAAAGAGAAAATAATTGTTTAGCACATTTTTTGTGTTTGAGTTGTTTGTATGTTTTTGTCATGTTTTTTAGTCTTTTTTGTTTCATTTTTGTGCCTTCGTTTATTTCATGTCTTTGTTATTATTGTTGTTGTGTCTTGTTCATGTCCAAGAATAATTTCAAAGCTAGTCGAATGGCATGATCAGTGAATAAAGCAAGAAGTGAGATAGAGGATGTAGTAGCCATAGCCTTATACTTTGATTTTGCAGTGCCAAGTCAACACTGCGATGCCTTTGCATTAGGTTTAGGGTTATGGAGCACAAATAAAAAGCTGGCACCTAATTAAGAGCATTTTCATTAATTACCCACTTTTTACCTAATGAGAGGCTATTCAATAGTAGCGATTCAACAAAAAACAAGAAGAGAAAACCAAGAAGAAATATGATAGTCTTAGTTTAGTTTCTCTCTTGCTTAGCTAGTGTTTTTTAGAAATTTTCCATTTTCCTCTGATCAAACACTAAAGATAATGAGTCATCATGAGGAAGGCATGATTTCTTCTTGGCTAGTGTGATTTTCCACTGGATATCGTAAGCTAGTGGTAGCAGGTCTTCACTTATTGTAAGGAGTTTTCATTGCTGTTAGCCTTTTCTTTCTTACTTTCTTTTTTTTTTTGTATTGTTAATATATTTGATTGAGAATGATTATGTACAAACTCCTTATTTAGCAAATATTGAATATTTAAATTTTGAATGAGAATTGATTCTTACATTTATGAATTATTATTGATTACCTTGAGCTTATTGCTGAACTAACTTGATCATCTTAATTTAAGATTTGCATTTTTAGAATTGAGCTTGAGAGGTGATATTTGGCAACCAACACTTAGGAGATAATTTTCTTCTAACAATCCTTAAGACAAAGATGAGATTGGTGAGGTCATTCAGTAATATAGGATGTATTCAAGGCATATAACCTTTACACATTTTGTATAGGCATGATAATTTGGGATCGAGAGGCTACATTTGGTTACATTTAGAAGATCCTACATTAATTTGATTGCAGATGCTTGAGATGATTAGCATATCAATAATTCTTCCATTCTAAATAGAGAATTTCTTTATTTGCATAGTTTTGGTAGTTGTAGGTTATGTAGATTTGATAGAATTTCTTTATTTTGCAACTTTCTCAAATTTCATTAGTCCATATAGTATAACAAAAATGGAGCGTTCACTTCTATTCTATATGGATACCACCCTAGTGCTCACCAAATTTATGTGAAATCTCAACTCATGCGCCTTCAGTACACATTCCTCAAGTTTGGTTTTAACTTATCATTTGCATATATATATTTGATGTTTGAGCTTTGTTGATGATTTTCTGAAATTGCATATTATGATCTTTGTGAATGCGTGTTAGGAAGCATTAAGCTTACTATATATGAGCTTTGATATAATTTTATTAATAATATTATTAAAGCGACTATAATTGGACTTAAGGGAATTTTGGTAATTTGACTAAAAATAACAAATAGGCCCTAAAGTCAATTAATTAAAAATAGGCTAAAAAGCTCAAAGAACAAGCCAAGCCCATAAAGAGGGTAGAAAAACCCTAATGAGCCTAAGCTCATCAAGATAAAAATCTATAAATACCAAATTCTAGAGAGAAATAGGACACACAAAATCATTCGCAGAACTTCTAAAAGTAAAAGAACTCTCAAGAAGAGGATATCTCTCTATACACATTCCTAAGAAAACGAATTGACACTCTACTATTTTTCAAAGAAGACATCTCTCCATTTTTTAGCAGCATCATTTTGGCACTATTTTTAGGAAACTTGAAGGAGAAAAAAAGAAAGTTGAGGATGCAAAACACATCTATGATAAAAGTCAATCTCTTAACACAAAAGGAGGAGTAATGACTACTAAGACCTTCATTCATTGCAGACAAGAAATGAGGATATCGATGTGAGAAACCTCGCACTCATCGAGGTTTAAAGCAGGAAGAGAAAAGCTTAGGAACAAGAAGTTGAAGCACAAGCCATGCCCAGGAGCATTGAGACTTACCATAGAGATCCTTTGAGAATTACTAGAATTGGATCCCTCCTAGACCTTGGCTTTAGAAAAAAGATGAATGAGCTGCAATAAATGAGGCATGTACAACTTCCATAACACTCAGAATAGCTAACTCATGTGGAGCTAATACTAATGTCCAATTAAGAGTAAAAGAGGTAGTTGATTACAACCATGCCTACCTAAGGAAGTTATTTCTGCTTCTGCATGTCAACTCTTCAATCTAACCTGAGCACTACCGTAATAGGAGCTAGAGTTAGTTCTTGATGTATGGCATGTACTAAAAGAGATGCACACACAACCAAAACCTTTTTTAGAAACCCTATCATACCTACGATATATAAGATGTTGAGGATCAAATTGGGAAGCACCACTCAGGATACAACCAAATGAATAGCTTAAAACACCAATGAACGCCACCCCAAGAGTCGCAACAGTCCTCACGCAAGAGCTGGGGGACTTCATCTTTTCTCCAAAGATCAAATAAAGAGCTAATCTAGGATATGGCATCTCTCCCCTTTTCTCACTTCATTAAAGAGACAAGGCACTTTTTTCTCGAAGTGGACTCCACTGGTATATGCCCATATATGTTGGAGTTTGAATGCCTTTCTTAGTACTGTGTCTATTTAGAGGAGTAGGGAGTCAATATTGTTATTTTGTTGTTATTCCCCTAAGATGTAGTCTATCTTCACTGGTAGTCCTAGTATGAGCACTTCCCCATGATATAAAGATAACTTAACTAGTGGAACTGTAGGCCCCCAACAATGCTTGGACAACTTCTTAACAAAGTGGAACTCAATATTACTTGAGCCAAGGAGCTCCTCATGCATGATAAAGGGATGATAGCCATAAGGAACATAGCAATTGAAGAAGTAGCCTGCCTTATGTGCTTGCCATACAT
The DNA here is from genome assembly GCA_014898725.1 of Jacaranda copaia. Classification (NCBI taxonomy): domain Eukaryota; kingdom Viridiplantae; phylum Streptophyta; class Magnoliopsida; order Lamiales; family Bignoniaceae; genus Jacaranda; species Jacaranda copaia. The sequence continues at coordinate 370,356 of JACGDI010005368.1, forward strand.
ACACCTTACATCGTGTTTTAGATAAAAATGCTAACCACAACACTATGGCATGGTCTAATTCGATGATAGCTATAGAAGACCTTTGTTGACCTCATGAAGCTAAAACTAGAAAAATGGTGCCGCTATCATCGTAACAGTAGGTACACTATAAACATGTGCTATTAATTGAAAGAAAAAATCAAGGAAATAATTCAAAGAAGACACCTTAAGAAGTACTTAACTTGAAGGTGGTCAGGCCTCAACAAAGGAATGCGAGAGCTATAGGTTGTAAAGGTTATCTAAATAATGTCTAAAGGGCCAATTGGATGAGATAAAGATAAAGGCTTGCTACTAAACATTGGTGTTGTGCACGCACACCCCAAGATGCTCTTGGTGATGACTGAAATGCTTTACTAATGGCACCTCTTTGACAATAAGTGTTTACTTTATTTGTTTCTACTTTGACTTTCACTACTTTCTTGAATTCGAATAAAGCCTACTCATTTAGGGATGATACTTGTTTCTTGTTTATACTTACTTAAGAAATGCAAATTTTTCATATTTTCTATATTGTTACACTTCTTCTATGACTTTGAACTTCATAGCACTCATAAGGAGTGTTGCTTTTAAAAAAGCCAACTATAATGCTCTTTAGGAAGTGTAAAGAGTCTGTGGTAGTCACCGGGTTTACACCCATTACAAAAGCCCTTGGGGTATATAGTAGCCGATGTAATCCCACTATTAGCCCCAAGAAGTTATATGGTAGTCATTCTCTTAAAAAGTCCACTATCATTTCCCTTCAAGAGTTTGTGGCATCTTCAAAAACATTTCGCTATTGGCTTTCTTTAGGAGTATATGGCATCATCCAAAAGAGTCCATTATTGGCTTCTTTTGGAAGTACATGGCATTTTCTAAAAAGTTCTACCATTGGATCCCTTCAGGAATACATGACATTATCTAGAAAAAGTCCACTATCAGCTATCTTTGGGAGTACGCGATTTCTATTCTAAAGATACTCCTAAGAAACATCTTTGAAAACACTTACACCATCTAGTAAACAAAGCCCACCTTGAATCCTCATGAAGAGAAAGGTGGCAACTTCTTAACACTTAACAAATATTTAAAGGAAATTCTCTAAGTTCGGCGACTCCACACATCATCATGTATTTTTTGCAAAGCCTCTCAGAAAATCCATGAACACACATGTTCTCATCTCTACACTTGGACTATGTTCAAATTGAATGCAAAACCTTTCTCCCTTGGAAGACTCTGGTTTACACAAGGTGGATTGACATCAACACAAAAGGGTCCATGCCACCCTAAGAAAGCTGTCACATATTACACTTATAGTCATTTCAACTTCGTAAACACGCTAAAGTGCCCATGGTACTTTATCTATTAAAGTTTTCCAAGTCCTTGAATGACCATGGAAGGCATTGCACCATTAGCAACTTTAATCAAAAATCATGCAAACATAAGCAATTAAAGGAAAGAAAAAAAATGCCCTAACACCAAGCACCCAATGAGAACCATCATATCAAGTGCCCTAGTAGCCAAAATCTTAAGGGAGCCCAGGCATGGTGCCTCACCTAGCAACTATCCAAGTTTGACTCCTTATGCGAACACATGTGATGCATCTTTTTCTAATACTTATGTTGACATCTTCATATCTCTCAACTGTCAAAGTATCGAAATTCAATAAGTCATACACCCAACTATTTATTTGCATGAACATGGTGTAAATGAAAATGAGAAAAATTTATTAAAATTAAACAAGCAAAATCAAAAGGTTCTTAGCTAACATTTAGCCTTCAAAAGTAAGCATTAATGCAAAAGGAAAGTATTAAACAACTTTGTGGGTATAAATCCTACTCGCCACTACTACCTTAAACTAAGTGCCTTCACTTTTGTGGATTGTTCCTGCTAGATCTTTTGTTGCAACTTTTGCCTTAGTTTCGAGACTCTTCTAAAACTCTCTGATAGCATTGTTGACTAGAATGGTAAGATCCAGTATCCACAAATCCTCTTTAGGATATTGCCCTGTCTCACTCAATTTGCACTAACAACTCTAAATAGTTTGTTATAAATCACCGTTGCCTTTTGACCATTTCAAAGAACTCATCAAAACCTTTAAATTCCTTAATAGTTCCCTCACAAATAACATTAATGAAGGTTTTCTCAACTTCAGAACTCATAAATTTCCCTTTGCTCTTTACTCTTGCCTATACTTTATCTTCAAGTGCTCATGCTCTTTAAGTAGTTAAGCTAACTCCTCCAACTTTTTGCTATGTTAACTACCTTAGCAATTTTTTTCTTAAGACGTTTCACCATAGATAAAGCCATCTTTGCATAGCGAGACATCAACTTAACCAAGTCCTACCCCTACTCTCAAAAAAAGTAGGAAATTGCAATAAAGCAATAAAAGGAAAAACTATGATGATAAAGTAAAAACCATAGTGGAAGAGTTCTTTGCCCTCACCAAAATGAAAAAGACAAGTAGATTGCCGGTAAGTAATGGACCTATGAGCACATTTCTCAGTAAAATCGAAAGGCAATGCCTCAACCTCATCACCTACAATAGAAATGCCCATTGGTGGAGTTGGCAAGGCATACGCCGTGCTATGCCACTAACTCGAGAGGCTAGGGCATGCCATTTAACAATGTCTTTCTACGACACTGCTCCATGATACATTTCTCAAGCACCCTTTCTATTCTTTGACAATGATTCCTAGCAAAGTTAATCTTCTTTTCCTATCAATAGAGGGGAAAAAAACTAACTCAATACACAAACAATGTGTGGGAATATATAAAAATTTGTATACAAGCACAATCAAGAGCCACAAGTTAGAAAATGAAATATGCTATATGCTAGCCAAAAATATGTAAGTGACATTAAAAGGAGACAACCCTGCTTTAGTGAAATACATATAAAGGTTGCAATGGACTTGACTAAGATAAATTAAATAAGGAGAACTATTCCACTTGCAAGTGACGTCTCAGCCCTTATCTCAAATGAAGAAGAATCTATCTTTCCAAGGACTATTAGATAGAGGCAACCCATATAGAAATTTACTATTTGGCTTATGGAATGAATGGAAGTAAAGTTTATTCAGCACCTTATGCTCCCCAAACAAAGTATGATAACTATCTAAATATATTGGTAAACTCAACTTACTCAGACACTATTTAAACTGCACGAAAGACTCAAAAAAGTTAGATATGAACTGACTTAGACACCCACCATTGCTTTATGCTATATTTAGTAAAAGAGGGTTTAGAGGAAGAGTAAACCCGCAAGTGAAGTAACTACTAAAGATAGTGAAGTACTTTCTAAGAGGTGGCATCATGTAGTTTTAAAGAGTATGAAGAACAAACTTGAATTCGTTAGAAACACAAACTTAATGTCTTAGAATATCTAACTCCTTTGGCTCGAGTAAACACCTAATTTCATTACACTTAAAAAAGTATCATCCTTAATAGGAATGCTCTCAAATTCCTCTTAAGAAGAACCCCCTTAATCAAAATTAGAACTAGATGACTCCTTGGTTTTACTTTCACTAGGAGATTTTTGCACCTTAATAAGAGACTCAAGACATGCTTCAACACCATGCAGATATAATCCCTACGAGCATGAAATAGTCTATGAGCATATTGTGGACACCTAAAAATGACCCCCAATGGGAGCTTGAGGATAGTGCCCCATGAACACTAGGCCCAGAGCACTGTGCAGGCGATTAAGATAGGTGCTTTGCTGGTGCTCAACCTATGGCATGCGCTCCACAAGCACCTCAGGCACCACATTGCATCAAGCACCATTGCTATGTACAGGCAACCAAAAAGCCATCGCATTGGCTCCTCTTTCACTTTCATTTAACTGATTGGTTGAAGATTCCTTTCCTAATCTCAATTGAGAATTTTACTTAGACATTCTTTAACTCAATTGAGATTGACTCAAAAAAGAGTTATGGTAGAATGTACAAATGAAGCAATCAAGAAGGAAGAAATAAGTCAAAGAGTCTAAAATATAAAGAAGACCTTACCTTAAAGACTTACCTTAGCATTTCTAATAGAATCATCTTATCTTTTTCTCTTCCTTAGCTAAGGTGAAACTCTTCTCTTTTTTCCAATTCCCTAGGTCCTAACAAAGCGACCTTTTATGGAGCACCTCTTAGAAGACTTAAAGACTTTAGGACCTACTCAAACTCAACTTGGATAGAAGTTGAGAATCCACATACTCTTAAGCCAAGGATCATTACTCAAATTAACATAAAATAAGTTTAATAAATTAAACTTATATTATTTTCAATATAAAATTAAAAAACTTCTATCGAAAAAATGGAGGCTTGATGATGTGACTAAAATTGGACTTGAGGATATTTTGGTAATTTGACTAACAATAACAAATGGATCCTAAAATTAATTAATTAAAAAACAAGCTAGAGAACCCAAAGGAAAAGTCAAGCTCATAAAGTAGGTAGAACAATCCTAATGGGCTCAAGCCTATCAAGACTAAAACCTATAAATACCAAGTCCTACCATAAAAAATCATTTGCAAAACTTCTCAGAGCAAAAGAACTCTAAAGAAAAATAGATTTATCCACACAAATTGCTATGAAGATGAATAGTTACTCTACTATTTTTTGGATAGGACCTCATTTCACTTCCAACCAACATAAATTACACAAGCTTATAGTTCAAAAATCAGTCCTAGTAGATGTTATTTTAGGATTAACACAAGACTAGTGGTCATAAGTTTTTTGGCATATGATATCTAGTAGGAAAATCTTTAACAACTTGATGCTGATCCATGCATATGATATGCCAAGAAATTTGATAAAATAAGAAGAGACTCCATCTCACCTTACTGCACTTTTTTCATGTATATCAAATACCACAATCTTAATTGTCTCTAAACTTAGGCAAGCACATAAGTCATTGTGAATTATTAATAGGGACTAGATGAGATATTAAAAAGCAATCATCCTCCATAATTTAAGTTGTTGATCAATTACATAATAATTCAAAATATTGTGAAACAGAATTACAAATATCATTCAGCTTAATAAAAATGACACCATTATCCATGATCTTATGTATCCATAGTTTAGCCATTTAAATATAGATCTAAGAATGAAAGAATTTTGTATTTCTTGAGTACTAAGATGAGTTCCCAAGGAAATTTCTCCTACACTTTATCTTTTTTTATTCTTTTAACTTAGTTCTTTCATCTGCAAGTTTTTACTCAACTCCATAGAATTAATAAAAAATTTTCAAAGTCTCATTGAGTCAAATCATATTAGAAAGTAGGTCTTATTTTAAGTCAGAATTAATCATTGAGTTTGAAGTTGAGAGAATAGATGAAGATAGTGGTGAGGGCATTACCGCTAAGCTACTATCAATTGCCTGAGTGGTCAGCAAGGTTAAATTTAACTAGGCACCAGCGGTGCTAGCGTTGGTTGTCTAAAGAATGCCTAAAGTATGCATGTTCATAGTCCTTGGAGTCAGCACCTATGTTGGGTGCCCACAAGATGTCTTGAGTTTGGTGTTTGATGGGCACTCGCTTTTGGCTACTAGCCACCCATCACATAGTCCATCTACGTATAGGTAGCCATGGTTCTTCAATCCTCATTCACGTTTGCTGAAGTCATCTCCCTTGCAGTGTCATAGTGTATTTTGAGTTTATGAGCCCTCTATCTAATATGACATTCAATCAAGTGTTAGTGAATGAAAGCAAGCCTCAAAAGTTGAAGAGTTAAGATATTACGCATGAATTATTTTCTTCGCCTACGTATGGTTCGAGTTTGGAGCAGAGTGCTCTTTTTTTAGAGGGCCCAAATGTGCTCTTATCATTGATAGTAGTTTTGTTCAAGTTGTAAAGAATATGTTGTTAATCCTGACTGATGAGTTAGATATTGTTAGATGTTGAGCATGTATTTTTGAAGAGTTAGAGTTCTTTTTCTCTTCATGAGTGATAACATGGTACAACTTCCAAAGGGTACTATATCGTGCTTAGTAGTTAGTTCACTTGTAGGTTTTCTCTACCCTCAGATCCTTTGTTGTTGGATGTCGTGGAGAGTTATAGAATATGTTTATATCAATTCAACCCCAACTCTTTTGCATTTTTGGGTTTTCAATAATGTCTAAGTGACTTGGGTCTGCAAGTTTCCTTAGACAATTTTCACTCTTTATTCATGGTGCGTAAGGTGTCTAATAAGGCCTTCTTTCTCATTTTCTCCAAACCCAATAGCAATTCTCTGAGTAGATTACATTCTTTGCGAGAGCTTTCGAAAGATAGATACCTCTTGATTTGCAATGGGGGTTAAAGCATCTCTTATGATTAGAGTATATCTCCATCTTTATTTCATCAAAGTTAAGTTCATTGTGACCTTCGTTAGAATTATGATGAGGCAAAGGTTATTTAAGTACCTTTTGATATTGCTTACATGTTTTTGGCAAGGTACTTAGCCCAGTTTTATTTTTGTTAACTATTTGTGCATACATCTAAGTTACATTTATTTGAAATCTCTTTAGTACTTACATTTATTTTTTTCTTCTTTTTTTTTTTAAGTAGGAAACAAGGTTGAGTTAGTAAGGATCCATGCTTGAAGGACAAAAGAAAGTTTGCATGAGAGGTGCATACAAGAGCAACACCATGGGTAGGCATCACCAACTAGGCAGCACCCAAGCCCCCACATAAGCAGTCAAGTGAGGTGTGTGTCCCATTACCTTTAGTGGTGCATTAGGCTAGTATAGGCGAAGAGCCTGGGTAGTAATTTCTTGGCCAACTAGAAATCATGCATGAAGATTAGCCATTAGAGATACTTGTCTGCATTCAACTTGTCCATTCCATGCTAGTGGGGACAAGGGACATTTTTGCTATAGTTTATGCCAAAGCTATAGTGTTAACTCTCATTAGGATATGGATGTGACCATCTTCAACAATGACAACATATGGCGCATAATGACTAAATATAATCAAGAGAAGTTAAAGTTGGACTTTTCTTCCTAATTGAGATAGTTGTTAAAGACTTTGCATGAGTAAGTGTTTACTTCAGCCTTAATTTCATTTTGCACATTTGTTCTTTCCACGGTCATGAATAATTTTTTTTCTCATATCTTATGTCTTTCTAGACCTCAGCTTGGAACTTTATCATACTAATGTCTCACTGAGCAGAGGGGGTTGCAGTAATGATAGCTCAACTTAAAGAGAAGGCCAATAAATCTACCTAATGGCATTGCTAAAAAGAAAAAAGTTTCACTAAGCAACCGCATGAGCATGATTAGGTAAAGGTGAAATATGTAAAAGAAGTGATGACTAGGAAGCAATTTTTGGAGTCTTCTACTAGAAAGATATTTATTAGTGCTATTCACAAGGATGTAGTTAAAGAATTTAAGAGCTCTAATGAATTCATCGAGGTGGTTGAGGTGGAGGAGATAATGATCTATGAGCAAACCATTTAAACTTATCATTACTTACTAAGTGAGAGTGAGACTGGGTGATACCTAATTGAGGACTTGTTGATGATGAATCCCATCATTTGAATCAATCTTTCTACTAGAGAATTTGGAGAGGTACTTGAAATTAGCATGGATGCCATGGTAAAGGATATTGCAAATGCAACTTTGTAGGAGTAGATAAGTTTCTTAGATAAGGAATAGTAGATAACTACTTTTACTTTCTTTTATGTTTAGTACTACTTAGCATTTTTCTTTACCTTAAGTGGTTTCTTAGCTTATTTTTCGAATTTTATCTGTATTATCAAAGGCCAAGCTAAATAGTGGGTTTGTACTAAATTAATTATGGTGTTGGCGTAATTCATTCATTATTGTTAGGGTGCAGCCACTTGCCTTTAGAGAGGGTTTTAATGGGCTTATAGGTAGTATCTACATACTGTTAAAGGAGTTGAATAGTGAGTTTAAATGAAATCAATTCAAGAATTAGTATGATTCCTTTAACTGTGTTTAGGTACTATAGCTTACTTTTGAGAAAGATTTACGATGGGCTTACGCACAACTCCCATGCATTTTTGCAAGGATTGTATAGTAGGTTTACTTCACAATCATTCATATGAGAGGTTCTACCACTTACCATCAACGGCAATGCTAAGAAAGATTTATAATAGGTCTGCGTGCAACTACTACATACCCCCAAAGGGTCCGTGTTGTAGGTTTATGCCAATAAGAAATTGAGGGTACTGCCACTTACTGTTAAAAATAATACTGATGAGGATTTATGATAGGTATACACACAGTTATCACATACCCTAAAGGAATTGTATAATAGGTTTATGTAAAAAGGAAATCAAAGTTCTATTCCTTACCCTAAGGGTGATGCTAGGGAAGATTCATGATGGGATTACATATATCAACCATATACCCTTAGAGGGATTGTATAGTGGGTTTACACTAAAATAAATCAAAGATGCTACCACTTACCCTTGAGAGCATTGCCAAAAAGGATTTACAGTGGGCTTATGCATGGTTACATACCTCAAAAGGACCATATAGTGGGCTTATGCCAAACAGAATCAAAGCTGCTGTGATTTACTTTTGATGACAGTGCCAAGGAGGATTTACAATGGGCTTATGTTACCATGTATTCCCAAAGGAACTTTGTAGTGGGTTTATGCCAAAGAAGTCAAGTTTGCTTTGGGGAGCTTTATCATGCAAAGTATTTGTTATGTATTCGATGTTATAGGATAATAGTATTAGTAAAAGTATGATTTATTCATATATTCAGTAACAACAAAAGAATGTTGTACCTATAAGGGTTGGTTTTATTCAAGTTTGAAATGTATAACATAGAAAGCTCACTACTTCAAGATAAAGAGAAAAGCAATCCTAGCCTATCAAAGTAAAATCAACCTAGAATAATGAAAAAGCTAGAGGCGCAGACACGTTCAAGTAATCTAGGGTAGTTCTTAACATGAAAATCACCTTGACATCAGTATCTTAGAGCATGCCTTTGCCTTTTCCTTTTTTCTTGTGATTTTGTAATTCTTTTATTTGATCTAACAAGGAGCTAGACTCTTGAAGTTTTTTAAGATATTGGCGTAGCACTTTCTAATCGTTCATAGGTCGCTAACAGCTTCACTAGTTTCATTCAATGTAGGGAACATCAGCTTTATATGGTACGTTAAGACTACTGCTCAGAACTTGTTTAAAATAGGTCTTCTCAAGATAACACTGTAAGCATAGGGGTTTATGACCACAAGAAATCTCACCATCTTCATTACTCATTTAGGATGAGTACTTAGAGAGAAAGATAACAATAATTATCCCAATGCTTCTGCAGTGGTGCTAATAAATCCTATATAAGGGGGTGTTGATTTTCTACAAGTAGGCCTTATCAACTTATAACTAGAGGAATGCATCATGCGATAGGATATTAGCTAAGCTATTGCTATTCACCTATATCTTTTCCACCTGTAAGTTAGGTAAGGAAACAAAGATCACAAGTGCATTATTATGTTCTCCTAGCTTCTGCTCTAGGTCCTTTTCTACATTATTGTGTTCTCTTAGCTTTTTCTCTAACTCTTTCTCTCCAAATATGATGTTGGTAATCAAGGGACATAATTCAAAAACATCTCAAATAGGATAAATACATGAGTTTGTGTTGTCTTACTACTCGCACCAATACTTTACTTGCATTGGCAGAGTCTCTGCTAATTAGTTTTCCTAAGATTATTGAGATGATGCTGGCTATAGGGAGGTTCTCTAGGTCACTCTAGTGTTGTTAGTTTTTGAACTCTAAATGTTTGTTTTGGCTATCGTTGATGGTTCTCAATTTCTCCAGTTGCTAGATGTTTTCTTAGTCTTCTCATTATTTTGCCATGTATTCTTTAAGGTATCATTTTTGGATCAGCCTCTGGATCTCATCTTTTAAGTATCTGCACTCCTCAATGGTGTGTCCATGAATGTAGTGGAAGGAGCACTACATGTTAAATTTATGCTTTCTTAGGTCTCCCTTTGTCTTTTGAAGAAGGTATTAAACGAGGCCATACTACAAAGCAACAGTTAGAATCTATATTTTAGAGGTAGTGCATGGAATGTTGTTATTGAAACCCAGAGTGGGCTATGTCTATGATCTTTTTACTTCTTATTGTTGTTATTGTTTTCGTCCTCACGTGCCTTGTATTTTCTAACAAGTGGTCACAACTTCTTTAATTCTAATATATATCAAGCTCAGCTAGATAGGAGCTCCTAATTGATATGAGGGACTCTTTATGTTTTTGCTTAATTCTAAATAGATACGCTGCCATCTTTGGTTGTCTACAAGTTCTTAAGATAGCACTATGCTAACAGCTCCTATTTCATGATAGATCTAGTTAGCATCTTGTCTAACTATGTTAAGGTGTATTTGACGAGCATAATGTAAAATATCTTGCAATATGCTGGTTTACTCAAGTCGAGCTCTATCATCACTAAGAAGTTAACCAGATGCTCTCGTAGATTTGTAGTACCATTAAACTCAAGCAAATCGGTTATCTTCGTCCCTAGTGAGAGTGCCTATCTTAATGAAAGGATTGCATTGGAAAAGAGTGATGGCTAGAGTCTGGACTCTGGCCACAAGAGAAAGTTGCTTAGAAAAGTTTGCTCAAAGGGAAGAATATATGTTCACTTGAGCAAATAAAGGAAGAAAAGTGATAACTTGCTCAAAATTAGTTTTATGTTCAATTTGCTCTAAAAAGGGCAAAGCCCTTTAGCTCCAATGAGAGAACTGTTACTACTCTAAGAGGCTATGCTTTTCATATATTATGCAGCCAATTTGGTTGTAGCTTGAGCAGTAGCATTCTCTAATAGGGCCTTTAATGCCTCTTAGGTCATCTGCAAAATAAGATCTTTAGAAAGTGGTGCCTACTATATGGATGTGTCCTGGTGTTTGTTGTGCTTTTAGGGTGGCCTCTAGTGTAAGACATGACTAAGCTTTGGATTGGTAGGTCTCTATGTTCTTTAACCTCGAGACCACTTAAATGCTAGAATCTTGAGCTCTAGATCTTATCTATATTTTCAATGTTTCTCCTTTATCATTTAGATTTTCTCAGCAGCACCAAAATAATTCTACACAAATACAGATTAACGATCGTTTTTGGTAATCACAAGGTTTAAGGTTCTTTTTCTCTGGAACATGGTACAAAGATTTCTCAGCTCTTGAAAGTTCTCAAAAGTTTGCGAATTTCTATGAGTGATTTCTAGTGCTTCATTTCTCTTTGGTGCTTAATATTTATAGTTTTTTACTTGATAGGCTTAGGCTCATTAGAGTTTTGATGCCCTTTTGATAGGCTTAATTAATTAGGTTCTCTAACTATTTTTATTTAATTATTATCTTTTCTAATCAATTTGGCCTTTTTTAGTCCTTTTACTATTTTACCCTTATGCATTTAATTAATCATATTAAATATAATTCAACCTTAACTATGAAATGATATATAATATCACTATGCCCATCTCACAATAACCATCGACAAAGTGCTAACTTAAGCATTAGAGTACTGACCCTATGCACAGCTCTAAAGCTCCATTTTTACATGTTACTACTAACATCTATCCAATTTAAATTATAATTTTGCTATTGTGAGTTCTTACATTTTCACACATCATCTACTGACATCTTATGGAGAAACATCAACTAGATCTAAGAACCAATGCACAAATAGATCTGTGAGCTAATGCCTCCAAGAAAAAAGATAATTGAAGTATACATGATGAACCTCCAACCACAAAATATGCTATGAGTAGTCATTATAATAAGCGAATATAAGGCACAAGAATGATCATGTTCATGAAGGGCTAAGGGGCAATAGTTAGAGTCTCCATCATATTTTGAACATTAAAAATTTTAAACAAATAAAAAACAATCTTCACTATAGACTGTTCTTAATTAGCCACAATGAGTAGCGTTAACAAGCTTATGAATAGAGTCAAAAAATAATCATAATTGTATTTTGTCCTATCTCCACAATAGAGCTAAAAATATGTCCATGAAAAAATATCTAACCTAGGCTAGAGGATGAACATAAATCTCATACGTAAAGAAAAAGAAAGATTGGAAAAATAACATTAAGGAAAAGCTAATCTAGGCATTTATTTTTAGGTTTTGTTTTTCTATTTTACTTTAAGTAAATGTCTTGTTGATACTTTCAACTTTTAGCTTTAGTTGTTAGGGGTTTTGTTTTAATTCTCTTATTTAGTTGCTTGTTGTTTTCTAGTGTTGAGTTTTTTGAGTAGCTAATCACTTGAGAAGCTTATGTCTTTTTCTGTAGGTATTGAGCCTTTACGTCTATGTGTGGTTGTGAGGAGCCTAACCTTATCTACTATGATTGGAAACTATATGAATTTTGAGTAGTATTTGGGTAGAGGTTAGGTGACATGCTACTATGGCTAAGCAAAATAAGAGAATAGTACGAATGATATTGGTGAAGAGATAGGATAAAATGAGAGAAATATGACTATTCATGACTACTTCCACTTAATGGTGAATAATAATTATTTGGGGATAAGAAGGTAACATATAGAGGTAGGAAATTTTGAATTGAAACCCACTCTCATCAATATGATGCAACAAAAATCAATTTGAAAGTTCAACAATTGAGGTTTCAAATATTAACGTTGCTACTTTCATTGACACATGTAATGCTATGAAATTGAATGGAGTAAGTAAGGAATCTATATGATTGAAATTTTTCCAATTTTTTTTAAGGAACAAAGCATAACATTAGCTTCAATCACTTCAACCCACGTCTATCTAGTCTAGGAATAGCATGACCAAAAAGTTTATGAATTTTTTTTTCACCTTTAAGAAGCACCAACTTTAGAACAATTTAAGACTATTTAAATAAAATAACATAGAATTATTCCATGAGGTATGGGAGCACTACAAGGGCTTATTAATCACAACACAACTTTCCTAGGTGGCTTCTAGAGCAAATCTTTTATTTGGAATTAGATGGACAAACCTATGGCATGATCAATGTAGCCTCAAAAATATCATTGATAACAAAGACCATTGATGAGACCTTCACTTTGAGGATATAGCCTCTATTACTATCAATGGCCTAATGAGTGCAATTTGATTAACAAGTTAGTGGGCATGCTTGAAATTGGTTGAATCACAAATTTACAGCCCAGATTTTAGTCTTTGCTCACCAAGTGGCCAAGTTCAATTGAAACTAAACTTCTAGTACAGTGGAAAAAAGTTGTTGCAGTTGCATCTAGTGGAAAAAAAAGTGAGCCTACTTTGGAGGAATTGATATTTGCTCATAGAAAAATTTTCAATTATGCTTTACACAGCCTCCTACACACATATCATTTAGATAATACAATGATGAAAACTTCTCCTATGTAAATAATAAGACAACAATACAATCTCTTCCCAACTTCTAAAGTCAACCAAGGAAGCTAAGCCATCATTAGAAGAGATGCTAAATAACTTTGTGCATGAATGCCAAACCAAGCTCGAAAAATCATAGGTAAGAAATGGACAACTTGGAGATGCATTGCAAGAACATAGATACAAATGAAGGTGTTGGAGTTCCAAATTAATCAAATCGCCCATCCATTTACAGAAATGAAAAGGGGAAGTTCCACAATAACACATGGGTAAACTTTAAGGAGATGCACAAACTCCTTAATATGTTCAAGTTGGAGAAAGTTTGGAATAGGTGAATGTTGAACAATTTAAAGTTTTCCTCATTTTCTTTATCATTGAACAATTGTAGAAAGTTTGGAATAGATGAATGTTGACCAATTTAAAGTTTTACTCATTTTCTTTATCATTGAACAATTCTTCACATCATTATTTATTTTATTGCTTTGTTTTTGGGAGTTTGGAGATTTTTGAGATAATGATCTTATGCTTGTAACATGAGCACTTCTTGAGTTGTTGAATACTATATTTTTTGGATGATGTTGAATACGAACAAAATATAAGATGCGAAAATATGCCAGCAACAATTCTGGATTAAAAAAACTCAAACTTGTGCCTTAGTTAGGTTATACCCATCGTACCCAAGTTGGTAGACACAATGCTGAGCAAGAGAAATTAATGTCGGTGGCTAAATTATGGCTACGACCACCACTATCTCTTTCAAAATTTCATCAATTTATTCTATTTTTTTCTCAACTGTGATTTTCTCATTCAATTGCTTGATTATCAATGCACTTAGTCATAATTTTATGCTCTTATATACTATGAACATGAAAATTTATGATTGAGTACTTTATTTTGGGATTTAAATTTTTGGGATTTAGTTTGAAGATTAAACACTCTATTATGTTGTAAATTTCTAGTTTGACAATTAAAATGATAAGCATGCCTTAACTCTTGTATGCTTGGTAGCTCATGTACTTGCATATAGGAGTTCATGTTGTTGAACTAAAATTTATCTCTTTTATGCGTTCTTAATTTTCAAAGTTGATGTTAATTGCAAACATTTATTTGATTATTCATAGTGGAGCTTAATCGTTATAATCATGTGTGGTTGGGAAGTAAGGATCAAAGAGCACAAATGTAATAGAGTGAAATAATACAATTCATATGAATGCATGCCATGCACATGATAAAATTGCAATAGAGTGCTTATTGATATCGAGTTCTTGCACCGTGCATTAGACTGAGCTTTTTGAAAACTATTGCCCAACGAACATCATCTCCATAAATGAGAATAAAATAAGTTGTTATACTTATAATACACGAACATAATCAATTTGTAAAAGTAAATATGTTAATAACTTTCATATACCTTCTACTCCTTGAACATCAATCTCAAAAGGCCTAGGAGATATCCAACCAAGTTTTGTAGGGCTTCTATACTTTGTTATTGATCACCATTGTCAAGAATTTGGTAATGTCCAGCGAGGGTGTTCACTTGCATAAAATCCTTAACATTAATATATAATTATTAAAACAACAATAAAATAACATTTATAGAATAATTCGAACTCACATGTAATGTCCCTTGAGATACAAGTATGCCCTACTAGAACTATGGAATGGAAGCTCTAATCCCTACTCTCCCAATGTCTGGTCAGCTAAAGAATCAACGGACTGCGTGGAATGGTTGAGTGGAGCAACAGGGGATGGCTGAGTGCCAAATAGGATAGTGGATAGTGATAAAGTATCTATAGGTGATGTGGATCATGAATAAGACAAGTAATGTTGTTGTGAGGTTGGGTGTAGGGAACAGTATGTGGATGAGCTCACAGTAGCAGAAAAGATCAAGGATGATGTGATGAAGAGACTGAGGGAAAAGAAGTACTCTAGAGATGTGTGGGAGAAATGCATGGGGTAGGCATTACATGATGACTAGCTAATGTTGTGGTAAGAGACTGGTGTGTTTGCTAGGTCAAGGAAGTCCCCTTACCTTGGCCAAAATCCAAACCTCAATTGATGGTAGGGAGACGAAAACCTAACTAGTTTGCCCTCTATAAAACAAAAATAAATAGCATATATTGACTCATTAATATTATTATGATAAATTAATATTTACATATATGAAATGCATAAAAACAACTAACAACTAAACTCAACAAAACATATTAGTTTCAATAGAAATTTGGATATAATATATCGTTATTAATCTAATAAATACTTCAATCTTTCTATCTACTTGGAGCATCTATGTAATAAGAGGACAATAATAATGGTCCATTAATGTTACAATCCATGATTGGTTGTCATTTACATCAACAGATTTAGGTAGATAAAAAACTGAAGACTTTATATAATGAATGAATTAATTTTTTAATAGAAACTTTTATTAGGTATGTTCGGCTATTAATCAATTATAGGAGTTGGAGACTCCTATAATACTCATTTTCTATTAAAAATCTCTCTAGTTTAGTTCAGTTATTTTTTAAGACTTTATTTATGAACTATTCTTTTTGGCACCAAGGTGCTTGTCTATTATGGTACCTCTCATGCCAAAAATCGTTATCAATTTTCAGAGTACATTTTTGCTGTAACAACTATTCAATTATTGAGGCTGAATATAGAAATTATGCAATGACTCCAAAAGAGAAATGCCGGTACTGTGAAAAATTATTCTACTATCATAAGTTGAAAATTCACTTGAGGTATATATGTGAACCTCATATTGGGCTATATTTAAATTATAAGCTAACTTAAATTGATACAAATGCTTTGGCCCTAAAACCTAAATCCTAAACTTAAATTATAATCCATAATTTGTGATACCTAAACCCAAAACTACAAATAAAGCATCATAAAATGCAAAATAACACATCATTCACAAAATTAAGCTACCCTAAACTCAAAATAAACCATCAATAACAAACAAACATAATTATTATAATTAACTAAACAAAGTAACATTACAAAATCAACTAAACTCTAAATTCAAATTAGAATCCATAATTTGTAATACCTAAACCCTAAACTTAAAATATACCATAATTAAACTCAAAATAAAGCATCAATGACAAAATTAAGCTACCCTAAGCTCAAAATAAACCATCAATAACCAAATAAACATAACTATTACAATTAACTAAAGAAAATAACATTGAAAAATCCTAAACTCAAATAAATAATTAATAACCAAATAAACATAATTATTACAATTAAGTAAACAAAATAACATTACAAAATCCAACTAAAACAATAAACATGTTAAAAGAAAAAAAGAAAAAGAGAACTTATGGCATGACGGATGAACGGGCAATGGGGCGATGGCGAGACGAGGATGACACGGTAAAGATGGTGGCGAAGAGGTGGTGAGGTGGCGGCATGGTGGGAGATAAGACAAGGCAATATGAAGAGGTGGGGAAGGATGGAAAAAATATGGAAAGGAAGAGAAGAGAAAGGAGAATGGGCCGAGGGGAGGGGGAATAAAGTTAATTAACTTTTTAAATTCAAATGTTGGATGGATTTTTGAATGAAATTTCCCTTGAAAATCCTTCACAAATTAATATGAAATTTTGGAAAAAGATGGCAATCCATTGAAAATATCTCAGACACTAGATAGAAGCCAACCTTTTTCTAATTAATTATGTTACTCAATTTTCGATGGCATGTGCAAGAGATTTCCAATGGATAACTGGTCAAAAATTCTCACACTTATTTTTTGCCACAAGTATGCCACATTTCCATCAAATTTGCATAGGATTTTCAATGGAATAGATGTCATAAAAAATTCCACACAATTTGTTGGAAATCTATGACAGAAATAGTTCCATCAAAAACTTTTGCCAAAAAGCAGAATTTTTTGTAGTGATAGGTGATTACATTTGAAATTTCCTTTACTGTCAATAGGTATCTACCAAACTTTTGAAAGAAATCAATCCTCATGCCATACATACAAATATGCTGGTAAGTCCTTCTTAGTTTCATTAAATACTATACAACTTGCATTTGAATTTATCATGCAATCTTAGGAGCTAAATAGATTGCTCACACATAGTGAGCTCTTTACATGTACTCATCAAAGGAAGACAGACATGAAGTGGGTTGATTAGAAGAAAGGTACAATTTTATCAAGTTAAAGGGTTTCTTGAAAGTACTTAACTAATATTTCATATATCATAACAATAATTGACTACATATTGTTGTATATATAGGAGGATCTTCAATAGCAGCTAGCTTTCAGCTAGCAGCACTAACCCTATGGTAACAAGGACACGAGCATTGGTATTTAGAAGTCCAAGAGCAAGATTTAGTCTAGGGTTGATGTGGTTGCAACAAGAAGGACCGCATTTATGAATCATGGTACCAAGCTACCAACACATAATTAGCAATAGCTTAAATGGTCCCATAGATGAGCCTTCATCCTTAGCCACTTATGTGGATGTATGATTTGATCAAATGACCAAGTGGATTGAGACGATGGATAACGATACTAAAGCTTAGGATGAGCAACATCATCATATCATGTCCTCAAGGATGTAGAAGCTTAACTTACTCATGCATAGGACATTTTAGAATTTATTTTTCATATATTAAAATTTATTTGTGTAAATATTGAACTTGTGCATGATGGGTTATCAAATGAAAACATGTTCATAGGTTTAAGAAAATTATAAATACAACTATTTATTTTTTAATCTAAAAATATTCAAATAGAATTTTGGATGAAAACCTTTGTTAGGAATACAAAAAATAAATAGAAAATAATATTCCAGTAGATTTCATTGGGAAATTATTGAAATACAAAAAATAAAAAAATAGAAAAACAAACATAATGGCAGATTTTCAATTAAAATTTTGTTAATGTGGTACTTAGAGTTAACAAAAATCAAATTAGTATTATGGATTTTTTCCATTGAAAGCCATTGAAAAATATTTCTGACAAAATGCCATTGGAAAACTTTGTCAAAGTTTGGTACTCTAGTTAAGGAGTTTCCCCAATGAATTTTCATTGAAAAATTCTTTAAATGAAAATTTTTATTCAAAGCTTTTCCAAACAAGGAATTTTTTGAGAGACAATGTTCCATCAGAAATCCTTCAAATGATGTTCTGTTGAAAATCCTTTGGAAAATTTAAGTTTTCAACATAATTTTTGACATTTCCATAACAAATGTTTGTTGGAAAAGTTGATTCTTTTTTGACTGATAGTAGAAAATATGTTCAATATCCCAAGGTGCAAGGTTCAAACCCTTGGGGTAAAAGCTAATCTAATAGTGGTAAGACTCATAGTCATCATACTAGGGTGATAGTTTGCATCAACATGACATGTTACAGTAATACTTAATAAAATATTTGACATTGGAAAATATTCTTTTTTCTTTCAAAAAAATTATTATACAATCTTATTATTATTTTAATCATTATGCTTATTCTTATTAAAGAATTAATTAATTTCACCTCATGTCAAAATATTGTCTAAGTTAAAATGCATTTGGGTGAAATCCTAAGATCATAAATATGAATGTAGGACATGGTCGTATTTGAAAAATGGTGATCATTACACAAGTTTTTATAGTATCAATCTTTAATTCTTTTGAGTTGAGAATCCAATAACAATGAAAATTGTTGGATTTGATTAAACTTGCATGAGTGATGCACTCTTGAAAAATAGTGCATGACCCATTTCATAGAAGACTAGCGTAGAGACATCAGTGCACATGAGTGGATGCTTTTTTTTTCTTTTTTAGTTCATATTTGGAACAATTTAAGGATGTTATTAGAAACCAAGACAAAAATTACAAGTCTTAGAGTATTAGGCATGTAGCCATGAGAGAAAGAGCTCCCTATATATCAAAATAAAGCATATCATAACAAGAGCTAAACAAAAAATTCCACAAAAGGAACCTAACTAATTACAAAACATTACAAGAAAGGCCTCCTAATTACAAAAATATTATACACAATGAGATAACAAATTATAGGTTAGAACCTAGCAATTAGTTTAAATTTTCAAGCAACAGAACATGGATGGACTTCCCATATATTGCTGCCAGCAACTTGGTGACAAAAGGTGGTGTTGAATCTATTTGAACATGTATTTGCCAACTTGATGATGTTGCGGTAGCAACAACACTAGAAAACATAAACATAGTTGTGGGAGTTATTTAGTAGGGGTTATTATGAACCCCCACTAATCATCTTATTTTGTGGGGTTTATTAAACCCCTCTTAATTAATAATAAAATTAGAGATTTTTAGTATTTAGTAGGACTTTAATTATGGGGGTTTAACAACCCCCACTAATTAATAATATATAATAAGAGTTTTTAGTATTTAGATTAACAATCTCTACTAAAGATCCATCCCTAATTATACCATTTAGATATGAATTAAGCATCAATTTAATATTTTAATTTTCATCATCTTTAAAAGCTCAAAAATATTTCATAAAACCAACATCCCCAAATTTTAGTGCTAAAATTAGTTAATATAGATTTAATTAATTTATTTTTTTATTTTTATTTTTAAATTATTTTAAAATATATTTTAATTTTGTAATAGTTTTTTTCAATGAAAATAGTAATATATTAACTTAATTAGATATAATTTATAATATTACTTAATTAATTTTTTTTAACTTTTTTCACATCATGATTATAGTTTAAATATTGCTACTTTGGCCTTCTTAAGTTTTGCAGCGGAGAGTATAAGTATATATGTACTTATCTCCTCTAACATATATCAGTTATAGCTAAATTAGTTTGTGGCTCCTTGTAGGAAGGTGCTGGAGCTGGTTCGAGTTTTGCTCCAAACGTAATTGTGGAATTATCTCTAGCCATCAATGGTCTAGTGCGCCGAGGCCTAAAATATGTTGTGGCCCATCCAGTCCATGCTCTTATAGCCTAGCCCACTAGAGTCCAGTTTGTGGCCCAGTTTCCAACCCAAATGCAAGAACGGCCCATGGATGAAATGGCCCAAATAAGATTGGGCCCACTTGCTAGTTGCCTAATGCGCCAGGGTTTGAGTCCATCCTAAAGCCCAGCTTACATAGGCTTGCAAGACCTACCAGGTGTCTCCAATTCCGTACCCTAGGTCCAGCTATATGACCCACTAAATTTATATGAAATAATACATTTTAATGCTATCAGGGGTTTCTCAACCTTCGCTAAATAAAAATAAACCCCTGTAAATTCATTTAATTATTAGCGGGGGTTGTAATAGCGGTTGGTCAAAAATTCCTACTAGGAATTAGCAGGATATATAACTGTGGGGTTTTAGGAAACCCCCACTAAACATAATTTTGACCCTTGCTAAAATTATTTTTTTTTGTAGTTCAAGTTGACCAAAATCTGGATATTTAATAAAGTGGAGCAGGAGTACGGTCTGGTCATTTACACAAAATGAATCTGAAACTGATTCCAAAAGCAAAATCTAATACATGGTGTTAATATCATGTGCTGGGCAATTGTGTCAATTAAAGATAGTACATTCTATTAGTATAGGTAGACATAAAACTTTACCGACATTAGCAAAGCTGAAATAGAAGTTGGAGATAGAAACTAAGCAGTGCATTAATGTTACACACAACTAAAAACACAATAGCAGCTATTGAAATATATCAATAGGAACATAACATAAATCTTCTCTAAGTTGAATCTATGTAGCTACTAGGAAGTGTACTTTTAAGCAGTAGAATCAAACATAATTCCAATGCATTCTCATTTGAGAAATAGAACACAACAAGAAATGAGAGAGTTAAAACCAGAAGCAATATTTGGAACCAAAAAAAACCACACAGCCCAAACAAAAATTGATCGCAAAACATAAGACAGAAACTGACGCCAAACTGATGCCACAAATAATTTATTTAAACCTGAAATAGGGCATTCCAATCTCTTCAATTCAAGTGATAACATGAACCTTTTTTGGAAGTTGGTACTTTTCAGGAACAAGACTTTGAGTGGAGGTACAAGCTTCTTTTCTAAGGCAATCTACTGCAGTATTGCCTTCTCTATAAATATGATGAAAAGAAATTCCTAAATGTTTAATCAAGTTTCTTATTTTCCCAATTAGGTTAGCCAAACTCTAATGATGTGGTTAATTTTTGTGAATGAGTTGCATTGCCCTTGAGAATCCATCTCAACAATAATATTTGAGAACTGAATTTGCACACACAATTCCAATCCTTTCAAAATAGCCACAAGTTCACCAGCAGTGTTGGTTGCTTAGCCAATCAGGTGAATAAAAGAAAAAATAACTTGTTTATTTTTATCTCTAAGAATACCACCTACCCTAGCCATGCTTGTGTTATTTTGTGTCGCACCATCCGTGTTCAGTTTTAAAAAACCAAGTTGAGGGAAAATCCACTTAGAAATCTTACAAAGAAGAGTATTCTGTTGCTGGAAGAATATATTAAACATAGTAGCTACTGAAGTGTAATCTCCTTTCCGATGTATGGCCTTAAAAAAGACTAGTTTTATGTGTAACATTAATGTACTATTGAACGCTCCAAATTACCCTTTCAATGATGAATTTTAAGCCTTTATGTTTGAGGACATTTCTTGTATACCACAAGAACCAATAGATTAGAATGGGAATAATTCTTTTGATTTGAACCTATATACTTGCAAAAGCTCTCATTTTCCATGATTGAAAAAGCAAAGACACATTAGTGGTGTTAGGCATTTGAAAGTGAAAAATATAAGCAAAAAAGTTCCATACTCTTTGAGCTAAAGTGCAAGAAATAAACAAGTGACCTATACTCTCAATTCCCTCATAATGGTGGCACTTAGATGCAAAAATGATGCCTTTATCTTGAAGTTTTCAATCAAAATGGATGAGGATATTAAGGAGTCTCCAAGAAAAAACAAAAATAATGGGTGTGAGGATTTTATTCTATGTAGATCTAGAAAAGGGAAATGAAGGATAATGATGCATGATGGTGAGCCATGTGCTTTTGATGAAGAATATTCCAAAAGATAAAGGTTTCCAAAATGTCAAAGTAGTAGATTTATGAAGGATAGGAATGTCACAAACTTAGCAGTAAGGTTAGTGGGAAGCACGTCCTCTAGCTTTTGTTTGCTCCACCCGCCATTATCCTAAAAGAATTTAACAAGAATATTAGAGAAGTAGTTAGAGTTAAGAAGAGAGTTAAGAGATGATTCACCAATCCATCAATCATACTAGAATGAAATATTTCCCTTTCCCTTGCTAATAGTCCAGAAGATATATCTGCTGGCTTTAGAATTAATAGCATATAATCTTTCCTAAACATAAGAGTTTTGGGAAGAAACTTTGATGGTAAATCAATGACAACCTCCATAATATATTTTGCGAATGAATTCAACCCATATGGAAGATCGGCTTCCGAATCTCCACCACAGTTTGAAGGCAAAAGTTGATATAGTATCTACTAAACGCATTACATTCAACCCTCTTTCATAAAAGGGAAAGCACATATGAGTTCAATATCTCTAATGGATTTTCATTTTAGCTGTGGTAGAGCCCTAAAAGAACTTGTTAGACATTCTTTCAAGTTTTTGGAGAACACCTTTAGGGGGGGTCCATGACTTGAAAAGTGTGTATAGGAATGCAAAAAGAGAGTACTTTTGATAAAAGCAAGTCTAGCTCCTATAGAAAGTTTACTATACTTCTATCCTAAGAACTTTCTTTAGATTTTAGCAATAATGGGATCATACATTTGACATCTTTGGTTTTCTTTGTGGAGAGGTGCTCCCAGGTAAAAAAATAAGAGATAAGTTAGAGAGAATCCCATGACATCTATGATAAGAGACATAATGTCAAGAGGGCTTTCATAAGAGATGAATGAGCTTTAGGGTTTTGTAAGATATGAATGAGCTTTAGGCTTTTGTAAGAGATGAATGAGCTTTTGGAGGTGCTAATCAGTTGACCAAAGGTTTCCTCATAATTGGAACATAAATGCTTGAAGAGTTGAAGGAATTGAGGCTTGGCTTGTATGAAAACCATAATATCATCTGCATAACCAAGATAGCTTAAACAAAGGATTCTTTCCACTTCAAAGTACATATCTTGATGTCTTTGGAATAAAGATTCCAAGCTTCTAGAAAAAAGCTCTGCAAAGATTATGAACAAGCTCAGGGAAATTGGATCACCTTATCTCAAACCCTTGGACAATTTGATGAAGCCCAAGTTAGCCCCATTCACTCGAATATAAAACTAAAAATTATCAATCGAGTTCCTCATGAGGTGAATCCAAGCAATAAGAAATCTAAACTTTTGAAGATGGCAAAAAGGAGTTTTCAATTCACTCTATCATAGGTTTTCTCCATGTCAAGTTTCATAATGATATTATTATCTTTGCTCTTTCCCAAATAATGGATCATTTCTTAAGCCAACAAAATATTGCCATGGATGAGGTGGCCTTTCATAAAATCACTTTGGTTGGGACAAAAGATATAGGAAAATAGGGAAAAATGGGTGAAAGTTTAGAGTTTATGAGTTTGGAGATGATTTTGTTGGTAGTGTTGCAAAGGCTAATGGGTCTAAAGTGCTTCCAAGTGGATAGAGAGTCAATCTTTGGGATGAGAGTAATGGTGGTGGCGACAAATCCCCTAGGCAATAGAATCCCATTGAAGAATTCAATAACAGCTTCTACAACATCATGTTGTACAATTTCCCAAAAAATTTGGAATAACTTCGAGCTGTAACTATCTGGACTTGCTGTACTTTCATGATCAATATTACAAACAACTTCTTTTATCTCTTCAGGGGAAGGAATTACATAAGGAATATAACATCAGATTTAGATAAAAGATAAAAGATATAGTCCAAGCTATCTTTAGTAAATTCAACTTTAGTTTCTTTAACAAGTGTTGAAAATAATTTTCTGCTAAGCTCAAAATGTTTGTTAGATTTGTTATGTTTTGGCCATGTTTGCTTATTTCCAATATTTTTCTTTTAATCCTTTTTTTCTTGACCATGCTCCAAAAAAACTTTATGTTACTTTCTTTCTCTTGAAGCCATTTACACAATGCTCTTTGACGCCAAAAGTCCTGCTCCATGAATAATAATTGAGCAAGCAAAGCATTAGCACTTTTCAAATACAGCAAGTTCACCAAAGTTAGTTCAGAATCATACTATTTTTCAACCTATGCCACCATATCTTTAGCTTCCTTGACTCTAGAAAATATATTTACAATGGTTAGCTTGTTCTAGTTTTTTAACACTGTTTTAAGCCTCAAAAGTTTAAGAAATAACTTAGATATTCCTCTTTTCCTCAAAAGTTGTTCCCAACTATTTTTAACAATCTCTTTTAGCCCATGGTGTCTTAACCACATGTTTTGAAACCTAAAGTTGGAAGTATGAGTAACATTTCAAAAAGGATGTGAGAAGACCATGATGATCTGAACAAGCTTTGGAAATGTGTTGCACCATAGTAGTATAGAATGGTTTTGCCTATGCAAATGAGTAAGATATTTTATCAAATCTTTCCTAATAGCTCAAAGTGCATGGCAAACCCTCAAATCTAGAATCATCGAGCCTGCAGTCCATAACAATATCACAAAAATCCTCCATAACAGCTTCATTAGGATAAGCACAACCTTTTTTCTCTTTAGCATTTATGTAAATATTAAAATCCCCTCCTACAAGCCCAAGAAGACTTGTATTGGAAACCTTTCACAAATCGCCTATAGAGGTTGTCTAGAAAGTTTAAGGCATTTTGCATACACAAATGAAAAACTCATATTAGAAGACCAATTCACACATGAACATAAACATGAAGCAATTGGTCCATGTCTAATAAAATATCAATTTCAGGGGATTCTTCACAGATATGCTAGATCTTATTACAGACGTTCGCAATAACTCTATCCAAACCTAGTTTCCTAGGTATGAAAACATTATCCAAGTTGATTTTGGGTTCAATTAGGACAAGAAGCTTTATTTTGTGCTCTCTAACCACATCATTTATGAAACATTTGGATAATTTGCTACTAATACCTCTAATGTTCCAAATGAGAAATATATTCATTTCAAGGAAGAAGAAGGTTTGGTTCTCTCTAATTTCCTTGTTCTTTCATGGTCTTTCTTTTGGTTGGCTTGAGGAAGACTCCCTATAGATTTAGATTTGGTTATTCTTTGAAAGTTTTGGGCATCCTCAAAAGTATCAATTTTTCTATTTGGTTTTAGATGAGGGATAGGGCTTGATTGTTAGGTAGAGCAAGGATAGCCTAAGGTTGGTTTTAGCTATTAGTTTGGATGGAAAAGGTGGTGGAATTTTTATTTAGCTTTTAGGATTTGTTGTTACCTGAGGACTTCAATTTACTGGAGGTTTATGGGGATTGATTAGGAAGTTTCTTCTGGCTAGAAGTTTTTCAAGTGGACAACTTTGGCAAAGGATTAGTAGCAGTTTGTTCTGGAGAATTATGTAGGGCAGGTAATGGTTTAGGAAACTTATCAGTAGGGTTAGCAACATTTTCTTCATCAAAGATAGTTCACTGAAAAAGATCATAAGTAACAAAATTTAATAAATGACCACGTATTGCAAATCAATGTGAGTTTTTTTTTTTGTTTATGATAATGCATATAGTTAGTCCTTAAACTTGGGGTTCTATGATAACCTTATGCATTGTTATTTATTTTGACACATTTTTCCAACTACATAACAGGTCACATGAGATTTTGTTGGCATAATCAACCTATGAATAGGTCGATTTCCTCAAGGCAATTGGTTTGAAAATCCTTATTAAAGATTGTATGATACTTGGAGGAAGTTCTAGATAGGTTAGAAGTAAGTCATTAACAAGGATAGATACATTGGCATTGAAGTTGATTGACATGATCTTTGAACCTTAGGCCCCAATCGAGAAATAAGATAATAAAAAGATCATATTTGCATGATCTCATAAGCATAAAGATTAGGTATGCATTTCCATCGTTGATCAAGCTCCACTAGTGTTTTGCAAGATATTGACTATGGAGAGAGAGGGATAGAACTCTCTAATTAGAAGAGTTCAATTTCAGAGTTGTTAATTTAAGAAGTTCAATTAGTCAAAATAATTCTTTTAATTAATAGTACATAGATCAAATTGTAAGGTGTTGTGTGCCAACAACTAGTTAATTAATAACTCTGAGGGGTCACATACAAAATTCAATGAAGCCTATATCAATTTTGTGAACTTATCAAAGAGTAAAATAAGAGAATTAATTCATAATTGCCTCAATTGAAGAATGAGCAATTCTAGAAGTTAAATCAATCTAATTAAATAAAATGAGCTTTATTTCATTATGTCAATGAGATGAGGCTAGCCTAGATAGAGAATTGATTAAATAGTTGCACTAATTAATTAATTAAGCTTGTACATTAATTAATTGAAGAATCGGTTAATACATAAACAACTCAAATTAATTCTGAATTAAAGTTTAAATCCAATTATTGGATTTTTGACCCTAGCCTAAATCCATAAAAGGATTCAGAAGTCTATAGATTTGTGGGAGAAGGCTAAAAGAAGCTCAGGACCACAATTTTAGGGTAACAATACCCTTAAAATAACAGCCACATGGAGTGATCTTATAATGCAAGGTGATTGTACTAGGTGTTAGTTATCAAGAGGTGGTTATCGAGTTGCACAACTTTCCCTATGACTCCGAGATAACTTCTACAAATACTATAAATATTGTAAATCCCCATAATTTAGCATCCAATTAATTCATCTCTAATTACACAAAGTTTTTAACTTGTCTTTTGCTCTCTTATATTTTCTAGTCTCAAATTCTCCAACATGCTTCTCAGCATCTCGTCCTTTATTCTTTCTTGGGGTTGAGAGACTATGGCCTTGTTATCCTATGTGTCTGCATTTTCTAGAAAAAATTTTGGAAAATAATTTGTTAGGAGAAAATTTGGAGAATATGCCAAGCATTTTTTTTTTTTTTTTTGGGTGGGGAGGATATGAAAAATAATTTGAGAATGAATTTTTTGTTTCTTTTTGTTTTGAATGAGACAAACTTTATTGTCAATGTCAAATCAGTTGCTTTTTTATTGAATTTGTAGGGTGGAAGTGATTGTTTTTATGTAATATATTATAAATATGTATATCTATAGTTGGATGATGTATGTGTGTATATATGTAATGATTGATATATTATTATAATAAAATAATGTGTAATTAATTCAATTGGTGCTTTATTTTAAAATTTATATTTTTATATTTTTTATTAAATATTAATTATTACAAAATTATAATTATATTTTAATTTAAAAAATTGGCTAATATCATAATTATATCATAATTGTTGTTATTGGCTAATATAAAAGAATTTAATTATTGTACATTAATTATAAACTAATTATTGTTTATTCTTAAAATAATTTAACTATTTATTATTTTCAATTTATGTATAAATAAAAATTAGTTATTTATTTAAATAAAATAATACATATAAGAGTTAAAGACAATTCATCAAATTAAAAAACATAATTTTATATTATATCAAACTAAATCTTCCTAAGTTATTTTTAAACAAATAAGCGTAAATTTAATTATATGTGAAATATGAAACATAATTAATATATACATAATAAGTTATTTAAATATTTAAATAAATTAATTTAATAAGTTAATTATTTACTTTAACTCATTATTTAATTAATACATTATTTAATGAAATTACTTAGTAACAATAAAATAAATTTACTTAATTTTAATTATTTTTATCAATAATTATTTTAATTGTGTTAATATTAATTTATTAAACTTAATAGATTATTAAATAAATGTTACACTATAATTAATTTTTTATAATATTCTTAAATAAATTTGAATATTAATATTTAATGAAGATTGATTTTTTTGAAGAAGATTAGTTTATTTATTATATCAAATTAAAACATCTTAAATTATTTATTAAATGAATAAATATAATATTTAATTAATAAATTAAATATTAAATATAACTAATACATTAGTTAATTAATAAGTAATTTAATTAATTTAACACATTATTTAGTAAATAAATTATTTATTAAATTTAGTTAATTTTCTCCATGTTTGTTTAATTAAATTTGTAACATAAATTTTTGAATTTTTTAAGTAGTAAAATTTTAATATTTTCATTTATGTATGTATGTATGTATGTATATATGAATGAAGTGAGAGAGTGACAACAAATGAATGATGTGAAAGATGAAGTGAAAAAATAAGGAGATAAGTGTGCTTTTTAGGATGTAAGTTTTTTATAGGTGAATTGTAATGAGTTTTTTGGGTAAAAAATTATAGTATTTTGCCTACATTTTGGATTTTATTTTTTCGGGTGGGGGGTGGGAGGTTGGAAAAAATCTCGCCAAAATATAAAAGAACAAGCCCTATATTATCCTAATTCTGGCATGGAAAAGAATACAAATAGGTAGTTGATGTGTGAATATTTGTGAAGGCGAGATGCTTGGATCGCTTGTGTAAATCTTCAAAATTGAATGGATTATTCAAGGCTTCAAGAATTCAAGAGACAAATAAAACCATCATGTAAAGGGGGATGGTGTCTCATCCCAATGCAAGGGACTGTTTGAGTATGGTTTGTTTTGAGCGCAAGAAGGGTGCCTAATTGCATGCATTATCGGCATGTGTGAGAGCGACCATTGTATTAATCTGCAGGACAATCAGGCGCACATATTGCTTTTATATGTGAGATAGTGTTCTTAATGCCTTGCCAATCACACAGACTCTTCACCCACAATCATCTCCCCCTTTTAAAAATAATTCCAATTAGGTTTCTAGGTTTTCCTCTGTAAAGCATCTTCTTGTAAAATCATTCCACTAAGGCTTTTGGGTTTTCCAACTAACCCAAACATGCTATACGTGGTTCAGTAGGTCCGCAAGTTTAATAGTATAATATAAGATTGTCATGTCTACAGACCTTCATTGCCCCCATCAACACTATCTATCTAGACTTACAATTATGACAGACATAAATTGAAAGTAAACTAGTCGAAGCAATCCCTAAGTAAAAGTTTACGCTAAAAAGATGTTATTCTAGAGTTAATCCTTCTTATTAATTTCAGTTGCTCCTCTGTTGTTCTAGATATAGTCATTGTGTTGGTTTATTGGCTATATACACACACACACATATATATATCATTAATAGTCACTTCCTCTCTTGAGAACTTGATCATCATGTTATTGATGGTTAGAATTGTGTTATCCCTAACTCTAAACTCCATTTAATATCCCAGTACTGTCATATCTCATCTAGCCAATAGCCACACCTCATTTATTGGTTGTTCATCTCTAGATCTCACCTCAAATTAGGTTGAATCCCCCAATTTCCTAATTACTAAGATTTTCTTCTCGAGCTTAAATTAGCAATCACAATATTATTCCTAAGTTGATCAGGCTCAAGAAATCATTAAACACAAGTAATTCAAATAATCCAACATATTCAAATGTAGAATTGAATTGATTCATAATCATCATTTTGAAATATATAAATTCCAAAAAGAAATAAAAATTTTAGCATAGATACACAATTCTCCAATTAATCCCATATCAATAAAATCTAAAAGTAGAGTAGGAGTAACAATCGAATCCAAAGTCAAGAACCTTATCCTATCGAGCTCTGGACTTCTAATTAACGAAGAATCTAAGGTTATTTTTCAACACTTAAAAACATTTATACTTATCTAATATATTAATTTTAGAATTAATATCCAAACTAGTGAAAAGGAGAAAGGAAAAGAGAAGAGAGATAGACAGAAAACTTCTTGGAGTAGGAATCTAGACAAAACGTATTATGTTTGGTGATTGCTAACCGTAGATTGATTATCTCTCAAATCATATAATTTTCCTTAATAAAATTTGCCACCTTTGGGAATTTTATGCCTTCCTCCCTTCAAGGCTGCAGTGCCACCTTCGTGGTTGTGGCTCGGGCTTTCTATATTGTAGAATTGGGTTGTTCCTTACTTTATCTTCTTGTCCACATTTCCAACCTCGATCTAACTTTGCTCAATATTTACAAAATGTCAAATAAAACACATTAAGCTGAAAAAAAAATAAAAACATAAACAAAGCCTAACAAAAACAAAATAAAATCATAAAACTAAAACTAAAATTTCACAAAACAAGTTGATGCTACTTGAAAATAAAGTTAGGATCCTTTTCAGAGGTCAGTAGAATTTGGATTTTTTTTCTCTACAATGTGATGCATAGAGTCCTTGATTGTCGAATTTTAAGCAAATGATTTTTTTGTGCCTAATTTTTCTTTAGGGTTTAGAATTTATAATCTTAATTTAGTGGCCTTCAATCCACTAAGGTTTTGATACTCTTCTTGGTGGGCTTAATCAATTAATTGCGCTCTCTAGCTTTTTTATTTATAGAATCAGTTGGGCCTTTTAGTTTCTTTTTTACTTTTTTTTTTTCGTTGAGTACTTAATTAATCATATCATTAAGCTCCCTTATTTTCAATTTGAAAAGTTATTTTCATGTTGAATCATATAAATTTGAATTTTAATTTTTATATTATCTTAATTTATTGTTATAATGTGATCAAATAATAAATTTTTATTAATTGTGTCCTGTGCAGGGATTTGAATTTATCCAACATCCATTTTTATTAACCTTGCAGTGTGTCTAAATTATATTTGTATAGAAACAAGAATAACATAAGATTAGTTTTGTTTACGGGCACAAGTCTAAAAGTCAAAATTAATCCTACACATGTTGACATGTGTTCTACAATTGTTAAGAAACCTGTGCCAAACAATATGGCATGCAATTTTCATTTTATTTAGAAGAAATGGCATGCACAATTCAATTCTATAATCTTTTGGGGTGATCTAGCTTTCTTTGTTCTTCTTACTTAGTAGAATGCATCTTTTACATTTTTTCCTAAAAGGTGTTCTTTGAGGTAGGACAGTCACCAAAAGCCTTGAAGTCATCCTAGGGGCCATATCTTCATGAGCACATACTACGGCA
The DNA here is from genome assembly GCA_014898725.1 of Jacaranda copaia. Classification (NCBI taxonomy): domain Eukaryota; kingdom Viridiplantae; phylum Streptophyta; class Magnoliopsida; order Lamiales; family Bignoniaceae; genus Jacaranda; species Jacaranda copaia. The sequence continues at coordinate 401,642 of JACGDI010005368.1, forward strand.
TTCATGGCATATGCTCAGGTATTCATATATGAAAAAGATCTACATTTTTCTTCCATAACCTTTTATCCTAATAGTTTTCTAATTTGTAAGTTTATTTTTAGATTTTTAAGATAAATTTATATTTACTAACATATTGAATATGAAAAGTAACGGGGCACACACCCCAAGCTCTAAGACATACTCCCTATCCAACAACATTTGGAGAGCACATACAACACTGATCTTTCTTAGAAAAGGTATTCCATCTGCTTATATAAGAGTGTTATCTATGAAAATCCCATGAAAATGTTTCTTTAACCCTAAATAACCAAATTTGACTACTGAATAAAAACTAGATTTCAATTTAAGCCCTTCTAGATTACATTTAAGCCATTCTAGAGTACCATAAGGATTCAACCACATCATGCTATCAGTGAAATTGTAATTTCAAAAGATTTAAACTAAAGTGATGGACACATAAGTAAACTTGAGACAGCCTATTCTAAGAATTTATCCAACTTTGTCAAGCTATTTGTAATAGAGGTTGGTACTCAGTATTACAGAATTTGATAATGACAGTAACATCAAAAAGCTACTTCACAATAAGAAAATCAACCTCATCAAAAAATAGCTCCAACAATCAAATTGCATAAAATCTCTATATCAACTTCAACTAAAGAAAAAAACAAGAAGAAACAAAATACATACCATACTTGAACTAAGTTGAATCAGAAGACTTTGCAAACAAAATTATAGCCAAAAATATGAACAATAAGAGATAAAATAGAAACAGTACATCAGATTTACCCACTATGGTGAAAAATTCGATGTCTCTTGCATTTTCATCCTAAAGATAATGTGATTCTCAAATTGTAAGAAATTGAGCATGTTCTATCAAGGCCAACTAAGTACCAGATAACATTGATACCCAGACAAAAAATTGAAAATTTACTTCAAAAAAGACAGAAAATAAATCTTCACTCATAAACTCTCATTTATACATTGAAAAACTCTGAAAAAAGTCAAAATCACCAAAAATTGCTTGATTTACAAAAAATCACCACAAGCTGCTTGATTCACCACAAATAGCCAAAAATGACTAATTAAAGTTACCTCAAATTGGTGTCATTTCAAAAATTTATGCATTTCAATCACTTTCCAGTGGCCTATTCTCATAGCACAAAATCTACAAAGCCAAAAAAAAAACAAAAAAACAAAGAGAATAAGAAATCAAGTGAACAAGAGAGAAAAGGAAGGTGAAAGAATACCTAGATTTGAACTTGTGGATACTTTGCACAAAATACACTAATGGAGTAGATGGCAGATGTGAAATGCTAATGTAGTAGATGACGGATGTGAAGTGAAGTAGAGAGAAAAAGAAAGACGATGATTCTGCGAAAGAAATGGACTGAGATTTTAGGCTTTAATTAATTTACATTATAGTGATGACAAATCTCATCAATAATTTTACTAATTTTGAATTAGTGATGATATATTTCGTCACTAATGCTTAAGTATATAAATTTTTATTAGATTTTTGTTTAGGAGAAAAGTTAATCACAAATGCCATATCTAAAATATTTTTTTCTCTTTTTTTATATTTGTTAGTACTCCATCACAAATTCATCATAATTATCTTCTATTTGTAATAGACTCGTATCCATCACAAATTTTCTACTGATGAAGGGATATTTTCTTGTAGTGATTGCCACTTGTAGAATTTTATAATTTTATTTTATTTTAGGAGTGAATTACCTTATTAAATTAATTGACAAACTTTTTTAGAATAAAACAAAAATTACCTTAAAAATAATATTATCACACCTCAAAATTACCGTCAATTTACTATTCCTCTCAAATGGGTCCCATCAGTAGCCAGGACGTTCATTAAAACTTGTTTGAAACCTTATAGGTCAGGGAAACACCATGACGCGTAATTCCCTTCAATTTGCACTGAGAGTCTGCGTTGAAAGAACTCGGCGATTATTTTCTAATAAATGGACCAACTATCAAACTCGGCGTTCCAACGTGTTTCCTCGCGAGTCAACGCGATTTTCCCCCCGATTTGCCCGCCGGCATCCCCCCTACAGCGAGATTGGCCCTTAATTGACTGAACCACATTGCATTATTTAATTCCAATAATAATAATAAAATTAACTTGCAATTGTATGGTTTTAAGGATCTGACCGGTCCACTTTCAAACCAGGTTTAACGGCGTTATTTCTCCTTCACTGAATTGTTTCTTTTTTTTCTTTTCTGAAAAAAATTATTGATAGTGGGATTCTCAAACTTACGCGCATGCGCATGTACGGCTAAAATGCCACATCACAGTTATAATCTGTACTTTGATATCTATATCTACATTATCTATAAAATATCAACAAAATACCAATACCTTTCGGTGTGATACAAATGATATATATAAAATATTCTTATTTTTATATTTTAATTATCATAATAATAATTTATCCATTAACTATCATTTATTATTCATCCATTTTATACTTTACTGTAAATATTTTATGATAAATTTTCTCTTTTTATTAATGTAAAATTTTATTTAAAAATTTAGTAATATATAAAATAAATAAATAAATAATCTATAAAAGTTTCAGGGCATGCATAAAGTATGATATGGGAGGAGTCCAATCCCTCTCCCCCTCTACCCTCTCCAACATCCTATCTAGGAACAAATCTCTCTCCAACCTCACCAACAGAGGTTCTCCGACTACTGGTCAGACGGCCCTATTTAATGTTGCGCCGTATTTTGTTCCTGTACCCACTTTTTGACGTAGAATAGATGCCACTTCCTAAGAATTTTACAAAAGTTGATCCACTATAGGGGTATCTCCCGTTCTAAAGGGCGAACCCCACCCCATGGATTGACACCAACAAATGAATCATAGTGCCCCTCCAAGAGCGAGGAAAAATTGGTCGAAGAAAGGCCAAAAGGGAGATTTCATGACGATGATCATATGAAAAGCAGGAGAATCCACCTGGTGGACGTAAGCCTTTCATTTTGTATTCTGTCTCGATAAATTTATCTATTTCTTTCCTCACGAATTTACTAACTCAAGTATTAAAGAATTTTAGCCAAAGGTTATATTAACAAACCTAACGAGACTATGTGGTTGAAGGTTCAACGCAGTGCCCAACTGATTGAGTTGAGTTTCAATCTCATCAATAGTTTTTGGCTCACCAAAACTTCTCCTAACCAAACCTTTTGAATTCATCCACATCAGACATGCAAAAATTACTAATTTATACTATTAATAAAGTATTAACCTCTTTTAATGTGTTTATGAGTGATATGTCTAAAATGTATTTGCTTTTATCTTTTAATTCCCACAATTAAGTAGCCACCATTTCATCTTAAATTTTACTTTTATTTATCTTAAAAATTCAATAGAAGTGTAGGAAAAAATAAACTTTTATGAATATATGTAAAGAATAAATTAATATTATATTTATTTTATATTATAAAATGTAATTGCACACATTATATATGCCAAAATTACTAATTATATATATACTACTAGTCCGCTGTGGGTGTTTTCAAGTGATCTTAATATGCCCTCATCATTATCTTCTAATTTTGTAATCACAATTTATGCGTAGAGTAACAACGGTAATGTTTGGGTATGAATTGTATGTTTTAAATTATATATTTTAAAAAAATAAATTTTGAGAAGGGGGTTGGAAGATGTGAAATTTGTATTGAAAAATATAACGTATATTTGTTTATGTTTTTGGAATAGTTAGAAAATTATTTTAGGAAGTTTTAATATGTTTGTTTATATATTGGGACAAGACAATTTCTACTATAACAGTTAAAACAATACTTTGTTGCTGAATTTTTTGGAGTGAAAATGGAATTGAATAATATTTTTATTATAAAAATAATAATAAAATAAATAATATGTATATGTGATGATTGGATGTGATTTTTCAATTGCAAAAATAATAATAAAATGTTATGATATGTATATATATGGGATTTTTTTTGTAATAAGTCAATTAATTTGAAGGAATATTTTGAAAATTATTATTTATTATTTTGATAAAAAGGTGACCGATATATTTGGTTACATGTTTACAAATTGTAACTGAACATCGTCTACAATTTATAACTCACTATTACAACTAGATAGTCTCATGACAGCCTTTTCATGATATTTTCTCTTTTCGTTTATTTAAAAGTTCAAATAAATGTCTTGAAACTCGATGCTCCACGGAAATAGAGTTAGAGTGCTTGTTTATAGTCAACAAAGTTTCAAGGGTTTTCTTTTTTCCCCCCCTCTCTATAATGAAGTGTGGAGAGTTTTTCGTTTTTAAATATTCTCGAAGTTTTGTGAATTCTTGTAAATGATTGTTTATGTCTAATTTTTCTTTGGTTAGAATTTATAGTCTCTTTTTTTTAATGGGCGTCGGTCCAATAGAATTTTGATGTCTTTTTTGTTGGATTTAGTTAAATTGGACTCTCTGACCTTTTTATTCATTCAATTAATTTAATATTCCATTTGGGTCTAGCGCTGTTAATTGGTTGGGTTTAGATTAGATTAGTTATATACGAATTTGAATTTGATTATCAAAATTTATATTCAAATTTGATCCGATACCCCATATGATCTTTGTTAGGTAGTATCACATCCAAATTTGATGAATATTGAGACCCAATAAAAAAATTCGACCTGATTTAATATTTTCTTCTTCTTCTTTTTGTTTGCCCTTTTGTATTATATAAAAATATAATATTTATAAATTAAATTTACGTTATATTTGAATTTTTAATAATTTTTATTATATATTAGTCCAAAAATTAAATATTTGAAAACTGAACCCCTACTTGACATTACATTAATGTATAGTTGAACTATTATATATTATTATATTTGTCATTTTATCATTTTTTTTCTTATTTTTTAGGCTAAAAACTCAATAGTAATAATATAATATAGACATTAATATAAATATTAGGTCAATATAATATATAGATTTTATTTTAAAATCTATATTAATATTATATACAAGAGTAATAAATAATTATTAAAGTTCGGATTTAAATCTTTAACAGATTAGATTCTTTATTTCTGTATCTAATCAACCGATTTTGAATTATTGATATTTATAATCTGATATATGATCTATCAAATATTTTAATTGGATAAAAATTCTAAAATTTGGACCAATTCAAATCAGATACAAATTAAAATTTAACCCTAATTGGGTTTTTTTTAATCCTTTTTACTTTTCTACCCATGTGGAATTAATTAGTCATATTGAATCTATTAAACAAACTATAACATATGAAAAATACATAATATTTTATTTCATCTTAGACTGAAAATTTTATTACATATATAGAATTTGTCAAAGTTGCTTGTATAAATAATTGGCAAACATTTTGAATTATGGATATATTAAAAAGTTCCATGGAAATATTAAACTTTTAGGTTGAGTGGTTTATTTATCTCAAATTTATCAATTTATTTTCTGGGGACCTCCTGAAATTAAATTTTGTGAAATCAAATTTTTCATAAAAAATTCGTTTCACATAAAATAATATTGTGGCATTACTATTCCTCACTAAAGCAATTTTAAAGGCAATAATATATCAACTTTCATTTAAAGTTTCACATCCAATCAAATTACCTATTTAATATAGTTGCGGAGAGTGTGCATATTATACTCAATGAATTAAGGTGTATTTCATCGAAAAAATTTATATTTGATTTTTTTTGACACTTTATATTATATATAGATATAGTAAATTTTCATAGTATTCTTTTTCCAGAATTGTTTGTTTTACATATATAAAATAGACGTTATGTTGTAATTATAGAAATATTGGAGTAAAATATTATAAATGACAATTTTTTTTTCGTAAGCTACATTTTAGTTTCAAATAATTGCATCATAATTTTAGTTAGTCATAAAAAATACGTTCAGATATCTATGTCGTACTGCCGGGCCCGGCCCGGGAAGATCCCACAATTAAGGTGCAACATAAATTATAATTCAGTTAAAATATAAAATTAATTTATAAAATTTTGCTTGATTTCTAAACATGATCTTTAAGAAGCACACCTCCAATAATTTAATAGTGGCCCTTTTACACGTGATAATACATTTAAAATATCTACCAATTCTCTTTTGGATCTGAAACAATAGCAAGAGGAAAAGCCTGAAAGTCTAATAAGTACTTAAAAATATTTAAGGTATGAAATAGTTAGTCCAAATAATAATATAATAATATACAACTAATATTTTCATGTGAATTTAACAATATAAATTGGTGGAAAACTCAGAAGACATCGTACCAAAATTTTAAAGAAATTCTAAACTAGTCACGAACCAGCATATCGAAAAAAATTTATATCGAAGAATAGAATAACTATGATCGACGTGTTTAAAAGAATATATTTATTACTAAAAATATTATCAAATAAAACATATACTAAGAATTGAATTGTAAAAGTCATGCATATGCCAAAGACCACAATCTTTGTGCATGTACAAAATATTATAGATTCTTATATATTTTACTCGTTAACGCTGTATTTATACAATATTAAGATTATCATATGATATATATAGAGTAAACATCAAGCTCAAACATTAAAAGGCATTAAAAATCATCATGTACCACACACATTAAATATTAATATCAATAGAACATATATATAAAATATTGAAATTCATCACATCCTACATATATAAATCAACATAATTTTACCCTCTTGCGCTGTATCAAACGAATGCATATACAATCTCATTCTCATATATTGTTTATTGCTAGGAAATCAGTGTTTCATATTGTTGAATCAAAATCCACTAATTCATGATTTACCTGGTAGCTTGTAAAATAAATAGCCACAATCTCATAATGTTGAATTAGAACTCCACTAACTGCTATATTATCACACTTTTATTGAATTGAATAAATTATAGTAAGAAAATAATAGTTATTTACCTTTCTTGTGGTTATCACAATATGGGCCCCGTTTATGAGTCTTCAAAAAAAGAAAAAAAGAATATTATCATCATATGTTAGGTTTTTCTTTCTTTTCTTATAATGTTGTTGTGTGAAAATACTAATAATCGTGAGAGGATTTTCCTAGAGTCAATTTTTCTTTTTTGTCCTCCTTTTGTACCAAAATAAAATTTAAAAAACAAAATAAAAAATGAAGAAGAGAACATATCCAACGCGCTACGCGTCTCGCAAACAGCCCGTTAACTCCCGCGCCATCACGCGTCTTTATTTTTTACTACATTTCAATTTGTTTATGATATTCTTATTTTTGGACATAACGTGTAAAATTTTCTCGGGTGCTCTTCATTCAACGTTTTCTCTCTGTCTTCACAGCTCACACTTCGCTATCCCGTAGGTATAAAATATAGAAATACCCACTGCCGATCAGTCATTCCTCTTCCTCGGTGTCTTTTTCATCCTTTATTTCCATGGATCTAATTGAGCTTCCCGGGTCAACTCCTATGGCTTCACCTCTTCCTCCTCCGCCGTCGTATTGGTGTTATCAGTGTACCAGAATCGTTACCATCGCTTCTGAAGAGGCCGTCGTCTGTCCACACTGCCACGGCGGATTCATCCAGGTGGTGGACCCCACGGATTTCTCTCGGGAGCCTCCACGCCGAGGATTTGTTTCAAATCGGAGTGGTTTCAGTCGCCGCCGCCGTAATGGTTCCTCGTTTAATCCGCTCATAGTCCTCCGCAACCCTTCGGAGGCGGATCCTCCACCTGCTGGCGGCGGCCAGAGGAGCTACGAGCTGTACTACGACGATGGGGCGGGGTTGGGTCTTCGTCCGCTGCCTTCTACCATGTCCGAGTCGTTACTCGGATCCGGATTCGAACTGATGCTCGACCGCCTTTCACAGATCGGGTTCAGCCTGTGGGCCCGTCCAGAAAACCCGCCGGCCAGCAAACAAGCCGTCGCGTCGTTACCGACGATAGAAATCCTGCCTGGCCACGTGGATTCCGATGCGCACTGCGCTGTGTGCACAGACGCCTTTGTCCTCGGATCCGAAGCTCGCGAAATGCCCTGCAAGCACATCTATCACTCCGATTGCATTTTCCCCTGGCTAAATCTCCACAACTCTTGCCCCGTTTGCCGGCACGAGCTCCCAAGCGATGACCCGGATGGGACTCCTGGTCGATCCGAGGCAGTGGGGCTGACCATATGGAGGTTGCCCGGTGGTGGTTTTGCTGTTGGGAGGTTTGTTGGAGGAGCGGATGGGGAGATGCCGGCGGTATATTCGGAAGTCGATGGAAGTTTGAGCCTTAACGGTGGCGCGGCGAGGGGAATTGAGTGGGGACCGTGGATCAGACGGCGGAGGGGCGGTGCCGTGCGGAGGTTTTTGGATAATTTGGGCTCTTTTTTCAGAAGAGTTCGGTCGGGTTCAGCTGATGTAGCTCCAGTGAGGAGGAGTTGGAGCATATCGGATTCGGGTTCGGGTAATTCTGTTTTTAGTAGGTACGTGTTGAGGAGGAATAGAAGCAGAGATTCGGTTCCCATTGAGCAGTAGAACGGAGGGCAAGGCGGTCAATTAGTTTCTTTTCTTTTTCTTTTTTAAGGGTTGAATTCAATTTTGATATCGAGTACTGTAAATGAAGCAAATGAAATAGTTAAAAATTTTAATTGAGATCCATAAGTTGGGTTTACTTATTTGATTTTTGCTCGTCTATGACTATTCTTTTAGCTTGCGTTTCCACTTTCCCCCAAAATAACAAGAATATTTTCTGAATGAAAATATTTTACTTAAAGGTTGGAACTAGTTTATGATGTTATTGTTGATGAGGCGATATTAGGGGTGTAAATGAGGTGAGTCGAATCCGAATCTAATAGATTTAAATTCGATTTGTTTATTAATTCATCAATTTGAACTCGAGTCGAATTTGGTCAAGTCTAAAAAGCCAAGTTCAAGTTCAGTTTGTTGAAATAGACGAATGTTCAATAAACTTTATTGAACTTAACTTGATAAAACTCATTATAGAGAAATAGAAAAGCTCGTTCGTTAAGTTCGAATAAACTTGAACTCAAGTTCATATAGGTTTGAATTAACTAGAGCTCATTTAAACTAAAAAAAAATCTATAATTATAAATTTTTTAAATAATTTTGTTTTATATTTTTCTAAAAATAAAAATTGAATTATTATTATTATTATTATTTTCTTATCTTTATAGATTTTATTATATTGGCTTAGATTATAATTATATATATATGTATGTGTATATATAATAAAATTCGTTTAGACTCGTGAGCTTTTTGAGCTGAATATTATTGAGCTTGGTTCAGGCTTGAAAAGATCAGGCCGAATACGAGCTTTCATCTAGCCAAGTCCAAACCATTCGCGAATAGTTTTATCTCATTTACACTCCTGGGCAATACAATAGCAACCACCACGTGGTACCAACTTTGTTCCATACAAGTGAAATTATAGGCTATGTTTGGTTACATTCTCCCAAAATATTTTATTTTGGGAGAATGTAACCAAACATATGCTTTCATTTTCTCTTAAAATGGGTTTATAAAATATTCAGATTGTCCTTATAATTTAACTAATAAATGATCAAAAATCCTATATTTTTTACATCATAATCATTACCAATCACATATATATATACATTTATATATCATAATATTTTATTACTATATAATAATAAAAAATATTACTAAAATCCATTTACACCCTCAAAACCCAATAAAAAGATATTGATTTGACTGCTACAGTAGAATTTGTCTCATCTCAAAACATAAACAAACATACCAAATTTTTTCAAAATAATTATCTTATTATTCCCAAATCATAAATAAACATACATCACATTCCCCAATCCCACTCCTAAAACTCATTCTCCCAAAATATATAATTCAAAATACATAATTTGTAAACAAACATTATCATAATTTTTGACATGTTACAAAGTTTCACATAGAAGTTAAAATATATCTTTTATATAATTCTATATTATTTTTTTATAAAATTAGTACCATGAAATTTTTTAACTATAAAGAAAGCAAATGAAATAGTTGAAAATTTTAATTGAGTTCTATAAGTTGTGTTTATTTATTTGTTTTGCACATATATGACTAATCTTTTAGCTTGCATTTCCACTTCCTCAAAATAATAGGTGATATGAGATAGTTCAATAGGCCTAACTCAACAGTTATCGGTTCCAGAGAATGCTTCCAGGTCCACTTTGTATCTAAAGCCCAACTGCATTTCCAGGCTAGCTGGGTTGTTGAATATTGTTTCTTCACCTATGCAATCGCTAAGGTTGAGGCACTTGAGCATAACCGCTAGGTCAATTGGATGGTTCTCGACCCTGCTCGACTGGAGGCTTCTAGTTGCCTAGTCCCTTCAACTATTTATCTGGTAAATTATTTTCTACAATCAATCACCATCGATTAGAGTGCTCACTCTGGTGTCGAATTGTATCCCGACTGTATTCAATGCCCTAACAGTCAGCGTGCCTCTACATTAATAGCGCATGCCGTCCCAATACCACCTTTGTCACCAACTCCATCAGGAGGCCTGCTCCTAGAGTACTATTCTCCTAAGAAAGCAGGAGATGATGCCACCTCGAATAGTATAAGGATGATAAATGATCTATAGCTTTCAGGCAAGGACCAAAGCCCTCTACAATTTATAGAGGCATTTTAGACATATTATCCATGTGGAGAAGGTTATAAATATCTCATTGCTAGCCACTATCCAAGTATGCCATTTTTACTATACACTTTTACTCTGCTGCTTGATTCCTGTACTCGACTAGTACTAATTTGAGTGTTAAGGTGCCTTAGTTGGGGGCATCTCGGCTAGTTTGAGATTTTTTAGTAGTTGCAGATCTTTGCCCAAGAAAATATCATTATTAGATCATTTGACCACCTTGGTCGAATTAGCATGAACATTATCCAATCCAGTAAAACAGCCTTTCAATCTCATCATTTTGGCATCGTTTGTGGGAAACTTGAGATTGCAACTGAAAAAATGGTGAACACAAGGCGAGCTGCATTTGAGAGAGAAAAATAGAAGGACAGTATCTCCTCCTCCTTCTCCTGTCAGCCTCAGCAAGAATAACATGTCCTAGGCCCCAACGCCCCACCGGAGCAAGTTGTTTCCCTAATCATGCCCCAGCTAATACATCTGATAAGTGAGCAAATTTCCACCTAAATTTTTGCTTAGCTTTCTACCATGCTGAATCGGCACACAATCGTGTTTGCATCAACTACCAGCACGACCCTACAATCATCACCACTAGAAGAGAGGTCCTTTCAGGATAGTCATGGTCACTTAGGGTCTAGGTGCCCACCAACCAAACGTGAAGCTAGCCCTAGGTGCATCCATGGAGAAAGGGGGTGATCGAAGCTATGATAAGAGATTGCTGATTCTATAGACAATTACATTTGAGCTAATTGAACCTTATAGTGCGATAGGGTCAAATGTTTGAGACTAAACCAACGTGAAAAGATGGGTGAATCAGTGGATTATGCGGTCTACCCCATTTGAGCCCCACAGTGCAATAGAGCCAAGTGCACGAGGCTCCAATTCGACCGCAACATGACCCAGGTGGATTGGGAGGAGTGGGAAGAACTTTTCAAAAGTGTATTAGCTGAATAGATACCTCAACAAGATTTTAAGGAGAAATATTGAAAGGAAGCACAACCCCGAGGGCCCCCAGAGGTCTTGCCATGAAAGGAGGTCATTGTTCATACAAGAGATAATCAATGAATGCATTACTATCGACGATGTAAAGGTCTCGATTGGACTCTAGTGATATAATGGCTCAACCGATCCCAATGAGCATCTGATGTAGTTGAGCACATGATGTAACTACATGGACATAATGAATACATACATGCGAAGATACATGTTACCACGTTTTAGGATATCGTGCTCGATTGGTTTGTTAAACTTGAACAATCATTGATATACTCTTACGACCAATTATGTGATAAGTTCCTACACTGATTCGCTAGCTAGCAAAAGGTGAAGCTCTCCTACACCCAACTCCACACTGTGAAATAGAATGAGAGGGAGTCCTTTCGTGACTTTTTTACCATGTTCAACACAAAAGTGTTGAAGATTGATAACCCCAGGATCGAGTTCTTGATTGATGTGTTGTTCTTGGAGCTCTGACATAAAGAATGCACCAATTCTTTGGTGTGGGAATTGCCACAGTCGATGAAAAAACTGCTCAACCTAGTGGAGAGATATATAATCAAATAAGAAATGAACAAATTGAAATTCGGCAACCCTAAGATCAAGAAAAAGGAAAACAAAGAGAAAGATGACCAGAAGCACAAGGAGGGTTGTCGACTCCAATAAAATGCTTCTATGATTACATTCCACTAAACCACATAAAGAAGGAGGTGTTGTTCACAATCTAACACGATTACCTTCTTAAGAAGCCAAAGAAGCTCACCGAGATTGAGGCAATGAAAAAATCAAAGAAATATTACCACTTTCACAACTAAAAGGGGCATGACACAGAGGATTGCTTCAATCTCCTTGATGAAATTGAGAGGTTGATCAAGTATGGTCATCTCAAATAATATGTTGTTGAAGGTACCTAGACTGAAGGGGACAAAACTGACTAGACTCCTCATAGAGAAAGATCGGTTAGCCTGAGGAGAGACAATAAAGGAAATAACTGCTCATAGGATAACTACTCGCCCATTTAAGGAGTAATTGATATGATTGTAGGGGGTCTCACTGGGGGAACTCAAAATTGGCGAAGAGGTAAATGCAGAGGAGGCTAGAGTCAACCAAAACCTCCTCAGTCAAAATAATGTTTCATTTATCTACTGGTGCAGAGCCTATCTCCTTCACTGAAGATGACTTGGCCCACCTCGAAGGAAAAAACATCAACCATAAAAGCTGATTGTCCCGTGATGGTCTCTGTTGACATTGCTAACTTTGAAGTGAGGAAGATTCTAGTCAATAATGGCAGCTTTGCCAACTTCATCTTCCTCTCAACACTGAAAGGATAAACCTAGGCCAATTGAAATTCAAGCTCATGCATACCCCTCTGGTTGGATTCGGGGGGGAGGGGGTAAAAAATCATACCAAAAGGCTCCATCAACCTTTCTACATCATTTGGGAAGGCACTCCGTAGGAAGGCATTGATGGTAAACTATCTGGTCGTCGATGCTCCATTCGTTTACAATATCATAATTGGTCAACTAGCTTTGAATGATTTTTGAGCCACTATATCAACTTATCATAATAAAATCAAATTCCCGACTTCGACAAGCACGGGTGAGCTACTATGCGACATTAAGAAAACCTGGCGATGTTATATAATTTTGGTTGAATTGAGCGAGTAGAAGACTCAACCACAACTGAAGACTTCATGGGACACCTTTGTAATGGAACCCGAGAAAGGCCAGGCCAACAAGAAGAGAAAGTTGGAAGACACTAGAGTGGAGCCCATTAAGGAGTTCAAAACGATCGAGCTGGAGCCTGGGAATCTCAACAAAACCACCAGGATCGGAATAGATATGGGCCCTCACATGAAATGTCTCATGGTCTATTTTCTATGGAGAAATATCGACGTCTTTTCTTGGAAGGCATTCGACATCCAGGAAATTAACTCTAGTGTGATCATTCACCGCCTCAACATTGACCCTTTATACAAGCTGATCAAGTAGAAGACAAGAACCTTCAATGTCAAGAGGAGCCAGATCATCAAGGAGGAAGTCAACAAACTCTTAGATATAGGCTATATTGTAGAAATTCAATACCCATATTAGCTTTGTAATATTGTACTCATCCCCAAGAATAAGGGACAATGGCAAATGTGTAATGATTTCATTGCTTTAAATAAAGATCACCCTATAGATCCTTACCCCTGCCTCATATAGATTTATTAGTAGATTTCACGATTGGTTGTGAACTGTTGAGTATTAAGGATGCATTCCAAAGGTATCATTAGATATTCATAGCCCCCAAAAATAGGGACAAAACCTCTTTTGTAGTCCCCAATGAGGATTACTACTTTTTGGTCATGCTCTTCAGACTCAAAAATACTGGAGCAACCTACTAGAGACTTGTCAACTTTATGTTTAAGAATGAGATCGGCAAGTCTATGGAGGTTTATTTTGATGACATGATTATCAAAAATGAGAAGGCTAAGGACCATCTACTTGACCTCAACCTCACCTTTGCCATATTGCGAGCATTCGGTATGAAGTTAAATCTAAATAAGTGTACATTTGGAGTTTGAGGAGGTAAATTCTTGGGTTATATAGCCAGTCAAGGGGCATTAAGGCCAATCCACAAAAAATTCAGGCGATATTGGACTTCAGCCCACCTCGAACGTTAGAGATGTATAACAGTTGGTTGGGAGGATTATAGCCCTTAGAAGATTCATTGCCTATTTGGCGATAAGAGCCTACTCTTCTTCAAGATTCTCAGAAATACTAAGAAGTTGGGTTTCTAATGGAACAAACAGTGTGATCGGGCTTTGGTTGAATTAAAAAAGTACTTATCATCGTCCCTATGCTCCCCAAGCTAGAGCTTGAAGAGGTACTACACATCTATTTGGTTATTTCAGAAGCATCGATTAGCTTAGTGTTCATTTTGATTAGGGACGAAAACTACCTATCTGTTTATTCTTGTAGCAAGGTGCTCCAAGGGCTAGAACATAATTACTTGGAGATTGAGAAGTTTACCTTGGCATTAGTTACTGCAGCTCAAAAGCTGTGACCATACTTTTAGTCCCATGCAATGATAGTACTGACAAACCAGCCATTGAAACAAGTACTTTCGAAGCCAGACACGTCATGGAGGTTAACAAAATGGGCTATTGAGTTAGGAGAGTTTGATATCATTTTCAACCTAAAACAACAATCAAAGCACAGGTTTTGGTCGACTTCATCCCTAAGCAGGTCAATCTCCCCAAAAAGAGTAGCAAAACTTCTCTTGTTTGGACTTTACACATCGACAGATAATCGACCATATTAGAAGGGGGAGTAGGAGTGGCTCTCCATTCCTCGTCAGTAGAAGAATGTGATTTTGTGATTAAATTTGATTATGCAGTTATCAACAAAAAGGTTGAGTATGAGGCCCATCTCACTAGGATGAGAATGGTACTCAACCAAGGAGTTGAGCATTTGGCGGCGATCACAGACTCCCAATTAGTGGTAGAACAAGTCGAAGAAAATTTTGAGGCCAAGAACTTGACAATGAGCTAGTAGCTGACAAAGGTCAGAAGATTACAATAGTTATTCAAAAAATTCATTCTCAACCAGGCACTTCGATTTGAGAACGAGCGCACTAATGCCCTATCCAAATTTGTTAGCTTGACTAGAGGTATAAGAGACAAGATAATAACTTTCCTGGTCACCAACAAACTATCAATAGACACTTTCGAAGAGAGTTTGGTAGGGAGCTTTGAAGAGACACTTTCTTCATGGAAAGATCCAACAAAACTCTATTTAAGTCACAACATGGTCCTTAAAGATAAAAATGAGACATGTCGCCTTTGAGGATGAGCTGCCTGGTTTGCACTTGATGAACATGACTAGCTCTATAAAAGGTCAATCTTTGGTCCACTCTTGAGGTGCCTAGATCCTGACTAGGCTCAAGAGGACTTACATGATATCTATGTGGGCATGTGTGGGAACCACTCAAAAGAAAGATCCTTTGCCTATAAGATCATTAGATATGAATACATTTAGCCCACTTTACTAAAAGAAGTTATTGATTTTGCTCAAAAGTGTCCATCATGCCAAGTCCACTTGAACCTCCCACATTAATCTATTGCGCCCATGGTTAATGTTCAAATTGCTTGGCCATTCGACTAGTGAGGGATCGACATTTTGGGATCATTGCTAAAGATTATGGGTTAGAGAAAGTTCATAATTGTGGTAGTCGAGTATTTCACCAAATAGGTCAAGGTCAAAGTTATTCTAAAGATAACTGACATGGCCATCAAAAATTTCATTTGGAAAAATATTATTTGCCATTTTGGTCTCCATAAGATCCTTATTTCAGATAACGAGATACAGTTCTAGAGTAGAAACACCCAAAGTGGTGCGAGGTATTAGGGATCACCTAACACTTTACCTCAGTAGGGAACCCTTAATCGAATGGCTAGATAGAGGTAACAAATAGAATAATCCTCAACCATTTGAAAGCCAGAACACAAAGGATTGGGTCGAGCTAGGTAGATAACTTTCCTAAGGTATTATGGGTGTATAAGACCACCTGTTGTACAATAATAGGTCACAACCCTTACAGTTTGGTACACAGTTTTGAAGCAGTTATAACCTCTAAACTTGTACAACACACAGCTTGAGTGATCTACTTCAACCCAATCATAAACACCTCAGAAAGAAAATTTGACCTAGAGACAATTGATGAGTAGAGATAAGAAGCCTATAATATCATGCAACGTTATAGATGAAAAATGGTAGAGAACTACAATAAAGGGGTTAGGCCATACTGTTTTAAGGTTAGGGACCTTGTTCTCAGAAGGTGGAAGTATCTAAGAATGTTGGCAAACTTGACCCAAAATGGAAGAGGCCTTATACTATCGTGAAGGTATCAAAACACAATGCTTATCAACGGAGATGAGCTTCCTCGCCCATGGAATGCTATCAACTTGAAGAAATTCTACGTATAAGAATGCGTTGTAATCATTTTTGTATTTTGTGATATAAATAAAGTTTTAGCAACACTACTATCATTCACTTATAATGCTATAGCCGATAACACTCCCATCTACCTTGTGTAATTTCAAGTCAACCCCATAGTCAACACAAAAGTAGCTTCAAGCTGCCAAATTAAGGCTTCTAAGCTAAAGTTTCAAGTTGACCTCGTAATCGATCCAAAATAGCTTCAAGCTACCAAATCAAAGCTTCTAAGTGAAAGTTTTAAGTCAATCTTGTAGTTGAACTAAAAGCACCATCAAGCTTCCCAATCAAGGCTTCTAAGCTGAAGTTTTAAATCAATCTCATAGTTAACTTAAAAGTGGCTTCACACTGCCAATTCAAGGCTTTTTAGCCCAAACTATGTAGTCAACCCCACAGTCAACCTAATAAGCAGCTTCATGCTACCAATTTAAGACTTTTCAGTCTAAACTATGTAGTCGACCCAATAAATAGCTTCATGCTGCCCAATTAAGGCTTCTCAACTCCAACCTTGTAGTGTACCAACGAACCAGCTTTCATAGCAAAATTAAGAAACCAAAGCTTTACAAACATATGATAGTGGTCGACCTCATTGCTAACACATTCAAATAACTTCACGCCCTATGACGCATCATGGAAAATACTATTAGACTCGATCAAAGTAATGAAACTCGACTATAAGTTGAAGGTAATTTTAAAACATAATGTCGAACATATTTTAATGAGATCATACGTATCTCTATAACAGTAACCTCAATCAATGTTAAAGTTGTTATGGGGTTTATGTTAATTAATTTGGTTATCAACCACACATTTGCGACAAGATAGTTGTATTTGACAAGAAAACTGTAAAAGTGTTAACTACACATTGATCAAAGTAACAGTAGTATTTTATTGAATGAAATTTTTAATTACAAAAATTGAAGTACAAACTTCATATACTAAAGACAAAAACAAAACAACAACATTAAGCAATAGAGGTGAGGAGGATTACAAAAGAGCCACTCGGCATAACCTAGCACCCTTTGCTTGATCTGCTTGGGCACCCTTCTGAACATCCTAGTCGGGCTACGGCATCACTATTGTGAGGGGAAGAACTGCTTTGCACTAGCTGTGAAGGCCCCACCACATCGCCTATAAAGTCAGTTGAGTGCAATAGGTGCTAGGCAATATTGACCAATCCATCCCTGATTAAAAGGCAAAGTCATCAGAGAAGGTGAATTCCCTCACCAAAGCAAAAAGCTTCTTCTCGACATGGGCCTACTTCTACTGAGTGGTGATCATTGACTTGATTGGAGTGTTTATCTTAGCAACCCTTTCCGCGCCCTCAACTACGGTCTCCTCGGGCTTGGGAGCTTGGGATAATGTTGCAGCTTCTCGTCTAAAATTAAGCTCATTTTATCTTTATCTTTAGCCTGAAAGGTATAGCCTAAGTACTTGAGTTGCTTGACTGCCTTATCGAATGCTATACGGGCATCATCGAGCGAGAAGACCACACTTCCATCTTAGAAAATTGAGCTAAGCTTAAATTATTTTACTATCTCTCTTTACATCGAAAGGAGTATCCAAACGAACGATGCTTGGGCCTCCTTGAGTACAGCATTATGGTTGATTGTTCAACCATAATCATAGCTCACTTGTAGGTCTAGCTGAGCCTTTTTTAGCACTGTGTCCATTTGGCTCTTTTCATGCACGGCTTTGACTAGCAGCTGGTCCTTTATATCTAGCTGCTTCTAGAGGTTAGCCATCTCCTTGGTCAGCTAGTCGACTTGAACTTGGGATAATTTGAGCTAAACCTTAAGAGTCTCTAGGTCTCTTCCCTCTAGCAATTATTCCCAATCAGCTAGAGTCAACTCCAATCTCTGGTAAAAATGATACCTAAATTGGCTCACCTAAAATAGAAGTTATCATTAAAAGTGAGATCGATTGAAGGTAGCATTTGATGACAAAATAAATTAACCTCACACTTACCATATTACAGTGGTATGCTAGAGCTAAGAGTGCGTTAGTTTGGCTTAGTTCCATGAATTTTCTTTTATTGAAGGCAAAGAGCCAGGTCATCATGTGTTTGAGTGCATTAGGGCCCATCGACCTCAATGATATAACCGAGCTCGAGTTAGTCATCTCTATGGTTAGATTAGTCTTGAACTGGGACAACAGTAGCTTGGGTATTTGAAATAAGACCCCATCAGTGCACTTGTCGAATAGGTTGTAACCTGTTGTTACTCTCTATTTACCCTTGTCGCCCGCAATTCTCTTAGGTGAGGGCCTCTTGTTCAACTATCTATCGCTTGCCTCAACCTGCAGGGCTGCTCTCAATTTTCTCCACTAGTCGAGTGGGTTGGAGTGCCTGTCTGATATTTGGGAGGGCTAGGGCGGCAGTTGAAGATGCTGCAGCTGCCGTTAAAGCATCGTCTCGTTGAGCGGCTATTAGACGGAGCTCCTCGTTCCTTTGTGCCTTGGCCATCACCTCTTACCTCACATGAGACATGATTTCTTCTTGATCTCCCAACAAAAGACAATCCAAGGAGCAACTAAAATTGAGTAGAAAGATGTGAAAATACAAAATTATCGTAATCAACAAAAATTGCTACCTAGTTGGTCACCAGTGGATAGGTTCAGCTCGACTAGTGATAAGCCAGCTAGCACTAAACATCTCTCTTCAGTCAGTACTAAGGCCTTAATTTGGCCAAACTTAATTGGGTCTCGAATGAAGGTGTTGGGCCAATTCGGGGTTGGGTTTCCTGGCATATCAACATGCCCCCTCCATCACCCTCTAGGAATATTAAATTCCTAGGGCCCTCAAATATATAAATAGTATTTTATTCACTCTTGGCCGTATGACGAGGCTGGGGTAACAAAGAATTTTTGACACAGACGTGCTATTAGGTAGTAGAACCTGGACTCTTTGGTGCTACCTAGCTTTCGGGACATGGGAAGGAGGAATAGATTTGAAAAATTCATGAAGGAGGCCTGTTGGCCGAATAAGTGCATCAACACAGGGAAACTATACATAGTTGAAAAATAGTTGGGTTGGAGTTGTATTATGCCGACTTTCAAGCTCTCTAGGAGGTCGATTATCGCAGGTGCAAGTAGAAACATAAGTCCACATCTAAACCCTTCCTCAAATACTGTAATACACCCCCTTGGAGGTCGATACATTCTATCCTATGGACTAGGCACCCAAAGCTCAAACTTCTTAAGAATATGATAAAGTTTCTTAATGCGTATTAAGTCAGCAGGGGTAATCTTGAAAACTATCTCACTGTAGTGGTCAGGTATGAATAATCGACCATGCAACACTAGCACTTCACTCGGGCCAGCCTCCCCCCTAGAAACAACCACAACCTTCTTATCACTTGAGCTGTTGTAGATCGAGCTATCACTCGGTGAGCTATCAAATATGTTATTACCCTCAACCTCCCTATGGAATTATGCAACCTAGGACCTAGTGTCCTTACTATTTGATGTGCTTGACATGCTAAAAACATAATTGAAGGAAAATAGAAATCAGAAAAAGAACTTACTGGTTTTCGATGAAAAGCTCTAAAACAGGAATTAAGGGCTTTGAATGCAAAAATCAACTAGATTGAATCCAGTAAATGTGTAAAATTAATATTTTTACCATGCTTATTTATAGGCATTCAGATATGAGAGCCTAAATGGTAGTAATAATTACACCATCGTAACCTGATGCTTTGCATTACTCAATGTACTAGAACATTAAATGCATAAACCCCGATCAAATATTCAAAAACCTTGGTTGAATGTCTATAACCATCAATCAGCTATCTACTCTCTATTTTTTCTCTTTCTTCTCATCGGCAAGTTTGATTAAGATAGTAAATGGGGGGACTCATGATATGGGATAGCCCAATAGGTCCAGCCTAACAGTTATCGTTTCTAGAGAATGCTTCCAGGCTTACTTTATTTCTAAAGCCTAATTGCATTTTCAGGTCCAGTTGGGCCGTTGAACATCACTTCTCGCCTATGCAATAGTCAGGGCCAAGGCACTCGACCATAACTGCTAGGTCGATTGGATAGTTTCAACTTTACTCGACTAGAGGCTTCAAGCTACCTAACGTTTCAACTATTTCTTTGGTTGACTACTTTCTACGATTGATCATCATCGATTAGAGTGCTCACATTGGTGTTGAGTTGTATCCCGATCGCATCAATGCTTTGACAGTTAGTATGCCTTGGCATTAATGGTGCATGCCATCTCAGTACCGCCTCTATCACTAACTCTATCAGGAGGCCTATCTCCAGAGTACTATTCTTCCAAGAAAGCAAGAGATGATACCACCTAAAACAGTATAAGGATGAGAAATGACCTATAGCTCCTAGGTAAGGATAAAAGCTCTTTACACTTAATAGAAGCATCTTAGACATATCGTCCAATAGAGAAGGCTATAAATACTCACTGCCAACCACTTTCCAGGTATGCCATTTTTACTGTACACTCTTACTCTGCTACTCAATTTTCTTACTCAGTTAGTATTAACTTGAGCATCGGAGTGCCTTTGCTAGGGGTACCTCAGCTAATTTGATGTTTACTAGAGGTTGTAGATTTCAGCCCAAGAAGATATCACTATTTGATCATTCAATCACCTTAGTTGAATTAGCCCAAATACTACCCAATCCAGTAAAACAGCTTTCAACCTCATCAGTAGGAATATGTTTTTAGTGAAAATTGTTTACCTTGAGGTTGAAGCTAGTTTTTGAGAATGTTTGGTTATGTTTTTTTGTTTGATTTTGTTATGTATCTATTGTGTATTTTGGGGGAATGAATGCTGAAAGAATTATTGAGAAATGTGAAATTGTGTTGGGGAATGTAGTTGATGTTTGGTTTTATTTTGGAGAATAGTTAAAAAATGAGTTGGGGAGTTTTGATATATTTGTTTATATTTTAGGAGAGACATTTTTTACTGTAAATGTTAAATCATTGCTTTTGTGTTGGTGTTTTGGGAGGTGAAAATGGATTTGAATGATTTTCTTTGAATTGTAAAGATAATAATAAAATATGTCTGATATATATATGTATATATATGTAATGATTGGGTGTAATTATGTTATAAGTTTGTAATGATTGGTTCAATATTAAGTGGGTTGTATTATATTATTTTTTAAATTTGTTTGTTGGTGGCATTTTATTTATTTATTATTATTTCTTTTTTAGTAAATGAGTTTGAGTTTATTGGATTAAAAAGGAAAAACTATTTATACAATATAGCAACCATGTTTTATGCCCAAAAAAAGGGACATAAAAAATAAGCACAAAGTCACTTACAAGGCACGTGTACTAATTAGAAATTATGGTACAAGAATATCAACATTACCAAATAGATTGATTAAATATAGAGCATAACAATAAGCAATTATGCACATAGTTTCATGAAATGCACTCCCAAAGGATGATTCATACCATCGACAATGAAATATAAGAACATATGAAAGTTTTAGGCCTACCATCCATCCATGTCCTAATAGTAAGTGAAAGATGGGAGTTTCAAACAACAACCATCGATGTCTATAAATGGTGTATGACACATAAATCTAGCATCATGATTGGGGGAGTAGGCAGAGGAGGAACAATCATATCTGCTATCAATTATAGAACCTCATATGGGTCTTAGGTGGCTGTGGGAGGTGTTGATGCATCTCATGCTATCCCACCATTAGATAGGTCAACAGCATGTCCATCGATAAAAATATAGTGTAGTGGGATGTATAGAGGCTCTCCTAATATAAGAAAATAGCTCTATCTAATAGTCTTCTGAATGAGATCCATTAAAATTAGGTTCAATGTGTAATGAGACATATGTATATATATATATATATGTTTATAGCTTAAATAAGAAAAATGAAGAATTTAACTTACATTCCCAACATGTGTCCAGTACAGTGAGTCAACATACACCATATTTGTGTTAGCATTATGTTGCACCCTAAGAATAGTTATGTACTCTAGAAATGCATTGTAGTGGCCACGTAGCTACTGAATCTTCATCTTAACTTCATCGATTGTCCTTTCTCCCGAATGTCCTCAATATACAACGTGCAATATGGGAGCACTCATCTATAAAGACCTCTTTAAGAGAGATGTCATTGGAGGTCATAATATTTATCAAGTAAGTGATTAAGACAGCCTCCTCCTGAGCCCTCTAGTGGGGATCATGAAATATACCATACACAGGTACATTATGAGTAGGTGGTGTCCTATTAGATAATCTTGGCATAGTCTATGGTTATAATATTATTATTGGGATCCAAGTAAAGATGTCTATAAATATATTTAATAGCAAACATGGTATGTCTAATCATCAAGTACAATACACTATACTAATAACAATTAATAAGTTATTAGTACATAACATAACATCATTTAGGGTAAAAATATTATAAGACATAATTATATAATGAGAATAAAATGAATTCAAGATGATGTAGATGGTTGGTCTGGTGTCTGACCCATACTAACTTGGCTTGTGTGAGAAAAGCCACGACGTCTTGATAGTTTGGTGCTAATGCATCAAACAACCTCAGACCATAATGTGACAAGGCCAACTCCTGAATCCCTATTGATGCCATCGTTCAAGCCAATGAGCATGTATGCTCTAACTTAAGTAGAATGAGAATGTAGGATGTTGGGTCTAGAAGAGCACTAGAAGCACAAAACACTATATGACACACCTAAATTTGATGCCATAATAGAGCATTCCTGCTAACCTAATAATAGATTGTAATGTCTCTCAGGTGGGCGTTGGAGAGTAATGAGTCATTATGGTCTATCATGTAGCATAAAGATCTCAGATCGGAGGTTGTATCTAGTCTTTCTGTACAAAAATAATGCTCAACAAGTGGGTATGTTTACACATTTATCAAAGATAAGAATTAAACATGAAACATAGATATTCACACAACAACATAGCTTAAAGATGCCAGTGTGCACTATTCTAACCATGAGGAGCTACGGTTGCATACTGGTAGGCATGAAGATATCACCAGTTGTTGGCTTGTATAAGACGTCCGAATTGGTGATGATCGCCTTCATAGTGTCATGGCACTTCTTAAACTCATTAAATTTATTTGTTACAAATTCTATTGTGTATGGACACTAAAAGTAGCAGCCCAGTTCGTTAGCTATCTCGAGCATGCATATCTGTATGTATATCTCATTCATTAGTGAGTTAATTATGTTAGCGTCTAGGAGCATATGAATGAAGCATTCCTTGATGTCGAGGCCCCATACATTTGTAATGGTGTTGTACGCAGTGTCTACCAATGCACGATGACTTGTACCTGCACTGTGTACAGATCGTATCTAGTAGAATTAAATAAAATCAAATTACATAGATAGTATATTTTCAAATGTAGCCCTAAAAGTATGAAAAACCAATAACAAATCCTATGTTAATACATGAACCTGGCAGTTTCATCCTACAAAATACTCATACAAATGGTATCTTAATTAAGATCACAAGTAGTAGCATCAAAATAAACAAAAAAAATACATATACAGCAACCATATAAGGGCAATAGCAACATAGGCATAGTAAGATGTGCTAGATGCTATGGTATGTGATGATTAGTGCGCATAGAGCTGTGCTTATCATAGGGTGGGCCACTTGTCGAGGTAACACTAAAAGAGCCGCTTGTGGTTGTAGAGGTGCTATAAGTACCATGCAATGAGGTAGCATCAAAAGCTTGACATCGTATATACATACCTGCTGCCTGCCTACCTCTATTGTTTATTTGTATGAAGCATTGTAGGTGCTCAACTCCAATTGGGCATCTAAAAAAATAACATTCGTAGTTTGACTCTGTTTTGACCATCAGGATTTGCATAGGTCCGGCATCGCATGTGCATATGGGAGGATTATATGTACTCATCTCTTAAAAAAATCATATCAAACAAATCATTAATGAATTACAAAACAATAATATGATTATGTTGCAGTACGACTGAAAAGACATAATTAATGTATATTTCAGACGTGATGAAACTTATGAAAATACATACATCTGATATATGTATAGTGGCAACAGTAATGTTTAGTATAAAATATTAAGTGATGAAGAGTACTTCTAAACTAAGACATGCAACAACACATATACAATATGACAAGCAGATAAATAATTCAATATAAACTCATTGATGCCTCTCAGCCCAAATCTATTATGCTAGAGCATCCTGAAATGCATCATGTGCATATATTTGCTGTTGAGTCAGGTGACCAAGCTGGTAGAAAGTTTCCCAATTAGGATCAAGTTTTGGGTTTGGTGTCGCAAAAATGCTATAATCCCTACTAAACTTATGAATAAAATTACGCACCGCACAACATGCAATGCTAATATCAGTCTACCAAGTGACCACGTAACACGGCATATCCCAAGCTAGAATTGGGAATAATTTCTTCAAAATCCCCAATGCACTTTCTATGGTATTCCTCAATCAAAAGTGATGATAGTTGATCATCTCTTTTAGCCCACTATATGTGGGGCCACCATTGAATTGTTGGAGGTGGTACAGAGACTGCTTATATGGGGGATAAGAAACGCGTATAGTTTGTGATGCTAGCATCAACGAGGTAATACTTTTCTATAGGAAAAATCACTATTAGTGTAGTATATATAGTAGTCGATCACAATTACGGTTATTCAAGCTATTTATATGAACATGTACATTTATTAAAAGTATAACCCTATATTTGGTGGGGAGAAGGGAAATGTAGGGTCTCTTTGGATTAGGTTAAATAATACCTTTGCATCATTGGTGCTGCCCTCCTAACCTGTGTACACATACATAAACATTTGGTTGAATTTGGCTATGGCTAAGATAATTTAGGAAATGTTCCCTTTTTGCAAATGATATGTATTCTATCTATGAGTGGGCACCTAGGTAATAGCTAATGTGTTGTCAATTGCCCCCACTGCACCCTTAGGAACATATGTGGGATGTTATGCTAGATAAATTAATGGGATGATACTATACTAAGTTTAGCCTTTATATAGTCCATACTTGAAATATGGGAAGAAGTCGGCATTCGAGTGAATTTAGGGGAGCTATCAACTCTAGCACTAAAATATTAAGCAACCTAATTATATGATGAATATAATGATTCACTGTCTCCAAAAAGTGTTGGAAACGTTCCATAGTATACCTTTGTCTCTGATGTGTGCCAATTGTTTGTATAAACATTGCAAGCTCTTTAGTAGGTGGAACCAGACATTGTTGCATTTGAGGTAAAAGCCTACGACTTGTTAATTCATAGACTAATATCATGAATGTGAGCTTCATCATACACAGGTTATTGTAGAATCGCTTAGGATGGCCATCCATTATCTTGCCAACCCAATCCACCCCTTGGAGCTTAGATGCATTGCGTGGTGTTCTATCAATGTATAGATTAGACAACAATACATTTATGATGAATAATATATCGTCAATTCCTTTTAGTACATTACTGCTAGGTATGCCAAGTGATCATTTGCTAAACTCCAACTCATCATTATGTGGTGCCATCGAGCTCGATCTACTAGCTATCTATGAGAAGAAAATAGTTATCATACACAATGTGAAATTTGATATGATAACAATACGTAGGCATGCCATCAAAATCCATACAAAAAACAATTACATAATCATAAGAACATTACTAATATGTTCGTACATACCAAAGTATTAATTAAAGTAAATAGACAAGTACACAACAAACAAACAGGCAAGATAAGTACTAAACAAGAGTTGATCAAATAGCAAATAAGGAAAGTGGCAGTGGGTCTAATTGCCTAGGGACTCAAACCAGAGTCGTCTTTGTCTATCATCAAGTTAGTGGAAAAAGGTTCTCATTATTGTGCTCTGAAGGGCATTTATAACCCTTCCAAACAAATAGTTTGGTAGGCCCTTAATGCGATGTAGTGCATCAACACACTTGGCAATTGAGGAATAGGCTTTAGGTCCAATCTTCTCAGACTTGGCACTCATCATGCTATTCCATTTATTTTAGGGCATCCTCCAATTGACCTTATCTTTCTCTAGTATAGAACTTCCTTTCTTTAGCCCTACTTTTTCTTGAGGAATCCTCCCCATGAGTACTGGCTGTATCTGTAAAGTCATCACGTGATGAAGTTAATCGTTTTAACTCACCAGTACTACCTCCAGTCATATTATCACTCCCACTTGGATTATTGTCTATGGTTAGATGGGGCTGAGTAGAAGACCTCGCATGGGAACTCGAGGAAACGTTCTTTGAAAACATCTTAATCGTAACATGGTAAGCCTTGGTCCATCAATGAGGCATGGTCTAGGTGTTCCTATCATACCACATAAAGCAATATTATACAAGTTATTGATAAAAGTTTTGCAAATATAAGACCATAAATATATTAAACGCTAGTGAACAATGCAATTCTCGCTAGTCGTGATCATGTTTCGCTCATAATTCCAACTGTAACTTGTACCATTTGTTATCAATGAATGAAACATACGCCACGATGGATGGAGTCTATTTCATTTTTGCTTAAGTTGCTTCACATTGTACATATATGTAGGTTGTGGCTCCATATTTATCTTGTGGCAAATCTTATTCCATGTGTAGACTAAAAATGTGGTGGAAAGAAGTTGACCAGCTTGGAATTCATCATAGGCAAACTCAATTAGCAACTTTTCCTTAGCAAATGGCCATCACAGGTATCCCAACCCATTACCCTCGGATTAGGTACTATATGATGCGTTATCTTCATATGATAGGTTATGACAGCAATGATCCATCTATTAACAAGTTTATTGTACGACGTGCCCATAAAGATTACATTTATAGAAAAATGCGATCAATATTAAATCAAATATATAACAAATAGATCAAGAAAAAGTACAAGATAATATGATTGAATCCCATGTCGTTAAAGGCATGTGCACAGTCTACTATATAAATTCTAACATATGCCCCACATTTCATGTTTATAGATAATAAAGTGAAATAATATAAGAAGTGAAGGTAAATAGCAAATCAATTTAAGGATGATGAAATATAGATTATATGAAATAAGATAAACACACATAAGATTCTTCATTTAATGGGAAAATTACATAAAGTTCCTTAAAATATATGTTTTTTTTTATATCTTTAAAGCCCATTAAACTATTTTCCATACACTAATACCCATTTCATCTACTTGTCGTTGAGAAAGACCCTGATACTTATTTATATACTTAGTATCCCTTAATTAATTAAAATCTTTAAATTATCCTTAACCTTATTAACATAAGAAAGTTAATGAAATAAGGATTCAATAAATGAATTTTTTACTCAATTAATTTATTTAAGGTGGCCCACAAGTTACTTTTAGTTTAAAAACTCAAACTTATGAATCAATATATTTGTAGATATATAAATAATATATATTTATTAAATATGAAAAAATATATATTTTTTATGTTATATACTTGTTATTATATGCTTTTTAGTATATTTTTTTTACAATTTTTTATTATATTTTTTTGATTGTATATTTTGTTATATTTTTTTATTATGTTCAATTTATTATATATATATATATTTATATTTTAATCTATTTTTTTAGAATATATGTTTTTATATTATATAACCACTCTTTATTTATATATAAATAATATATATTTTTTATATTATGTATATATATAAATAATATATTATTTATTTATATATAAATAGTATATATTTTTTACTATATATTGATTTTTCATATTTTTATTACTATATTTTGATTATATTTATGTTTATTTATATTTTTTGTTATATTTTTAATATATATTATTTTATATTATAGTGCCTTTTTTAATATAAATAATATATATTTTTTATATTATATATAAATAATATTTTTTATATAATATATTAATATTATATATTTTTTTATTACTTTTTTATTATATTATTTTTTATGAGTTTTTTATTAGACAAATATTTTTCTTATTTGTATTATATTTTTTATTATATATATTTTTATATTATTTGTATATTTTATTATATATATTTTACATACACTAATACCTAATCCATCTACTTTCACTATGAAAGACCCAACAACTAATTCTTTTACTTAGTATCCCTTGATTTATTAAATTCAATAAATTGTCCTTAACCTACTTAAAATAAGAAATATAACAGGATAGATTATTTAATAAAAATTTTCTTTTAGTTTATTTATTTATGTTCTATCACAAGTTATTTTTTAGGCTAATAACTAAAAGATTTGAATCAATATATTTGTAGATATATAACTAATATATATATTACATAAGGGGGACTCTTAAATTTTGAATGGAATGAACTACACAATAAAAAATCGTGCAACTAATTTATATACTTCTTTAAAGTACCCTTAACTTCTTAAATGTACCGATGTAATGACTGACATGTTAGGCCATAATATTTTCAATATTTTTTAAAAATTAATTTACATTAGTAATTATTTTTAGTTTAATAACTCAAAGCTTTTGATAAATATATCTCTAGATTAGTAGCATATATATATTACACTTGGGGGACTCTTAAATTCTAAATGAAATTGAACTAAACATCAACATTGTTATATTGGAAGTACTTTTCAAAGATTACATATAAAATGCAAATAATTTATCTAAATTTTATGACAAATGGAGTTAAAAAGTAATAATCTTGAAAAATTCAAAAAATATGTGTTGTGAGGCATTCAAGGGTAAATTTGTCCAAAAGACTCATTAAAGTTAAATGTTGGACTTATTAGAATCAATAATTTGTGAAACGGGTCTCCTATACATGAAAAATCATTTTATGAGTTTTGTAGATATAAAAATTTATTATATAGGGATTCCACTAAATTTTGTAACTTATATTTACAATTTATTTCTCCCACTTGTCCAATGGTTATTCTTATGAAACATGATAAATTGGAGAAGATTGTCAATATAATGGGATGTCTATAAATTACCCACCTAATATATTAGCCTAAATGAATTACACAATATACCATATGTTGTATAATATAATCTGAATTATCACATTAATTTCTTAAGGTCCAAAGAAAACTGCAATTGCTCCTTACATCCGTAAGGGAAAAAATAAATACTATAATAGTATTTTAATTACCATATGCAATTCATTACGTTCTTAAATCAAGTTTGAATGACCACATTAACAATTTACATACCAAACATAAGAATTAAACATGCAAATGGCATGGTAACAATTTTATTATACAATTAAGGAGAATGTTCATTTGAATATAGTAACATCTCATACTGTCAATATAAAAAGACTTGTAACAATATGCCAATTTGATACAAAGACAATTTCAGCCTACATGTGGTGTCACTTGCCTTCATACAAAGGAAAATTAGCTTCTCTCCAATGCCAAATAAAGAAAAGGCAAGCTAATAAATCTACATAGTTAGGGAAAACCAACATAAAAAATGTGAGATGGAGAATTTTAGGCCACACCAACATAAAATGATGTGATCCACTTAAATGCCCCATTTCTTATTTCTTTATTTTTTGTGGTCACTCCCATCCAAACTAACCCTAAATAGCCATTTTATTTGACCTTTTTTTTTTACTGTAATATGCCAATAAGGAAACTCAAACAACACAAAAGTAGAGGGGAATGGAGAGTGGCAAATGACAAGGAAACTTTCCCACAAAATCCATCACACAGGAGACGCAACTAATTTCATTCCTAATATTACCAGGGAAATAGTCTTAATTATACACAAAACTCTGAATGTAAAGATAGAAATGGAATGAATATAATTTCAAGTTGTGTTCGGAATTTACACTACAATAAGAAGGATTTCAGAAAATGCTGTATGGGCACTAAAAAACTACCATTGCATAATATACAAACACAGGAAAATAGGAGGACACCAACAGAAGGATGAAGTGACCACAATTTGGAAAATATTCCACACTAACTTCAGGGGATAGAACTAACTGGAAAGTAAGTTAACAAGACATGATAAAATTGGGCAGAACATGTATGCTTGTAGCCCCTCAAGAATAGGCCAACATCATTTTGCATATGGTTATGAACCATGTTGTGCTAAGGTATGTAGCATCATCAGCTGCAAATTCTACTAAGATAAGCAGGTCACTCAAAATGGGCCAATACTTAGTGAAGTCTCATAATCAGTCCTTCAATAATCTAATCATAAGTAGTCATCATGGGGGAATGACTTACTTCTCCATTTTTTGCATGGAGAAACCCCAAGCATGATGCTAGCCAAACTAATGGGCTCATGATAGTGAAAAAAGTAATGATAAGCACATTATAACATATTACATATTCAATAACCTCATCATAGCACATAAAATGTGAAGCATAGTATTCAAAGCAAACACACAGCTTATTACACAAAACCATCATACATGTTCACTAAAAGTTCAATCAATGAGAACATGGAAAGGTTATGCAAGTCAAACACAAATAGTAAGTGTTATAACAAAACTTATTGATTAGCTACAACATGTTGGGGTTGGTGAATCTACTAAAGGGTTGGACATGGACTTGGAGGTGGTATTGAAGATGGAGAAATTTTCTTCATCCCTAGAATCGCTAACAAAAGATGATGTTTGGATGAGCTTAATTAATGATAGAAAAAGCTATATTTCATTGAGCTACAATCACAGTAGTGAGAGTGTGTATATGTAGTGATTGAAATTACTTGTTGTTTTGGTAGATTTACTTTGACATAGGGTGAGTGGTGAGACTTTGCTTGGATAGTGGAGGAATACCAAACCAAGTTTAGTGAAGACAAGACATAATGTGAAACAATGCTTGCTTGTGCTAGTGTAGGAGTGTGTAAAAATATGAGATGCATTTATAGGGGGAGGGAGGATTATTATTATATTGTGCATCTGAATAATGGAGTAGCCAAAATAGTATATTAATATGACTACACCCACAAAAAAATAAGAAATGCAGAAATTAAACCAAAAATAGTTAAGATTGCATGACAAAATGTAGAAGGACCTATATCGTGCCACAAAGGGAATCCAAATTACGTAAACAAGATTCAGTCTTAATAAAGTGAAAATCCGCCACATAGTGAATCAAGCCAAGCAAGAATGACACAAATGTATTGCACATTGAGATGCAAAGATATTGTCATCTCAAAAATAGTTCACTCGACACAGGTGATGCATACACTTGGTCAGGTTCACACGATAGCAACTCAAATGCCCATACCATAACATTATTATAGTTAAGCCACATTGCAAAGACACCAAATTAATCGTATTAAGAAAAAGGGAAAAAAATTATTAAAACAACTTTTGGACCAAAACCCATCCTGAATCAATGAAAACATCACAGTTGTAGAAAACATCTAATTTAAGGCATGTAAATCATAAAATAAAACCCACAAAATAGGTAACAATCCAAAGCAAACTTGACTATTTTAGCCACATAAAGGTAAATAAAGGAAAGGAAGTTGATTAAACATACATGCAACTGGTGATACAGACTAATAGAACAAGAAATTACAAAACTAGAATCTTATCACACCCGAATTTCTTTCAACAACCTAATATATAGATTCATTTTGAGGAACAAAATAAGTCACACACAAGCATAACCAAATTTCTTAATGTTCAATATGATATTTGGCCAGAAGGCTTATTATAGACAAAGGATTGACTTTCCATTTGGGCAAAAGAATTGAAAATAGATACAAACAAACAATGGACCACACGTGCATGGGGAACATCATCAACTTATTAGTTAACTAAGACCATAATAGGCACATTACAAAATACAAAACAAAAGACCTAAAAAACATTTGTGCTTCATTCTAAGCCAAAAACCATGGAAAATGGAGAACATACCAAGAACTGTAGCAAATAAGTGAGAAATTAGAAAAAATGTTATGTATAAAGGCCAAATAACCATTTGACCCCTTGTTTTCCACAACGAATTTGTATGAAAGTAGACAAGATAATCCATTAGAATACAACCTCAAAGTTTAAAGTAGAAAAACAACTCAGGGCCTTTATGCAGATCAATTTTCCTACATAATAAATGGGAAAAAAAATCAAAACACAGCCACAAATCAAGCAAAAAAACCTATTGGTGTCTACTATTAATGAGTTTTGATGTCCCCTTAGTAATTCATAGCAAAATAAATCAAAGAACAACCACATTGTAAGACCAAAAAAACCTATAGGCGTTCATTTTCTCATAATGATTTCCTAAAATTTCTCATTGGATCGAATGTTTAGCGCCTTCATATGAGTTTTTCTACAAACAAATTGATTATAACAACCTATTACTAGTGGCGAAGGAGATGGAAAGGGTTTCAGGGGAAAGGGAATGGGGAGAGACATATGGAACAGAGAGCTGAAAGCATAATGTGAGAGAGAGAAATTGTGAGAGAGCTTTAGAGATGAGACAAAAACTGTAGGGAGTTAGGCGCATGGGGGATTGAAAAATGCAGGGGCAAAATAGGCTAATTAGGTGTTAAGACAGGGGATTTTTAGGGTAATTAAATAGTAAAATGCAAGAGGACTAAGGCCCTTATGTTTGGGTTTATTTCCTTGGAACAACAACATTCTGGGGAGACATTCCCAAACATAGTCTTTGTTATTATTGTTGATAATGTAATACACTTGCGGCTGCCACATCATACCAATCCTGTTCTATACAGGTAAAATTATAGATTTTTGACATGTTGAAAAAGTTTCATATAAGAGTTAAAAACTATCTTTTATGCAATTTTATATCATTTCTTTATAAAATTAGTACCACAAAATTATTTAACTATAAAGAAATCAAAAGAAATAGTTGAAAATTTTAATTGAGCTCTATAAGTTATGTTTACTTATTTGATTTTTGCTTGTATATGACTAATCTTTTAGCTTGCGTTTCCACTTTTTTAAAAATAATAGAAATATTTTTCTTAGTGAAAATGTTTTACGTGGAGGCTAGAGCTAGTCTTGTTATTATTGTTAATAATGTGATATAATAGTGGTTGTAGCTGATATTAACCTTGTTCCATACAAGTGAAACTATAGATTTTTGACATGTTACAAAGTTTTATGTAGGAGTTGAAAAATATGTTTGATCCCAGAGAAATTGGCGTTAGTATATTTGTTCCTTAGGTTGGAAGGTTGAACTAAGATTAGGCATTGATTGTGCTTGCTTGGTCAAATTGCAACTTGGATATGTCATGTTTTTGAGAATGTCCAAGAACGTTTTAGGTAATTGGTGGGGAGGTTAAATCTTAATTTAAGTGTATTTGAATTAGAGTCATTGGACTAGCATTATCATTTCCCACATTAAGTGAGAGGGATATTTATAGTTGATGTACTATTTAGCAAGTCATTATTCATCTTACGTGACAACATAAGATCTTTCGATGTGGCAATCATTTAACAATCCTCATTTTGGTCCCAAATGTGGTCAGGTGGTTCAAGATCTAACCCGAGCAAAAAGATGCAAAGCCTTGAACTACTTAGTCATTTCTGATTCATTTGAGTGGCAAAAGACAGTCATCCCAGGGACTTTTCTCTATCAATATTTAATGCAATTTTATATTATTTTTTAAGGAATTAGTAATGCAAAATCATTACTTTTAAATTTAAAAGGTGTTTTAAAAAATAAAATATCTGAATAAAACCTTATTTTGCAATATCTTTTAAAAGCTGAGGTATAACACAATGCGCCTTTTGGTCAATTTGAACAGCAACCACATGAAGATATTTAGGGCATGTTTGGATTTTTAGATAAGATTGATAAGATTATAAGGGCTCGTTTGTTTGTCAGGATTGTGTAGAATAGATATATAATCTAGTGTAAATAATTGTTTGATTGTCACAATTAAATCCTATGATTAATAAAAAAGCCCAGTATTTTATCCTGAAGTGTTGGGATTATGTATCTTACCCTTTTTGGTGTGACTAATAATCTTAGGATTAGAAATATCGAGATTAGCGTACCAAATGATGAAACTATCCTTGCATATAAACTAGACTTAATTAACAAATAAATATATATCACTAATACTTGATTTATAGAACCAAGTTTTTTAATAAAATTCTAAATTATTTGTGCAATTAAATTTATTTTTATAATGTTCTTTTATATAATATTTATCTAAAACATATACAATTTTTATATGAAAATTATTTCTTCCATGATAATAAGATTTCAAAAGTAAACTCTTTTTTTTTGTAAAGTGAAAAATAAATAATATTTTTTTAAATATAAATTTACTCTTAATATGAATTTATTTTGTAAATTACAAACTAATATCCACCAATATGTTAAATAGGAAATAGTTTAGTTTGCAAAATAAGTCAATAGTTTTATAAAATTTGAAAATAAATTATTTTTTCAAAATAAAATCAACTTTTTTTTTGGTAATAATATTTGGAAAAAAAGGTTTAAAAATAGAGACTTACTCACCACAGTACTAGATATATTTAAACCTTTTTAATGAAAATAATTCAATTATTAAAACAAGATTGGGGATGAAATTGATATTTTACACTTATCATAAGTTATAATTCTAAGCATCCAAACAATTGATTGTATTAAAATTATGGTATCCAAATTAATAATCCAAGCAAACAAACAAAGTATTGATATATTTGTTAGCTAATGAATCCTACACTTATCAATCACATCCAATCATATTATGGAAAGTAAACGAGCGCTAATGATATAGTGAGACCATACTGTTCAAGATAAGATAACATTGTATTTGATAATTAGGATTATATATTTTGAATATGTATTTATTCCAATAATCCTTTGTATAGATACAAGGATTAAATAGTTGGGCTATTAAATTTACTAAAATACCCATTATAATAAGATAAGTCCAAACCTATTTGTTTCCATTCATTCTTGTTTTACATGGGTATAATTGTCAAATAACTAATTTATTTTTTCCACCCTCATTTTGGACTAACTTGGGGAGATTATTTATCAATTGGAATTGAGACGGTAGATTGGGTGCTTTACATATCAAGGACTTTTTTTTCGCTAAAACCAAACATTTAATGAGGCTTGATAATATAATCTATCAAGTCCCATCCAACGATCCAAACGTAATGCACCAATAAGTTGTGGCTATGTTGATAAATGAATTTGATGGAGAATTTTAAAAACGCCATTGAAAAGTTAAAAAAGAAAAAGAAAAAGAAAATTCCTTCTGAGCTTCTAGCAAATTTATAAAGCAATGTAATCTGACTTATTTTCCAACTATCTTTAATTTGCAGGATCGGTTTTAGTTCCAAATTTAGAATTGTTTAACCCTAACTAAATCTCTAAAAATATGTTTGTTTTCTCCTTTTCTTTTTTAAGCAAAGATTTGAGTGCTGACTCACTGAGTATTTAGTCGCCCTAAAATATAAACTTCCTTCCTTCCTCCGTAAAAGCACTTTTTCACTAAAGAAAGAATGACCAGTCGTTTGTGCTCTTCTTGAGCTTTGGAGACGAGTTGCTTTCGGCGAGAAAAAGGTTGTCGTTAAATATTATTAATACAGTGGTGGTTTATAAGAATAGACATTATATTATTTCCAGATATTATGGCAATATCCAATGCCACTGTATTGATACGTAGCAGTAAATCTTAATTTTGTTGGAGTGCAAATATTTGAAAATTACGCCATAATTCTGATATAGATATTCTTTTTGGCGTACAGACTATATAATATAATATGCATCATGTAGTAGTGCAGTGATGGATTTGAGAATCTCCCCACTATCTCTAAGGCTTATAAATTGTGGGATGAAAAGGATTGTTATTCAATTTCGCCAGTACGCAACTCTTTTTTCTTACCCCAAGCTCTAAGCTCTTTTTCTTTCTTTCTGACTAAATAAACATAGTATTGTTTCTCGCCGTGGAAGTGGGGTGGGGGTTCAATCAATTTTGTTAATGTATGGGTGTTCTAGAAATAATATAGCCATCATTTTCTAGCTTGTCTTGTCCAGCGATGTCGGAAACTCAATTTATAGATGTAATAATTTGGCAGGTTTTATTTTTATTTTTATTTTAATTTTATTCTTGATATGATACTAATTTGGCAGTCAGCTCACCAAACCCAAAGTCATCTTTTGTGGAAAAGAATGTTCGCATTCACCCATCATCATAAGCTTCCCGCTTTTAGCATCCATTTTTCCTTTTGTTTGGTTTTTGAATATCACCTCTTTGATACTGTTTAATAAAAAATTATGATAAAATTTTATTGAAGGACCAAACGTACTAAACCTATTTATATAGCAATGAAAAAACTGCGTATATAGCCTTTGAAATGTATATTTCTTTAGAAGAGGAAAAACGAGACTACAATTTATGCTTCACGGCGATCTCTTCAATCGTAAAGAGAATATGAGATAATACTAATTCGTATATGTTAAAATAAACCAAACATATCTTCATAATTAATATGAAAGATTCACAACTTTTCAAATGCTTTATTTTTAAAATAAAGTGAGAGACCTGAATTTATTTTTTATATTTTTAAAAATCCTAAATCAGTTACGTACGTACGGGTTTGACTTTAATTTTTTTGAAAATCCAAATAAGAGCTATTTTTAAATTAATTAATTTTCATTAAATATAAACTCTATTTCATATTTATCTCATAATATTTTTCAAATAATCATACATATAAGTATAAAAAGATGCCTCTCGCTTAATATTTTAAAAGCTATGCATTTATTTTAAGTATAAATGCTAATGTGTACTTTTCGTTTTAGTAAATATAACTTGAACTTTATATTTTCTCTTTTATTTTTTCTTAAAAGATTATGCATTACAAAAATCGACTACAATTAATCTTCGTAAAAAAAACAATGTTTCTTTTCTCAAGTATAGGATTAAAGTTTTTTGGACTTTTTAATACAATTTTGTCAGAACTTTTAATCAAATTTTGACGAGGATGGTGGTATTTATCAAATATTCATATTTTAAGAGAAGTGGTCTCAAAAATCGAAACTTTGGAGATGTGAAAAATACTCTTTTCTATAAATGAGTTTGGTCGAAAATGTCATATCTTATATTTATATAGAAGTTAAAATCACTTAAACAACATTAATTTTTAAATTTAAATATAGTGACAATTTTATATTCAATGACATATTTAAAGTGTGTAGTTGTGATGGTGTTATTCAAATTAGGTACAAATATCACTAATTACTTTAATTGTGACACTAATAAAATACAACAAGAAATGCATTAAATGATATGATAAAATATCACAAAAATGCATTAGGTGTCTTGTCAAAATGCGACAAAAGATATTTTTTAATAACATATCATGCCATCAAAATTGCATGTAGTGACATGTTAAAATACTAGAAAATCCTTTAAACAACTGATGTGTATGGTCGAACCTGACCCCATCTAAGATCGACGTTAGCTGGGTTTCCAGAAGAAATAGCCCAACAGGTGTGTAATGTTAGACCTCAATTTTGTGTCAATGAGCTAGGTAGCGAGGAACACTCAACCTTGACCTTGGAGGTCTGCTATAGCTAAAACTAGGCCTAAGCACCCAACTCAGCCTTTCAATTATGACACAGTAATTGATTAGATGTTGAGGCTGCAGATCAGTGATTGATGGCAAGATAACTGCCATAAATGTGTTGTAGGGTTGACGTTAGTCATTGTACTCTGTTGCATTAATGTTGTCCCTTGGGCAGCTCCTCTACATTTAATGCACCGACTCATCTTACACCATTTTTTGTGGTCTTTCTAATGGCCAAAATACTGTTCAATTAACCAACAAAAGGTTGGTTGATTTGCTTAAAAAACCTGTCTTGCCCCCATAAAATGGATGGACATTTTGCCTTTGGATGGGGTAGTCTGGTCATTTGACCTCAATGTTGGGCATGTATAAATACTTGGTTCGCAGACTAGATTCAGGTATGTACTCTAAATATTCTTTCTTACCCTCTCAATTATTCCATTTACTCTCCTTTAGCTTTGCAATAATTTGAGCATTGGCTTTAGCCAAGAGCTACCTCGGCAAGTCTAATACGTTCTATGTATTGAACTCCAAACCATTTAACCTCACTAGTTCAACTCCCAAACTCTCACCTTACCAAAAATTGTGTCATCATTTGACATTGTTTGTGGAAAGCTAAAACTTGTAATACAAAACTTGATCACACTAGGTGCATTCAATATGATAGGAAACTAGAGAAAAAAACACCCAACCTGGAACTAGTTCCACCTCCAATCCCACCACCACCTCAATCTTAGGATTTTTCAAGATCGAGCATTCAATACCAACAGGTTGTCACTCTCTCTTTGGAGAAACTTAACCAGATCATTTGTAGACAGGTTAAGATTATCCTTTTGAAAGAAGGTGGAAGCCAAGGATCCAATTAAAAATGTTTCAAAATTGAAATCAAACTTGATTACACCTCCCCAAGGATCTAATTCAGGCTACTAAAGTGGATTTAGGTCAGAAAATTACCTAGATTGCAAATTCCAACAAAAGAGATAAAGATTTGCTTGAACTCTTCAAGGTAGTATCCTGGCGCTGCAGCTCGTAGGCAACTTTTGTCCACCCAAATCACCTCAAAATTGGCTGCAATTTGGACACAAGATCACTAACACCTTGATGAACCTTCAGTAAAAAATTCAGCCAAATCAGAAAATTAGAAGCCACTCCAGAAATGCCTCCAAGTTTCTGCCCAAATAGAGGATCTCCAGAAGGCAAGCAATCCAAGTGTTTTGCCTCTAATGTCAAGATCCACACACCAATGGACAATCCAAACCTCTCCAATGTAAGCTGGAAAACAAAGGAGATATGAGCAAAGATGAAGGCTGATTTTGGTGGTAAGAGATGAAGAAAAATGTGAAGCTTCAACACAAGAGGCAACACATGCAAAATTGGAGGGAAAAAGAGAATCTAACAATTAGATCTAAAATGCTTGTGTAAATCACATGCCTTTGCTACCCACCCTCTGTATCCATATATAGATGGAGGGAAGGTGTGATGTTTAGGTGGCATCACACTATCCTTGTGGTTGGCGCCAACTTGCAGGCAAGTTGCATGTCAATTTATGATGCATTTGAATTTTATTTAGAATCTTCATTTCATCTAATAAAATGTCTTCCAAATAAATTCTAATGCACTCCAAATGAACTTTTTATTTGAATTTTTTCTCCAAATTAAATTCTTAATTTTAATTAAATTAAACACTTTAATTTAGTTAATTGACCTTCGATTTAACTCGTAAGTCAATTAGCTTAACTCGCTAAGCTAGTTATTATTAACTTAACTCCTTAAGTTAACTTGACCAATTGATAGTCATATGGCACCAATTAAATTAACTCCTTAATTTAATTGTTCTAATTTAACCCCTTGAATTATTTAGATCAATTTAACAATTAAATTGATCTAGCAGTCTAGTCAACTGTCACCCTCCAAAAATTGGTAAAGGTGGAATCTTTCTTACTCTTAGAAAATTCCTCTTCATCATGTAGGATTTTCAATTAGCTTTTGTGTGTGACCCATTAGGTTCTACCATTCATTGGACATGGACTCACAATTCTTGTGATTTTTAGAATATCAAAATATTCACATTAGTTTAAACTCTTTTAAACTAATGACTCAATTCAATTAATCTCAAAGTACCTAATCTCCATGGTCGATGTCAACATTAAGCCCATGGAGTCTAACTAATTGGCTAAAATGAATGCTCTTGGAGAACCATTATAGCTCTATGCTTATCATGCAAATATAGTCCTTCCATCTCTTATCTCTCGAAAGAGGCTTAGGGCAAGATATTTGCCAACTCCCTAACAACCTCGATCCTATAGTTTTATTCTCAATGTTCAATTCACCTTCATGACCTCATATTTGGAAACTTCTTTTCCAAATGATCATACTACCTTATGCAATGATTTCGTGGAATTGATCATTGTAGAATACATAGAAGATGCGCTCGCCTTTCATAACGATGAGGAGTCGGATCCTATCTTGGATCTCACAAAGC
Source organism: Jacaranda copaia (assembly GCA_014898725.1). Lineage (NCBI taxonomy): Eukaryota > Viridiplantae > Streptophyta > Magnoliopsida > Lamiales > Bignoniaceae > Jacaranda > Jacaranda copaia. The sequence goes on from JACGDI010005368.1 coordinate 442,250, forward strand.
TCTATGTATAAATAGCTCATACCTAATCTCAACTTGAAAGATCCACTAACTAGTCAAGAAAGAGTTAAAGCATGAGGACCTAAGCATAAGGTTACCTTCGATTTTTCAGTCAAAGTACTAATTATATGCACCAGCATAAGTTGGAGAACTTGCCACTGCAGCTTTTTAGTGGATTCTCTAGGCAAGCCTTTAGTGAACTTATTCTTTAACAAAGACTCACGAACATGCATCTGTCTCACATGGAATGCTCATGAAATGGCGTGATATCCAACACTTGTATTTATGCATCATTAGTGCAAGTCTATTCGAATCTTAGATGCCCTATCTCATAATATCCTATGACTTGGAGGATTTAAGATCACGATCATATAAAACTTGTTTCATGATCACCACCCAGTGAAGTGACCAAGTCCCATAGTCTAGTGTAATCTAAGGGCTTCAACTAAATGCTAGTGAAGTAAAGCAAGCATAATGTCACGGACTTATCTCTTATAAGCTACCATGTGGCACTTAACTTCTCGTTCGCCTCTTGTGATACTAGCTAAGTCAGCCTCACCCTATTTGCAAATGCTCAAGTGCTGTGTGTGCTAAGTGAGTTAGCCAAGCGTTAAGCACAAGAGAGACTTGAGAGAAACTTAAAGAGGTTTCTATTACTCAATTTACACTACTTTTACACTTCATTTCTACTTTCTGTTTTCTACTTCGTTCTTTGCAAAATGAGTTCCTAGCCTATTTATACAACTCTTCTCCCGGATGAACGGTGGAGATTGACTTAATTCTATGGTCCTAAGTAAATTTCCAAAATTTTTCTAAGACCAAAATATTCCATAAACTACTATAGAGTTTTCTACAAGCCTACACTAAAACTTTCTAGACAAGTTCCACAACTTTCTACACATATGTACAAGTTTCCGAAGTCTTCCAAGACTAGCATTGCATGTCTTTGGTTGGGGTATGACAATAAGCTGAAGATGGCCATTTATAATTAATATCATTTATTTAAGATTATATCACAAGTGAAATAGTTTGCATGCCATTCTAATTGGCTCTATTCCAATAATCTCCCGCTTATTTTAAAGCTAATTCTTCATAGTCTTAAGACCTGTCTTTTCAAGGTATCTTTTAAAAACCTTTTGTGATTGGGGTTTAGTCAGTGGATTTGCTATTTTTTTTTCTAAGGCAACTCTCTCCACTCACATGTCGCCTCTATTAATGATCTCCTAGATCAAATGATATTGCTTTAAAATGTGTTTAGATTGCTGATGAGATCTTGGCTCTTTAGTTTGCACTATCACCCTATTGTTTTCATAGAAGACAATCATTGGCTTAGCAATGTTAGGCACTAAATCCGACTCTTAGATGAAAATTTTCATCCAAACACCTTTCTTTGTAGCTTTTGAAGCCGCAATATATTCTGTCTGGTGGTTGAATCGACATAGTGTCTTATTTGGAATTTTTTCCAACTTATCACACTACTATTGAGGTAAAATATAAATTCAAAAGTGGATTTTAGGTAATCTTCGTTGGATTGAAAACTAGAATCTGAAAGTCCCTTCAGTTTTAATTCTTCATTGTCGTATACAAAAAATAAGTCCTTAGTCATTCTCAAGTACTTAAGAATTGCTTTAACAGCTATCCAGTAACATTCACAAGGTTGGATAGGAAATAGCATGTAACACTTAGAGCGTGTGCCACATTCATCCTTGTACATTGAATAACATACATTATGCTCCTAAAAGCAAACGCATAAGGTATGTAGGACATTCTATGTCTCCTATTGTCAGTTTAGGGGCCATAGACTTGGAGAGACAAATATTGTGTCCTATAGGAGGGAATCTCATGTTGGACTTTTTCATACTAAACCTCTTTAGTATTTTATCAATGTTTGGCGTTTGGGAAAGCCTAGCATCCTCCTCAATCTATCTTTATAGATACATTTTCTTATTGCGTATAATGCTTCTCCTAAATTCTTCATGGAGAATTGAGTAGATAATCATGCTTTAGTACGCTTTAACATTTCTCTCTCTTTTCCAATGAGAAGAATGTCATTGACATAAAGCACAATATATTGTATACTACTCCCATTAGCCTTTTCGTATACACAAGGTTTATACACATTTTTGATAAAGCCAAATGATTTGATTATCTTATCAAAACATATATTCCAACTTTGGGACAATTGTTTGAGTCCATAAATGAATCTCTCGAGTTTGCAAACCTTTTGCTCAGTTCTTTTGGATGTAAAACTTTGTGGTTTCTCTATATTGATTTTTTCTTCAATGTTTCATTAAGGAAAGTGGTTTTCACATTCATTTACCATATCTTATAATCATAATATGTGGTTATGGAAAGTAAAATTCTAATGGACTTAGGCATTGCGACTGGTGAAAAGTTTTAATACTAAGTCTTTGATTGTAATCTTTTCCACTAATCATATCTTAAAGGTCATTACCTCTCCATTGACTCTTAGCTTTTGCTTATTAATCCACTTGCAATCAACAGGTACTATACCTTTTGGTGGATCTTTCAAAGTCCATACTTTGTTGGAGTACATGGTGTCCATTTAAAATTTCATGGCATCAAGCTAATGTCCGAAATCTATGTCCAACATATCTTTCTCATAGGTTTTTGAATTGGTATTTGATTGGCCTATCTCATGAAGGAATACGAACCTTTCAGGTTGCTTCTTGAATCGGTCTGACCTTTTAAGAAATTGTGTGTTTGGCTCATGTTGCTATTGCTTGTGGAATTTGATGATCATTTTGAACATCATCAAGTTCAACAACAATTCCATTTCTATCTAATAGAAATTTCTTTTCCAAAAAATGGGCATTTCTTAAAACAAACACTTTTTGTTCCAATGGATCATAAAAGTAATAACCCAAAGATTCTTTTGGGTATCCCACAAACTTGCACAAGATAGATCGACAATCCAACTTGTCTTCTGCTAGCCACTTGACCTAAGCAAGAGATGCTTAAACTCTTACAAAAAGTGTAAGAGGATACTTTACCAAACCACATCTTATGTGGTGTCTTTGACACCTACTTTGAAGGTACTACATTTAGTAACTTCGCTGGTGTTAATAAAGCGTATCCCTAAAAGGATATAGGTACATAAAAAATGCTTATTATGGAATGTACCATATTTAACAAAGTATAGTTTCTCCTCTTGACTACTCTATTATGTTGAGGTATGCCAGGTGGGGTCCATTGAGAGAGAATCCCATTCTTCTTTAGATAATTCAAGAATTTAGTATTTAAGTATTCTCTTCCTTGATTTGATCAAAGAGATTTAATACTAAGTCCCTCTTTCTTTTCTACTTCATTCTTATACTCTTTGAACTTTTCAAAAGCTTAAGACTTGTACTTTATAAGATATATATGTTTGAATCGAGTATGGTCATCAATGAATGTAATGAAGTAAGGATAGCTTTCTCTTACACTAACTCTTAATGGGTCACAAAAATTTATATGGATCAAATCTAAAGGACTTGTGATTTGCTCTGATTATCTTATAAAAGGAGCTTTGGTCATTTTTTCCTTCAAAGACGATTCACAAGTAGGAAAGTCCTCAATGCCATTAACATTTAGTACTTTGAGAGCTTCTAATTTGTTTATCCTATTTTTAGAAATATGTTCAAGTCTTGCATGCCACAAGATGCCATTTTCTTGCTTATCTAATTTTCTTTTACTTGATTAAATGCGCATCAATGAAGATTGAGAATCAAGTATGTACATTCCATTGTTTAATGTACCTTGTGTAATTAAATAACCATTCTTTAATGCTTTCAACATCCCATTAGATATAGAAAAATCATATTCTTCATTATCCAAAATGGGAATAAATATTATATTCTTTATAAGATTGGGTATGTAGAAACAAGAATTAAGTACAATGCAAGTATTCCCCAATTTTAACTTGACTACGCCTTTAACCATAGCTGCAACCTTTGCTCCATTTCCAAGGTGGAGGATCATATCCTCTTTGTTGAGACTCTTTTTTCTTTCCATCCCCTATAATGAATTACAAAGTTTAGAATCACATGCGGTATCAAACATCTATGAGAAAGAATTTGTCATCAAGTGCACTTCAAGAATATACATTCCTTTCTCAAGGTTTGCAAGGTAAGCTTTGCAATTCCTTTTTCAATGTCCTTTCTCACCACAATAGAAATAAGTAGCATTAGTTTTAGCCTCTTTCTTTTTCTTGATTCTCCCCAAACTCTTCAAGGGTTCCTTTCCTTTAGAGGAAAAATTTTTCTTCTGTTTACCTCTATTTTTGAGGACCTTTAGGGCACTTAGACTTGAAGAAGGATGTAAGCATAAGAAGCTTCTCCTTTTCATAGTCGCCTCAACGGTCACTAGTATATTCATCAATTTGTTAATCATTAGTTCTTGCTTAGACATATTAAAGTTCATAATGAATTAGTTGAATGAGCTTGGCAACGATTGGATGATCAAATCCATATAGAGCTTATTGCCCATGATCACATCCAATTAACCAATTTTCTTGATGAGTCCAATCATCTTAAGATTACGATCATGAACACATAAGCCCTTAACCATTCTTGACCAAAAGAGCTCCCTAGACAAAGTGAACATTTTGTGTCTAGTTTGAACACTATACAACTCTTGTATGTGCGTGCATATCTCGTTAGCATGTTTCATGTGCTTGTGAGTCTTTTGTAGCTCATTAGTCATAGAAGCAATTATGATGCATCTTGTTTGTAGATCATCATCCACAAACTTCATGAATATTTCACGTGTTTTATTAGTGGCATCATTTTCAATGGTGTTTGGCAGACTTTGATCCAAGACATTGGTCTTATTTTCAGAATTTAGAATAATCTTGAAGTTTCTTAACTAGTCGCAGAAGTTTGGCTAGGTTAGCTTATTAGTTTCCAAAATAATGTGGAGTGGATTTTTAGGTATTTTGAGTTTGAGATTTCAAAAATCTACAAAAGACAAAAAGAAGAGTATATGTATGTGATTGAATATTGATATTTAAAACATGTTCATGGTTTTTCAAGTATGTTTTTCTCCCACTATTCTATCAAATCTTTCACCCTTTAGAAGAATTTAGGAAATCTCATTTCCTAGTAAGAATCAAGGGCCCAAGGACTTGTAAGTAGACCTATACCTCATGTGCCATCCAAAAACAATCAAAAGGTAAGTAACTTTTTTGAATTGCATCTTTATGCAACTCTTGATATATTTTGCCTCACGTTTCATGATGGCCCACGCTTTGAGTGCCATCTATGTTATTAGGTGTTAAGTTGGACCTATCAATCAAACTTTAATTCAAAACCACTCTATGTCATCTTATGCCTCATGGCTAATGCAAGGGAAACATCAAATCAAAAGTGCATTATATACTAAGCATGCTAAGCATCAAGTGTGGCCCTCACCTTAAGTGCCATCACATAAAAGATAGTAGCATTATCATGTCACATACTCTTGGTAGAAGGAATGGATTAATTAAAACTCCTTTCAATTTGTATCCGTTTTGACTCAATATTTGAGAGCACTTAGATATTTTAAGTGGAGGGATTTTCTTGCTTGCAAAGATCTCATCAATTTTATCTTCCTATTTAGCCTTTCTATATCCTAAACATACATCTCATATATCAATAGGATATGAAAAGCATAAATAAGTAAATGCACCTAGCATGCTCATAGGGTGGGATGACCATGAATCTTAACCAAGTGGTGCACTTAGAGCCATAGGTGCACCATTTAATTGCTTTTAAGTAGGTTGATTAAACCTAGCTATTACATGAGTGTATTCCCATATATTCATAGGTCTTCAAGCTTCCATTGGTCTTCTTTGCTCCTTGCAACATTTACAAGAGAAAGAAATCCTCACTCTTTGTGATTCTACTCTTAGAACTTTTACAAGGTAGGATAAAGAGACATGTAAGCCCCAATTTATTACAATCCTTTTCAATAACTTGAAACAAATAAGATCAATATTAAAGGCTCATGATCATCCTTATTCATTCATCATCCACTTAACACTTAAATGGACAATAAATAAATCATGAATTGACATTCAATTCCAAAAATTAAAAGCTTATCTCATAAATGATTAATTGGTCAAGCAAAAATAAGCATAACCATTATGCATCTCATTTTTGCACAAAATAGAGATTAACTTTAATAGGATTTAAAAAGTAATAAAAAATGTCAAACATAATTTTGAGAACTTGCATAACACTTGTGCATCTATTATGAGTGAATTAAAACACTTTCAGTCACCTAAGGAGCACAAAAACACATCAAAACTCCCCAATAGCTGAAAAGAGCCACTGTCGCCTAGCTTGGGCACATGGCTGCACGGTAGGGGCATGCCTGTTGCTTGGCCAGGGCTAACAACAACCCTATTTTCAAGGTTTGGTTCACTTCAATGTGATTTTGGCTCAAATTTTGTACACCAAAAAATTTAGGATACCTCTTAAACATTAAATCACACAATATAGATGAAATTATAGATTCAAAACACCTTTTAAAAATGAAATTTCAAGTGCTCAAATATGCTTCAAAAATCAAGTTTAAGTGAGAATATCTATTCTCCAAAGATCTCCAATACATTCCAATCAAATTGGATAAAAAAATGACCAAAACTCTTTAAGGCCAAATTTAACATGCTATGTCAACATATAACATCAACCAATGCTAAATCAAAATTTAACATTAGCAACTATGAATTAAAACATGCTAAACATATGAATTAACATGTAAAACACATATTAGCGTAATTTTAATTCATCAAGCAAAGGAGCCACATGAAACGTCATCCAAACACTCCAATCCATAATTTGGATCAAGTGTTTGGAGATCTAGATAGATCCATCACAAGAATCAGTCAATCACAAATCTAAATTAAAGCATGAATTTAGGCTTTGATGCCACTTGAAAGAAGATGTAAGCTAAGGATTCAATTAAAAACATTTAAAAACTGAAATCAAACTTGATTACATATCCCCAAGGATCTAATGCATGCTAAAATAGTGGATTTAAATCATAAAATTACCTAGATAGCAAATTCCAACCAAGGAGATAAAAACTTGCTTGAACTCTTCAATGCAGTCTCCTCCTGGGGCAGCCGCTTGTAGGAAACTTTTGCCCAACCAAATCGCCTTGGAATCGGTTGAAATTTGGACACAAGATCACCAACACCTTGATGAACCTTCAATAAAAAATTCAGCCAAATCAGAAAATTGGAAGCCACTCCAGAAATGCCTCCAAATGTCTGCCCAAATAGAGGATCTCCAAAAGGCAAGCAATCTAAGTGTTTGCCTCTAATGTCAAGATCCACACACCAATGGACAATCCAAATCTCTCCAATGTGTTTTGGAAAACAAAGGCGAGATGAGCAAGGATGAAGGCTGATTTTGGAGGTAGGAGATGAAGAAAAATAGGAAGCTTTAACACATGAAGCAACATATGCAAAATTGGAGGGAAAAAAAGAATCTAAAAATTAGATCTAAAATGCTTGTGTAATAACATGCCTTGGCCGCCCACCCTCTATATCCATATATAGATTTAGGGAAGGTGTGATGCTTAGGTGGCATATGGCACCAATTAAATTAACTCCTTAAATTATTTAGATCAATTTAACAATTAAATTGACCAAGCCAAAATGACTAACAATCTAATCAGCCATCTCTCTCCAAAAATCAGTTAAGGTGGAATCTTTCTAACTTTTTAAAAATTCCCATTCATCATGTTGGATTTTCAATTAGCTTTTGTGTGTGACCCATTGGTTCTGCTATTCATTAGACATGGGCTCAAAACTCATGTAATTTATAGAATATCAAAATATTCACAATAGTGTAAACTTCGTTAAACTAATGACTCAATTCAATTAATCTCATTAATGAAAAAATGCCCAACCTCCATGGTTGAAGTCCAACCTCAAGCCCATGGAGCTAACTAATTGGCTGAAATGAATATTCTTGGAGAGCCATTCTAGCTTTACGCTTACCATGTAAATACATACCTTCCATTTCCTATCTCCCAAAAAAGGTTTAGGGCAAGATATTTGCTAGCTCCTTAATATCCTTGATGCTATGTTTCTATTCCCAATATTTGATTTCTCTTTATGACCTCATCTTTGAAAAACCTCCTTTTCAAATTGTCATATTACCTTGCGCAATGATTTTGTGTAATCAATCATTATAAAATACATAGAAGATGCACTCGCCTTTCACAGCGATGATGAGTTGGATCCCATATTAGATCTCATAAACCTCTATATCTAAGTAGCTTATAACCAAGCTCAACCAAAAAGATTTGCTAAGTGGTCAAGAAAAAGTCAAAACATGAGGACCTAAACACACAGTTACCATGGATTCTTAGGTTAAAAGACTAATTATATGCACTAGTGTAAGCTGGAGAACTTGCCACTATCGATTTGCCACTACGACTATCTAGTGGATTCTTTGGGTGGGCTTTCAGTGAACTTGTTCTTCAATAAATGCCCCAATAATATGTACCCATGTCTCATATGTATTGCTGATGAAATGGAGTAATATCTAATCTTTAGATTTATGCATTGTTAATGCAAGTCTATCTAGATCTTAGCTGCCTTATTTCATAAGATCCTACAATTTGAAAGATTTAAGATCACGACCATATAAGACTTGTTTCATGATCACCACCTAGTGAAGTGACCAAATCTGGTAGTTTAGTGTGATCTAAGAGCTTCAACCATTTGCTAGTGAAGTAAAGTAAGCATAAGATAAAGATGGCTATTTATAATTAATATTATTCAATCAAGATTTTATTACAAGTGAAATAGTTTACATGCCAATCTAATTGGCTTGTAGGGCATTATTCCAATACCTTAACCAGCAAAGGGTACAATAGCCAACAATAGTAATGAGTACTACCAATAAGCCCAGTGAGATTAACACGTCATAATATGGATTATCATGACTACACTACCTAGCAACCTCCCATCCACCATGTCGAGTAACATGCCATAAGTTCTTAGATGGAAAAAGAGGTTGCTGACTTAGTCGAGTAGAACATCTATTATCACTAAACCTTGATATGAAAGAAAATGTAATGCCTTAAGATGAATGTTTCCTTTCCCATTTGATCTAATAATGAGTGCAAATAAGTTTTCCATTAAGTCTAGTAGCTCAACTGCTAGTTGGAGAACTTATCTTGACACTAGTAAGAGTGCATTTCCCTATGATGCCAACCTACTTAATCACTAATACCTCGAGATTGAATTGCTCTTCATCTAAGATTCTTAATGATAGGTCACTATTAATGCCAAAGTCTCTACTGGGCTCCTTAGAAATGATGGATCCATCACTCGCAATGAGAAATTGCTCTAGTTTGGGCATATTATGCAACTCCATTGCCATAATGACCATATTCGTGCTAATGTGCTCATTATGATGTTCTAGGAAATTACCCTAGATTGATTCGCCAAGCTTGATCCCTACTCCATCAAGTTTTACAACTACTTGTGTAACAAATTTCTATATTACTTATTAGCAAGAAGAAAAGCAATATTCCATACACCCATCTACACTTGGTGAAATAAATTGAAGGTAAATCCTTGAGGGACTTCTTCATAAGATTTAATAGTGATTCTTGAAGATTGACAACCCTAAAATTGACTTTCTCATTGATGTTCTTTTTCTCAGATTGCACCATCAAGAATGCACGAATGCATTAGCTCACAAATGATGGAGACCTTACTTGACCTTGTGGTTTAATATATTGTGCAAGAGGATATAAACTAACTAAAGATACACAATAAGGTTCCACAAATAGAAAGGGTGCAAATAAAAAGGGCAAAATGATTCAACAAAGTTATCTAAAGATATACATTGTTGAGAAAAAGATTACTAAGATAGATGATCAATCTAGAGAAATGAGAGGTCAAGATCTCTACTGTGGAAGGTTGATCCACGACCTCAACTTGAAGAAAAGACTCGACACTAGAGAGAGGTCATTGATAGAACTGGAGGAAGAGGACTTTGAGTCTTTTAGGAAAAAATTGAATGAACTTTGTAAGGTTTTTAATAAACAAGGTTAATTTTCCTTGTTTTGACCATCACTGAAATAATCACCTTTAGAGATAAGGGCCTGAACCATATTTTGATGCTTGAGATTGAAAATAAGCCTGATTGCCCCAGTTTGGTCATTATTGAGATAGCTAACTATGTTGTTTGAAAGGTTTTGATCAATAGCGAAAACTCAACCTTTATCATATTTTACTTGACATTATAGAAAATGGATATGAGGAAGTTGGTTTTTGCCCCAATAAAAAGACCATTTGCCAATTTCGATGACTCTGAGATCACACATTTAGGATTGATAGAGTTGGTGATCTCACTTGGCACTATGCCCAAAAAGTACACCATGATGATCAAATACTTGATAGTTGATGCGTCTTTTGCTTATAATTCCATTTTGGAAAGATTCTCTTTGAATGATTGCAGGGCCTTAGTGTCGACTACCATCTCAATGTAAAGTTCTCAACCCTATTAGGGACAAAGGAATTTCTATGCAATGCGAATGAGGCCTAACGATGGTATATTATACTATATCTATTAACATCTTAGCACTAAGAACCCTACCTTAAAAAAGTTAATTAAAAGATTGACTTTCTCATCTTAGGCCTCGAAGAAGAGACTAGCTCTAAGAAACGCATACTGGAAGATACTAGGGTGGAACCGATAGAAGAGTACAAAGTTATGAGCTCGAGCCACCAAATCTAAAAAGATTACTAAGATTGGAAGCTACCCAAAACCTAACAATGGGTGCATGATCATCGACTTTCTCCACAAGAACATAAATGTTTTTGCTTGGTCTACCCTTAATCTGCAGGCATTGACTTTAAGGTAAACATTCACTGGTTGAATGTCAACCTTTCCACCAAGTTTGTAAAGTTGAAGACTAGCACTTTATTAGATGAGCATAACATGATCATTGACTAGGAAGTTAAAAAATTTCTTAGGGCAGGATACTTTATTGAGATTCAATTCTCTAAATAGCTTTGTAATGCAGTCCTAGTGCCAAAAAATGAGGATAAATAGAGGATTTGTAATGATTTCATCGATCTTAATAAACTTGCTTTAAGGATCCTTATCCCTTACCTCGTGTGGACCTATTTGTTGACTCGTCAAAAGAGTGTATCTTACTTAGCATAATAGGTGTGTTTTAGGGTTATTAAAAAATATTCATGGCACCTAAAGATTGGGATAAGATTACATTTGTTATACTAAAAGAAATGCACTATTTCGTCATGTTGTCATTTGGGTTTAAAAATGTCGAAGCAATTTACCAAAGATTGGTAAACCACATGTTTAAGAATGAGATCAATAGGTTGGTGGATGTTTATGTTGATGAAATGATCGTCAAAAGTGTTGAGGGGAAATATCATTTGATAGATCTTGACCACACATATTCAAACACCTTTTCAATGCTTTGAAGATATAGCATGAAGCTTTATTTATCTAATTGTATGTTTGGTGTTTAAGGAGAAAAGTTCCTCAAGTACATGGCTAGTAAAGTAGTCTTGAGGCCAACCCCCTAAAAATTTGAGGCTATCAAAGACATAAAGCCACTGAGATCGAAAAAGAAAATATAATAGTTGGTAGATTAAATTTTGACACTTAATAGATTTATGCCTTGGATGGTAGGCAAGAGTTTGCCTTTCTTTAAGATATTATGTGGTGCTAAATGTTTCAGTAGATGGAGGAATGTTATAAAGCTCTCACACCACCTCAAATAGTGTTTGGCAAACTTGCTATTATTAGCTAATTCGAACCTAGGAGAAGTATTATACCATTACTTGGCCATTTTCTCTGAGATCGTGAGTTCGTTGGTATTGATCAACTAAGCAGCCTATCTACTAGAAAATTGCCTAAGCAAAGTTTTACAAGAAGTAGAAAGAAACTATCTAGAGATTGAGAAGTTTGCTCTCAGTCTAGCTATAGTAGCTCATTGGTTAAGGCCTTACTTTTAGTCTGATGCCATCATGGTCTCAATAAACTAACCATCAAGTGTTCTCCAAGCCCAACTCCTTTAGTTGATTTACTAAGTAGGTAATCAAACTTGGGGAATTTGACATCCATCAGCTTCGAGTCATGATCAAAGCTTGAGTTTAGCTAATTTTTTAGCTAAGTAGGTTGACCTTCATAGAGATTGAGAAACCAACCTTTCCATGGATGTTATATGCAAAAGGCTCTTCTATAGTATCAAGAGATGGAGTGAGGGTTTCATTCCTTACTCCTAATAGGATAAAAGTCAAATTCACCACACATCTAATTTTTAGATGACAAACAACAAAGTTAAATATGAGGCTTTAATCACTAGCATAAAGATAGCCTTGCAGTAAGGAGTTGACCAGCTCGTAGCTATAATGGATTCCTAGCTGGTGGCTGGAGAATTGATGGTGCCTATGAAGCCAAAGAAGCATTTGTGGTAAAGTATCTAGTAGCTAATCAAAACTAACAAGGTCATTTCAAAACTTTCTCCATCAACTAGGTGCCTCGAGAAGAGAATAAAAAAATCGATTCCTTATCTAAATTTGCTAGTTTGACTAAGGGGGTAATGTAGAGATTAACCTAAAACTCTATGGTTCTCCTAGTTAATAAGCAACAACCAAGTTCGTAGGATGATATCATTAGATATCTCAAAGATAATAAGTTGTTAGAAGATAAAGTGGCAGCTCTGTGCATTTATTTTTGAGTATAAAGGCAATCACTCAATAAAGAGGGGCAATTGATTAAGAAATCTTTCTTTAGCCTATCTCTTTGATGTTTGGCCTTGACATAAGGACAAACCATACTTTAGAATATTTATACAGGAGTTTGCTAGAACTATTTTAGAGGTCGAGAACGCATCATAAGGTGCTCCGACAAGGTTACTTTTGAACCATGCTCATCAAAGATGTTACAACCTTTTGCCATAAATGTATTTCTTGTCAACTCTATTCCAATACCTAGTACCAGCCAGTAGTGTCGATGATCGTAATTGAGGTCATAGGCTTTTGGGCAGATAAGGAATCCACATCTTCTATCCATTTCCCATGGCTAAAGGGCAACGCAAGTTTTTTACCATGGCTATAGAATATTTCAATAAGTGAGTTGAAGCAAAACTAATTACCAAAATTAGCAACGCAGTAGTTCAAAACTTCTGATGGAATAATACTATCTGCTAATTTTGACTGTTAAGGTTGATTATTTCAAACAATGGCACCTTGTTCCAATACAATCTTGATTGAATGATATTTTTATACAATGGCCATTTTTATCATATGCTTATTTTACTTCACTCGCATTTAGTTGAAGCCTTTAAATCACACATGATTATGGGACTTGGTTGCACACTGGGTGGTGATCATGAAATAAGACTTTCTATCGTGATTTTAAATACTTCAAGTCATAGAATCTTATGAGACATGGCATCTAAGATTTAGATAGACTTGCATTAATGATGCATAAATCCAAGATATTGGATATTACTTTGTTTCCTTAATAATCCATGTTAGATATGGGTGCATGTTAGTGGGTGCTTATTAGAGAGTTCATTGAAGACTCACATGAAAAATCTACTAGATAGCCGGAGTGACGAGTTTTCCAGCTTACACTAGTGCATATAATTGGTCTTTTGACTTGAGGATTTATGGTAACCTTATGTTTAGGTTCTTATACTTTAACTCTTCACTGACCACGTAGTGGGTCGTCCGGGTTGAGATGGGTATAAGCCATTTAGACATGGAGGTTTGTGAGATAAAAAATGGGATCCATCTCTTCGTTGTTGTGAATGGCAAGTACATCTTCTATGTATCCTATAATGATCGATTCCAAGAAATTCTTGTGCAAGGTAGAATGACAATTTGGAAAATTAGTTATTTAAAGATGAGGTTATAAAGGGGAATCGAGCATTGAAATTAGAAACACCATTATCGAGACTATTACAAAGCTAACAAATATCTTATCCTAAACCTCTTTTAGGAGAAAGAAGATGAAATGATTGTATCTACATAGCAAGTGTGGAGCTAGAATGATTCATTAGGACATATTCATTTCTTCCAATTAGTTGGACTTTCTAGACTTGTTGCTAGATATTGACTATGGAGATTGAGTACTCTTCGATTAATGGAGATTAATTGAAAGAGTTATCAGTTTAAAGGAGTTGAAACTAATGTGAATATTTTAATATTCAAAATATCACAATGAGTTGTGAGCCTATATCTAATGAATGGATAAACTTAATGGATCACACACAAAATTCTAAAAGAAGTTCTACTTGATGGGAGGAATTTTCTAAGGAGTTAGAAAATTCACCTAGGCGGTTTTGGAGAAGAATTCGAATGACTAATTTTTGATCATCTTGGCTTGATTCATTTAATTGTTGAATTAATGAAAATAATGTAAGAAATCAAATTAGAACAATTAAATTAAAGAGTAAATTTAATTGGTGTTATGTGATAATTAATTAGTCATGTTAACCTAAAGAGTTAAGTTGCATCTATTAACTTAAAGAGTTAAGTTAATTGACTTAAGGAGTTAAATCAAACCAATTAATTAAATTAAAGAGTTAATTTAATTAAAATGAGTATTTGGATTTTGGAGGGAAAATCACACGAAGAGTTCATTTGAAATTAATTTAGAGTTAATTTGCATTACATTTTATAAGATGAAATGTAGATGCTAATTAAATGCAAATGCATGTGAAATTCACATTCACATGCAAGTTGGCAATTTTCCAACCAAGTATGGGAGGTGTGATGCCAACTAGCATTAAAACATCCTCTCTTTAAATACAAGTGGCTAGCCATTAGATGGTATTTTACACTAGATTCCGTTTTTCCATCCAAAAGTGTGATTTTTCATGTATTTAAGCTTAACACTTTCCAAACACTCTCCTTCTCCAATTCCTTTCAAAACCTCAACTCCCTCACCTTTATCCTCTCATTGTATATCAGATTTGAGGCTAATTAGAGTTGTCCTTGGGTGTGTAGAATATTATATTAGAGATCCAACACTTAGGGGACTCATTGCTCCTTGATGATCTATTACTATCTAGTTATTTTTGTGGCAGATTTGAAGTACTTTGAAAGTTTTGATTTGCACAAAAGTTTTACTGCATCTTCCTTGGTGTATGATGGCGATCTCTGCTGAATTTGAGCTTTTTTGGAATTGTGGAAGGCATCCAATCATAGATTGCTTCTGATGTGTGTGAGTTGATTCATCTAAGTGTTTATTAAAGTCATTGTCCTCTTGCCTTTGGATTTAGCATTCAAGGTAAATTTTCTAAGCTTAAATCCTTATTATAAGTATGATTAGATCCTTGGAGTGGAGTAGCTAAGCTATATTTAGCCGTTTTGTGATTTTATATTATGGATCCTTAGCATGCTTCCACTTTTCGAGGTAACTCCATGTTGTCCTATACCAGTGATGAGATATCTCACGTTTTTATAATATTTCATAGCAAATTTTATATTTCACAATTCAAGAGTTGGATTAATTGTAGAGAATTGAGTGAAAAAGAATGTTTTAAGTGGTAAAAAGACTCAAATTTAAAATCTTAGATTTTGTTTAGTTTTATAAAATAGGCTGTACAAGGAAAATTTTAAAAACTTAGTTGTATAAACATATTGTACAGATTCAATGATATTAAAATGTTTCCACCTTGAATTTAATGCCACTGTTATCATATTCAATTGAATAAGTTAGAAATTAGTCTGCTACAGATTGGTACCGTAATATGGGCGAGCTAACATGACTATTTCTATCATAATATATCAAAATAGGTTTGTTAGCAAGACTACCTCTTTTATAATATATCAACTTGGATCAACTAACATGATTGCCTCTATCACAATATATAAACTTGGGTCAACTAACATGACTACCTCTATTACAAGATGTCTACATGGGTCAGTTAACAAACTGCCTCTATCATCAATATATCAATACATGTTAGCAAACATGGTTACCTCTATCACTAATATAATAATATGGGTTAGCCAGTATAGCTGCTTATATCACCAAGATAACAATATAGGTCAGCCAAAATGGCTACCTTTATTACTAAGATAACAATATGGGTTAGCCAGTATAGCTACCTCTATCGCTAATATAATAGTACAGGTTAGCTAGTATGGCTGCCGCTATCAGTAATATAACAATTTGGGTTTGCTAGCATGGTTGCTCTGTCAGCAATATAATAATACGAGTTAGCTAGCATGGCTCTCTGTATCACCAAGATAACAATACGAGCAAAGCTAGTATGGCATCATCTATCACCAAAATAACAATATAGGTCAGCTAACATGGTTGCCTTTAACACAAGAAGTATAGATAACCTCTTCGTAGGGAGTAACCTACTCGTAAGGAGTATAGAATAATAATGGCTAGTTAGAACGATCACCTCACATACGGTATCATAGAGTATGACGATTAGGTTGAGAATGGATTAGTCAAATCATAATTTCAAACTTTCAAAAGTTCCATAGTTCGATCAAAAAATTCGAGGCAATAAAACTCTTCTTAGGGAATACAGATCAATAATGGCTAGTTAGCACAACTGCCTTGAACAAAACCTCATCTAGGGAGTACAAATCAATAATATCTAGTTAGGGTGAGTTAACAGAAAATTTCAAATTCAAATAATACCTTTTGACATTATTTCAAAAAGAACATATTATTCGAAAAATACCTTTCTCAAAACATTATTTAAAGGCTACTTTTAGAAAATGGAGTCATGCAGATTATTTCACAATTATTTCAAATTTAGTGCAAGAATTTAGAGATAAGTATACTAAACAAAAAACGATATAGAGAATGAATAGTTTTCTCAAGGGTAGCATGATGTGAGGTATCTAACCAATTTATCAGGTTCAAACAAGAGAGTCTTGGAATCAAAGTATCAAAAATCTAATGGTACGAAACAACATATTAAATTCGAGAAGGTAACAATGAACATAGTGCAATATCCTATTACTAGACAAGCTAATATTTTGAATAATAATACCTCAAGAATTGTAGGCAATGAAGATTAGTTTAGATAGCTTGTCAAGGTTCAACATAAGAATCGCAAGATAGCATAGAAGGAACAAACAACAATTTGAATTTCAACACAAATAGAATCAAGCAACAAGAAAGTATTAACAAATATATATGTTCTTTCCCTAGCAAAGAAAGCTAGTATAAACCTCACCTCATAAATGCAGAAGGGTTTCCTTAGCCATTTAGATCACTTGCATCTTTATTTCCTGGCCAAATTTTGGAGCTGAAACAAACAAAATAGATTGCTCTCTGATTAATTTTTCTAAATCTTGAATTATTACACTTAGATCTTACACTTAATTTCTAATTGAACATTCACAAAATTGATACTCCACTTAGATCAAATTATAAGTTAATGCTTTTGATTTAAGTGGACATTTAACATAGAATCACAAAAATCAATAGGATTAATGTTCAGTATTAAATTTACCCTAATTTGGCAAGCAAAAATATAAATCACAACCTAAAATAAGCCTTATCGCATTCAAAATCAAATTCCAAGCAACCGGCCCAACCACTGCCAGAGTTATTGCTGCTTACTACTGTAGTTCGCCGCCTAATGGAATAGTGCCTGACAGCCAATTTGATTGTCATGTAAACTATTTTACTTGTGATATAATCTTGATTGAATGATATTCATTATATATGACCATCTTCATTTTATGCTTATATAACTTCATTGGCATTTGGTTGAAGCCTTTACATCATATAAGACTATAGGACTTGGTTATGCACGGGGTGTTGATCATGAAACAAGTCTTACATAATCATGATATTAAAATTTTCAAGTCGTAAAGTCTTGTGAGACGAAGCATTTAAGATTTGGATAAACTTGCACTAACGATGCATAAATCTAAAGATATTATTACATTTCATGAGCAATCAATGTGAGATATGGGTGCATGTTAGTGAGTGTTTGTTATAGAACAAGTTCACTAAAGACCTACATGAAGAATCCATTAGATAGCCGTAGTGACAAGTCGATAGTGGTAAGTTCTCTAGCTTATGCTAATGTATATAATTAGTTCGTTGACTTAAGGATCTATGGTAACCTTGTGCTTAGGTCCTTATGCTTTGACTCTTCGTTGACCACTTCATGGGTCTTTTAGGTTATGCTTGGGTATGAGCTACTTGGACATAGAGGTTGATGAGATTGAAAATGGGATTCAGCTCTTTTTTTATTGTAAAAGGCGAGTGCATCTCTTATTTATTATATAATGTTCGATTTCAAGAAATTCTTGCACAAGGTAGTATGATAATTTGGAAAAAAAGTTCTCTAAAGATGAGGTCATAAAAGGAAATCAAATGGTGGGAATAGAAACATCGTATCTAGGCTATTAAGAAGCTGACAAATGTCTTGCCCTCGGCTTGTTTCAGGAGATAAGAGATAGAAAAACCATGTTTGCATGGCAAGCGTAGACCTATAATGGTTTTCCAAAAGTGTTTTCATGTAGCCAATTAGTTGGGCTCCATAGGCTTGAAGTTAGATATCAACTATGGAGATTGGATACTTTTCAATTGATGGAGATTAATTAAATTGAGTCATTAGTTTAAAAGAGTTTAAACTAATGTGAATATTTTGATATTCTAAAATCACAAGAATTGTGAACCCATGTCCAATAAATGGTAGAGCATAATGGGTCACACACAAATGTCAATTGAAAATCCCACTTGATGAAGGAAATTTTCTAAGAGTTAGAAAAAACCACCTTAACCGAATTTATGGAGGGAAAAGATTAACTCAATTGGTTTAATTTATTTAATTGTTAAATTGATCTAAAAAATTTAAGGAGTTAAATTAGACCAATTAAATTAAGGAATTAATTTAATTGGTGCCACATGACTATTAATTAGTCAAGTTAACTTAACACCTTCTAGCTTAAGGAGTTAAGCTAATTTACTTAAAACGTTAAGTCAAGTTAATTAATTAAATTAAGGGGTTAATTCAGTTAATATAAAGAATTAATTTGGAAGGAAATTCAAAATGAAATAGTTTGTTTGGAGTGCATTAGAATTTGTTTGAATGACATTTCATGAGATGAAATGAAAATTTTAAATGAAATTCAAATGCATGTGAGATTAAGAATTTCACACATGTAACTTGCTTGCTTAGGTGGCATCACATGGGAGTTGTGACACCAATCAGCATCAAACTTTCTCTTCCACTATAAATAGAGGGCATGGCTTGCTGCTTGAGAGCTAGCTTGCATAATTATAGATCTAAAAGATAGATTTCATTTTTCCCTCCAATTTACTGTGATTCTCTCATGGGTTGAAGCTTTACATTTTCTTCACCTCTCCCTCTCAAATTCGGCCTTAATCCTCTCTCATTTCTCCTTTATATTTTTGCTGATCTATGAGAGATTTGGATTATCTGTTTGTGTGTGAATCTTGACATTAGAGATAAGACACTTGGATTGCTTGGCTTTTGCAGATCCACTGCAGAGGGAGTAACTTTGGAGTGTCTTTTGAAGACCTTGCCCGACTGATCTTTCATTGAAGGTTTTACTAGATCTTCATCAAAATGTTGGTGATCTTGTGTCCAAATTTCAGCCAATTCCAAGGTAATTTGGTTTGACAATTGTTGCCAATTTGCTGCAGCGCCATTGGAAGATAGCTTTCAAGTGTTGAAGTGTTCTTTCTCCTTTCCTTGGATTTTTAAGCTTTCAAGGTAATCCGCTAACCAAATCTGAATTTGAAGCATGATTAGATCTTTGGTTTTGAGTGTAACCTAGTTAATTTAGCTATTTTTGTGCTTTATTATTGGATGCTAGTGTACACTTGACTTCAAATGGTATCAGAGCCTAATTTCATGCTTTGATTTGGATTTTTGGTTGGTTGATTCATGTGATGAATTGATCTAGATCTCCAAATAGTTTATCCAATTTATGGATTGGAGTGTTTGGATGATGTTGCACGTGGCTCATTTGTTGATGAATTGAAATTAGGCTAGTATGTGTTTTTAAGTGTTAATTCATATGTTAATATGTTTTGATTCGTTGTTGCTAATGTTGAATGTTGATTTAGCATTAGTTGATGTTATGTGTTGATACAGCATGTTATATTTGGCCTTAAGGTGTTTTGGTTATTTTTGAATCTAATTGGATTTGAGATTTTTGGAGATTGTTTATTCTCACTTAAACTTGATTTTTGAAGCATGTTTGAGTACTTGAATATTCATTTTTAATAGATATTTTAACATGAAAATTTTTCTATAATGTGTGATTTAGTGTTTAGGAAGTGTCCTAAAATTTTTGGTGTACAAAATTTAGACCTAAAACAACTTGACTCAGTCCATATCTCAAAATAGGGCAAGCTGGTAGCCCTGGTTGGGGGCTGGCCAAGTAATAGTCTTGAACCTACAGTAGAGCTGTGCACCCTGGCCAGGCAATAGCGCTCCTTTTGAGTAGTGGACAAGTTTTGAGGTGTTTTTGTGTTCCATTAGTGACTAAAAGTGAACTAAATCATGCTAGATAGATGCACAAGTGTTGTGTAAGTTCTCAAAATTTTGTTTGACATTTTTTATTTTTTTCAAAATCTTGTTAAAGTTAATCTTCAATATGGTGCAAAAATGAGATGTATAATTGTTATGCTTATTTTTGCTTGGTCGATTAATTATTTATGAGATAAGCATTTACTTGTTGGAATTGAATGTCAATTCATGATTTATTTATTGTTCATTTAATTGTTGAATGATGATGAATGAATGGGGATGATGATGAGCCTTTAATATTGATTTTATTTATTTCAAGTTGTTGAAAAGGATTGTATGAAATTTGGGTTTGTATGTCTCTTAATTTCTATTTTGTAAAAGTTATAAAAGTAGAATCACTAGGAGTGAGGATTTTTATTTCATGCAAATGTTACAAGGAGCAAAGAAGAGCATTGGTGGCATGAAGAACCATAAATGTATGGGGATACATTTTTGTAATAGCTAGATTTTATCAACCCACTTAAAATCTACTGGGAAGTGCACCTATGGCTCTAAGTGCAACATTTTTAAAGCTCATGGTCATCCCACCTTAGAAGCATTTACTTATTTATGTTTTCCATATCCTATTGATGTATGACATGCATGGTTAAATATAAAAAACCTAAATAAGAAGATAAAAATGATGACATCTTTGCAAGTGAGAAAATCCCTCAACTTAGAGAGTCTAAGTGCTTACAAATATTAAGTCAAAATGGATATAAATTAAAATGAGTTATAATTAATCCATGCTTTCTACCAATAGTATATGATATGATGGCACTGTTATCTTTGTGTGATGCACTCATCAAGGGGGCCACACTTAGCTAGAAATCTATGATCATATACTTAGCATATGATGCAACTGTGATTTGATGCTTCCCTTGCATGGTTTACATAGCATGGTATAACTTGGAGCAGTTGTGAATCAAAGTTACCTAGTAATGTAGAGGTCGTCCATCAATGGGATCTGTATGAAAAGTGAGGTAAAAGTACATCAAGGGTTACATAGAGATGTAATTAGCAAAAGTTGCTTACATTTGGATTATTTGTGGATGCACTCATCACGAGGGTCGACTTACAAGTCATTAAGACCTTGATTCTCACCAGGAAATAAGATTTCCTGAATTTTTCTAGGGGGTGAAGAATTTGATAAAATAGTGGGGAATAACATGCTTAAACGACCATGAACATGTTTTCAATATCAACATTCAATCCCATGCTTATATTCTCTTTCTCGCCTTTGATGATTTGTGAAATATCAAGAATAGCTAGGAATCTACTCAACATTATTTTAGAAACCAATAAGCTAACCAGGCCTAACTTCCATGATTGACTTAACCTTAAAAAAAGATTCCCTAAAATGGATAAATATCCTATATTGTGCTCATAATTCTATTAGGATTAGAGTAGATCAAGAGACACATGAAATGTTCACGGATTAGGTTAAGCATCATCTTATCCCATAGTTTGATGATAGCATCTACAAACTTCAAAAGTATCAAGGACACATGAATAATACCTTAGTTAAAGCTTACAAACATTGTAAAGTAAATAAGGTATGGAATGTTCATGTTGTCAAAGAAAACTTTTTAAACTAGGATGGATGATAAGTCATGTATCATCGACTATGGTCTAAAGATGTAGTGATGGATAATGATTTCCTTGAGGATATGATTTCACATCCTCATCGAGTTTTATTAATCAAATTGTTGATCTAGATAGAGACTACCATGACAAGGGCATACCATTAATGCTTGTTTCTTTTTCCAAGTCTAAGGGCTTTAGAGATGCTAGAAAAGGAGGTAAAAGGAAGGAAAATTCTTCATCCATGGAAAGGCAACTATTAAAGGCATCTGGAGGAGTCAAGAAGATTATAGAGGATATAGTTGATATTACTTGTTTATACTTTGGCAAGAAAAGCCATTGGAAGTGGTATTGCAAGGAATACTTTGCAAACCTTGAGAAGGGTAGTACTTTATTGCAATCTAATTAATGATAAATTCTTCCTCATAGATATATGATATCACATGTGGTTCTTATCTTTGTAATTTGTTACAAAGAATAAAAAGAAGAATAAAACTAAGGGATGGGATATGATCTAACGCCTTGGCAAAGGAGCAAGAGTTGCGGCCAAAGCCAAAGACATATAATGAGTTAGATTTAGGGAAGTCTATACTTGAATTGAACCCTTATTATTATGTACCATATATTGTTTAGAATATTATTTCAATTTTCATTTTGGATAACCAAGAATTTGATTCTTTTATATCAAATGGGAGATTGGAGGCATTAAATAATGGGTTTTTTAGTTACTTATGGTATACTTAACAAATGATTATATATTTTTGGATTCAACCCTCATTATTATATACCACATATTGTTCAGAATATTATTTCAATTTTTGCTTTGGATAACCAAGGATTTGATACTTTTATATCAAATGGGAGATTGGAGGCATTGAAGAATGGGTTCTTTAGTTGCTTACGGTACACTTAACAAAGGATTTTATATTTTTGGATTCTCAACCATCACTAATGAACTTTCAACAAAGTAAAAAGAAAATTAGATAATCAAGAAAATACCATCTTATGGCATGCAAGACTTGGACATTTTTCTAAAAATAGGACGAACAAGTTTAAAGCTCTCAAAGTACTAAATGTTAGTGGCATTGAGGACTTTCTTACTTGTAAGTCTTGTTTAAAGAGAAAAATGACCAAAGCTCCTTTTGTAGGATAATAGGAGTGAACTACAAGTCCTCTGGATTTGATCTATATAGATGTATATGACCTACCAAGAGTTAGTAGGAGAGAAGGCTATTCTTACTTCATTACCTTTACTAATGATCATACTTGGTTTGGACATGTGTATTTTATGAAGTTCAAGTTCGAAGCTTTGAAAAGTTCAAAGAGTATAGGAATGAAGTAGAAAAACAAAAAAGGCACTAAGTATTAAAGCTCTTCGATTGGATTAAGAGTAGAATACTTAAGTATCATATTCTTGGATTATCTGAAGAAGAACGGGATTCTTTCTTAATGGATTTCGCCAAGCACACCTTAACATAATGGAGTAGTTGAGAGGAAAGATCGTACTTTGTTGGAGATGGTATGTTCTATGATATGCTCTTCTGATGTGCTTGTATCTTTTTGGGGATACACATTAGAAATGTAATGAGGCTACTAAACGTAGTATCCTCAAAGTCAGTGCTAAAGACACCAAATGAGATGTGGTATGGCAAAGCATCATCTTACACTTTTCTAAATGTTCTAGGGTTTCCCACTTATGTCAAGCAACTAATGGGAGACAAGTTGGATAGTAGATCCATCTTGTGCAATTTTATGGGATACCCAAGAGAGTTTTTGGGTTATTATTTTTATGATCCCTCGGAACAAAGGGTGTTCATTTCAAGGAACGCCACCTTTTTGGAAAAGAAATTTCTATTAGATATAAATGACATTGTTATTGAACTTGATGAAGTTTAAGATGATCATCAAAACTCATAAGCGATGGAAACAAGTGAGCAACTAAAGCTGGATACATAACCTCTTAGAAGGTCGGTCCAAATCAAGAAGTAACCTAAAAGGTTTGGATTTCTTTATGAGATGGGCCAATCGAATAATGATCCAAAGACTTATAAGGAAGCTATGTTAGATATAGATTCGAGACATTGGCTTGATGCCATGAAATTCAAATGAATTCCATGTACTCCAATCAAAGTACGGACTTTGGTAGATCTACCAAACGGGAATAGTATCTATTAGTTGCAAGTGAATCTATAAGCAAAAGGTAGGAGTCAATGGAGAGGTAATGACCCTTAAGGTATGACTAGTGCAAAGAGTTATACTTAAAGACCTGGTATTAATTTCAAGGAAACCTTTTCTCTAATCACAATGCCTAAGTCTATTAGGATTTTACTTGCCATAGCTATATATTATACAATGAGATATAGCAAATGGATGTGAAACTACTTTCCTCAATGGAAACATTGAAGAAGAAATCTGTATGAAGCAACCATAAGATTTTACTTCCCAAGAGAGTGAACAAAAGGTGTGTGAACTTGAGTGATCTATTTATAAACTTAAATAGGTATCCCAAAGTTAGAACATACATTTTTGATAAGATAGTCAAATCATTTGGCTTTGTTAAAAAATATGTATGAACCTTGTGTATACAAGAAGGCTAATGGGAGTAGTATATAGTTTATTATGCTTTATGTCAATGACATTCTTCTCATTAGGAATGAGAGAGCAATGTTAAAGTGCACTATAGCATAGTTATCTATTCAATTCGCCATGAAGAATTTGGGAGAAAAATCCTGTGTATAAGAAATACGTACTTATGGAGATAAATCAAGGAGAATGTTGGGGATTTCCCAAATGCTGCACATTGATAAGATACTAAAAATATTTAGTATGGAAGAATCCAAGGGGGGATTTCTCCCGATGAGACACAGTCTTTATCTCTCCATGTCTAGGCCCCTAAGAGAAACAACAAGAGATAGAATGTCTTACATACCCTATCCGTCCACTATTGGAAGCATAATATATGCCGTTCAATGTACAAGGCTGAATGTTGCATATGTGCTAAGTGTTACAAGCTACTTTCAATTTTACCCTAGTGAGTGTCCCTAAATGATCATTAAAGTAATCCTTAAGTACCTGAGAAGGACTAAAGACGTGTTTTTGATATATGGCAACAGAGAGTTAAAACTCTAGTGGTTTTTGAATTCTAGTTTCCAATCTGATGTAGATGACCTAAAATCCACTTTTGAATTTATATTATCTCAATAATGGCGCAGTGAGTTAGAAGAGTTCCAAATAAGATACTACGACTGAGAATACCATTGAGGTAAAATACCTTGCCGTTTTAGGAACCACAAAGAAAGGTGTTTGGATGGAAACTTAATCTAAGAATTGGATATAATGCCTAGTGTGCATAAAAATATGGTTGTCTTTTGAAAACAACTTAGGACTTGAGCTACGATCTCATCAGTGATCCAAACACGGATAAATATGTTATCATTTGATATATAATATTAATTGACAGAGGAAACATTTGAGTAGAAATAATTACCTTGAAAGAGAATATAGTAGAACTATTGTCTTAACCTCTAAATACAAAAGATCTTTGAAGCCTTAAGGCTATAGGAATTAGCTTTAGGGTACGTGGGAGATCGTTGAAATAGGGCTCTACAACCAATTAGATTGGCAGGTAAACTATTTTAATTGTGATACAAGTTTGATTGAAAGATATTCATTATATATGGCCATCTTTGTCTTATGCTTATATTACTTCACTAGCATTTGGTTGAGGCTTATAGATCACACAAGACTATGGTACTTGGTAACACACTAGTTGGTGACCATGAAATAGGTTTTACATGATTGTGATCTTAAATCTTCTAAGTTATTAAATCTTATGAGATAGGGTATATGAGATTCGAATAGATTTGCACTAATGATGCATAAATCTAAGGGTTGGATATTACTCTATTTTATGAGCAATCCATGTAAGACATGGATGCTTGTTAGAGAATAAGTTCACTAAAGACCTGCATGGAGAATCCACTTGATAGCTGTAGTGGCAAGTTTTCCAACTTATTCTAGTGGATATATTTAGTCCTTTGACTTGAGGATCCATGGTAACCTTGTATTAAATATGGCTTGCATGCCTGTTGTTCTTTCTTGTAAAAGTTATGAGATTAGAATTACTAGGAGTGAGGTTTTTTCTCTCTTGTAAACGTTACAAGGGGCAAAGAGGATCCAATGAGGCTTGAAGACCCATGAATATATGAGATGCACTCATATAATAATTTAGTTTAATCAACCCACTTAAAATCAACTGAGTGATATACTTATGGCTCTAAGTGTATCACTTAGTTAGGCTCATGGTCATCCCACCTTAGGAGCATGCTAGACGCATTTACTTATTAATGCTTTTCATATCCTATTGATCCATGAGATGTATGATTAGGATATTGAAAGCCTAAATAAGAAGATAAAAATGATGAGATCTTTGCAAGCAAAAGCTCACCACTTAGAATGTCAAAGTGTTTTTCAAATATTAAGTCTCAATAGATACAAATTAAAAGAGTTTTAATTAATTTAAGCTTTTTACCAATAATGTATGCCATGATGATGCCATCGATTTTATGTAATGGCACTCGTAAATGGGGGTCACACTTTGGAGAAAAGCTGTGATGACGATGCTATTGATTTTATGTGTGGCACTCGTAAAGGGGACTCACACTTAGAAGGAAAGCTGTGAGCATACATTTAGCATGAGATACATTTTAACTTAAGAACCCTCATGCATTGGCATTCATAAATGGGGAATATCGTGAAGTCGTCTTGAGATAAAAAAGGATTAGTAGGTTGGACTTAACACTTATTAGTATAGATGGCACATGTAAATGCAGGTCTATCTAAAAAGTGAGGCAAAATATATTAATCGTTGCATGAGATGTAATTGGCAAAAGTTGCCTGCCCTTTGATTGCTCGTGGATGGCATTTGTAAATAGGAGGTCCACTAACAAGTCATTGGCATCCTGATTCAAACTAAGAAATGTGATTTCCTGAATTCTTTTTGGGGGTGAAGAGTTGATAAAATAGTGAGAGAAAAACATGCTTGAAAGACCATAAACATCTTTTAATATCAAATTCAATAGCATGCTTATTCATTTTTTTGGCCTTTCGTAGATTTTTGAAATCTTCAACAAAAATGGCTAAAAATTCATTTACAAGCATTTTGGAAATCAATAAACTTACTAGGTCTAACGTCCAAGATTGGTTAAGAAATCCTAGGATAATTCTTGACTCAAATAAGAGAACATATGTTCTTGATCAAAGTCCACCAGACACATTAGGTGACGAAGCAATTGATGAGGTTCGTGAGGCGTTCAGGAAATTTGTAGATGGTGATCTATATATTGGATGTCTTATGTTGGCATCCATGATTATTAAGCTCCAAAAGACTCATAAGCGCATAAAACATGCTTGTGAGATCTACATACACCTACAAAAGTTGTATGGTATTCAAACTAGACATGAAAGGTTTACTTTATTTAAGAAGCTTTTTAGGACAAAGATAAGTGAAGGTGCAAATATCCACAATCACAAGCTTAAGATCACAGGACTCATCAAAAAGCTTAAACAACTAGATATGATTATGGACAATGATTTTTACATAGATTTGATCCTCTAGTCGTTGTAACCATTGTTTGACCAATTCGTTGTGAACTTTAATATGTCCAAGCAAATGGTGACAATCAACAAATTGGTAAACAAGCTTGTGACTACTGAGGCAACAATGAGAAAGGAAAAATCTCTTATGATGGCATTCTCCTACAAGTAGAAAGGCCCTAAGGCCCTTAGAAAGAGAGATAAGAGGAAGAAGA
Organism: Jacaranda copaia; assembly: GCA_014898725.1. Taxonomy (NCBI): domain Eukaryota; kingdom Viridiplantae; phylum Streptophyta; class Magnoliopsida; order Lamiales; family Bignoniaceae; genus Jacaranda; species Jacaranda copaia. The sequence goes on from JACGDI010005368.1 coordinate 470,164, forward strand.
GTTTTTCCTCAAAAGGGAAGCAACACAACAAAGGTTTTGGAAGGGTTAAGGAAAAGGCTAAAATTGAAGCAAATTGTTTCCATTATGGTGAAAGGGACACTGGAAGAGAAACTGTAAAGCTTCCCTTGTGACCTTTGAGAAAGGTATATATTTCTTTGAGGTGCATTTGACGACTAATTCTTCCTTATGGGTATTTGATACCGCATATGGTTCTCATCTTTGTAATTCATTACAGAGAATGGAAAGAAGAATGAGTCTACATGAAGGGGATTTGATCCTCCGCCTTGGAAATAGAGCAAGAGGTGGGGCCAAGATCTAAAGTATAATCAAGTTAGACTTAGAAAATTCTTGTATTGTTCTTGATCCAGTTTTCTATGTACCCATCCTTGTTAAGAACATTGTTTCAATTCCTGTTCTTGATGATGAAGGATTTATTTTTTTATATCAAATGGGAAGTTGAAAGTATTAAAGAATGGCTCTTTAATTGCTCAAGGTACATTAGTTAATGGATTCTACATACTTGGTTCTTCTACTCCTATAATACACGTTCAAATAAATAAAAAGAAGTTAGATATCCAAGAAGATGCTATTTTATGGTATGCTAGACTTGGGTATATTTTAAAAAATAGGATGAGCAAGTTAGAAGCTCTCAAAGCACTAAAAGTTAGTGTTATTAAGGACCTTCCTACTTGCAAATCCTGTTTGAAGGGAAAAATAACTAAGGCTTCCTTTATAGGACAAATGGAGTGCTCCATAAGTCCTTTAGATTAAATCCATATGAACATTTGTGGACCATAATGAGTTACTGGGAGAGGTGGCTATTCTTAATTCATTTCCTTCATCAATGATTATAGTTGGTGCGGATATGTGTATTTTATGAAGTATAAGTCCGAAGCTTTTGAAAAGTTTAAAGAGTATAGGAGTTAAGTAGAAAAGTAAAAGAGACATAGTATTAAAGCCTTTAGATCGGATTAAGGGGGAGAATACTTAAGTACTAAATTTTTACATTTTCTTAAAGAGAATAGAATTCTATCTCAATGGGCTCCACCCGGCACACCCTAATATAATAGAGTAGCTGAGAGGAGAAATTGTACTTTGTTGGACATGGTATGTTCCGTGATGATTTTTTTGATGTGGCCATATCCTTTTGGGGATATGCTATAGACGCGATGGCGAAGTTACTAAACATGGTACCTTTAAAGTCGGTGCCTAAAACACCATAAGAGATGTAGCATGGCAAAGCACCCTCTTACCATTATCTAAAGGTATAAGGATCTCCCATTTGTGTGAGACGGACAATGGGAAATAAGTTGGATAGTAGATCCATTTTGTGCAAGTTTATGGGATATCTAAGAGAGTCTATGAGTTATTACTTTTATGATCCCTCGGAACAAAAGGTGTTTGTTTCAAGGAACGGCCATGTTTTGGAAACGGAATTCTATTGGATAGAAAAGGCATTGTCATTGAACTTGATGAAGTTTAAGATGATAAAAAAATCCCACAAGCGATGAAAGCAAATGAATTGCAAGAGTCATGTACACAACCTTTAAGAAGGTCGGACTGGATCAAGAAGCAGCCCGAAAGGTTTGGATTTCTTCATGAGATGGGACAATCAGATGATGATTCAAAGTCTTATGAGAATGTTATGTCAGACATAGATTTAGAACATTGGCTTGAAGCCATGACATCTGAAATGGACTCTATGTACTCTAACAAAGTACAGACTTTGATACATCTACCAAAGGGAATAGTTCTTGTTGGTTACAAGTGGATCTCTAAGTGGAATATATGTGAAAGTATTTTTTATTTTCCCCTAATTTTAAATTAAAAGCAAGTAGTCCATTACAAATCTTAGATTAAATAAGTAATATAAGTTTTATTTATTTTTCTAAATTTAGAGGAAACCTATTTATAATTCGCTCTAAATCACTAGAATCATATTTTTAATTTTATCTCATAAACTAACAATTAAAATTTATTGTTTAAAAATTTAAAATTCTTTTCAATTAACAAAGAATAAAAATTAAAATTATGGAATAATGACTGACACTAATTTAATTCATGAGAATGGTAGAAAATAAATTAAAAATTAAATAAAAACTTATTCAAATATCACTAAAAAATGAAATAATTCAATAGTAGGCTCCTATTAATAATTATATTCTGAAAGATATAGACATATTATGTATTTTAAATATTAAGTTTTTTAAAGCATATTTTATTTTAGTGATTGTTCAATTCACTTATTTTTATTGTTCAATTTTCAGTAAAGGTTTCCTAAAATGATAACAAATAGATAAACCTTTATCTTGAATCAACTTTATATTTATTTGATTTAGTAATGAATATTGTGATATATATTTAAAACATCATGGTATATGACTATTTAGAAAAAATTCACCTATACTTTTAAATTCACCTATACTTTTAGATACATGGACATAATTTTCTAATAAAATCATTGTAACATATTTATTTTGACAATGAAGATGAGATAACATGAAGTGAAAATATGTCGTACTAAATACTATAGAGAGACAAGTATATATAGATAAAATTAAAGAGTCCAAGAAAATGAAAAAGTCAATCAAATCATCAAGGAGAAAAAATATAAAAATTATTAAGTTGGCACCTCTCTTTCAACATAGCTTTGAATGAAAAAGAGTTGATTCATAAAAAATTCAATTGTCAATATTTACCAATTTATAACTTCTAAGAGCACACATCATTTCTTATCTATCAAAATATTAGTAATTTCTCAATAAATATGTACTCTATGATTTTTCAATAAAAATCATATATGTGGGTAAATATTCTCACATGCTAAAATTTTAAATTTTAATCTTATGTTTTGATTAGATTTGAGAATTTATGATACTATGTACTTGAAAACTCATGAATTAAATAAGATACTTAATTACATCCGTTGGGATGTTGTAAGATATAAAAGAGCGTTGCACATTTTGTTGTGCCAATAGAAAAAATTAGACTTGCTTTGTTTTAAGCGTTATTTGAGTCTTGAATTGCATATTATTTTTTACTTTATTAAATATGAAATTAGATAAAAACTTTACACCTATTAGGGTGGAGTTATGCTTTTTGAATACAAAGCATGGTATAACAATTATCTTTCAAGGTTAATTTCCAATGAAAATAGGCACCGTAACTTTTAGTTATATTGTGCCAAAACAGAAAATTAGAAACATAGATTATGAGAAACATATTTTGAGAAATTACTAAAAGAATAGATTTATTAGAAGCAATTATGAGAAAACTTATAAAATTTATGGAGATAAATCCATATACAAAAATTTTCAAAAGGTTAAATAATTATAGTTTAATGGATGATATTTAGCTCCATATCTTAAAAAACATGAAATTAGACTAATTTAATTTATAATTCTCCAAATTTTTACCAAGTTGTTGCAATTTGGGTCAAAGGAAATATTTATAATATATCGGTGGAGCAAGATATTATTGTCCACACACATTAATGTCATAAATATAAAATAACACATTATTATAAATGTAACAACATACTATAATGTCCACTTCTTTTCATAATGATATAAAATTAGAAATCACAAGATTAATTATTATCGCCATAACCTATCAAATTTGAGATCTGAATTACAATAAAGAATGATGGATATCACCCTTAAAGGAGAGGTAATGGGTAGTGAAATTGGAAAAAGAATTATTTTTCAAAGGCGTTTATTAGGAGTTCAAATAATGTAGGTGTTGATAAAATATTATATGTTTGGAACAAATAATATTAACATTGAAATGAAAAAAAACAAAAAATATAATAGATTGTTTAGAAGGTGCTAATATCACGTGCATTGCAGGTGTGCACTTTCCTAGTGTTATGCAAAAAGGATAAAAAACTAAGTTTTGGAAAATGCTGACTTTGCTTCTTTAGTGCCCATTTTCTTCTTCTTGTTTCATTTAAAGTAGCACATAAAATACTCACCAAGCCTATCAAGATATTACTGCTAGTTATTATTGATGCTGCAGAGAGTTGGAGAGTCAGATACTCCGATTGATTCAAATATTTTGGGCTTGAGATCTGTAACCACGAACATACGTCAACTAGCCGAAAGACCCTCTATGGCACTCCGACGCTCAAGTTAGATTTTTGGTATAACGGAGAATATAGAGAGAGAGTATGTAGTAAACAGTGTAAATGGGATTAACTTGAGCGTGATGGTGCTTGTAGTTTTTATAGCCTGTTGTGGCGTGATTTTACCCAAGTACCCTTACTAGGTGTACTTAGTTTTCTCTATGACAGGGAGTTGGGAGTCATTCTTTACTCAGATCCCGATATTGTGCTGGTGGCGCAATCTCCCATTTTCTTGGATTACTATGCCAATAGGAGCACGTCCCTACCAGAGTTGTTAGCGGGGTTGTTGGAGTTGTTGGCAGTGGTTACATCCGTTGGTAGCAGTCACATCCGTTGCCACGTGTCATCAATGCTGAGAGGTTCAACCTGTCCAACTTGCACCTGGAGGTCGATTCATGTCGACCGAACTTGAATGCTAAAACTTTGAAAGTGGCCTTCAGGTCGATACGGGTCAACCACGGGGCTTACCAAATAGGGTCGATACAGGTCGACCAGACTGATGTACCTTTGTGCTTCATAGGCTGCCTCTTCTGAATCTGGGCCTGTTGGACCTACTGAATTATACCGTATCAAGTTGGGCCTTGTGGGCTATCTCATTTGAAATTGGGCCTATTGGGCCTACTGGATTATTCCATATTATGAGTTCTCCCAACTCCCTATCCTGATCGAGCTTGCCAATGAGAAGGAGCAGGGAGTTTATGTTCGAATATAACAGAGAATACCTTCGACCATGATTTTTATGCTTTCGACCAAGGTTTTGATGCTTTCGAGTAGGGTTTTTAGATTTTGAGCCGAGTTTTTGAAATATCAACCAGGGTCAGAGGCGGTTTCTGTGCATTTAATTGTGCTATTAATGCACTGGATACGAAGCATGCATAATACAAAGCATTTGAGATACGAAACAGGCAGTCATGATGGCAGTTACATAGTTTCCCACACACGATTGCTTATAAATAGGGGGGGAGTTCCTTTGCTCACACTTTCGCATTTTGAGCATCAGAAAATATCCATTGTTGAAGAGTGTTTTTCTCCATACGTTTCGCTTTCGAAACGAACACTATAAGTGTCCCTGTCATATCTGCATTATTTTCTGCCATTACTTTGTAGAACCATGTCTGTTAATGTTGATTCTGGTAGCAGTAGATCTGAAAATATGATTTGTAGGACGGATAGCAAAACTGAGAGCACGACCCATTCTAGTTCATCTTTGACTGAAAGCAGTAGTTCTACTAGTAGTAGCGATCATAGAGAGGCTAGGATAGTATTAGAGGGAGAGGCTGGGCCCTCAAAATGCTTGTTGGCCTAGGTCAACTGTTTACTGCAGACCACTATACTGAAATACCCTCCAAAATAACCTATGCTGACCTAGTGCAGATTAGGGCAGTTTATCATATCCCCGATTAGTTTGAAATGATATCGCCAGGGTCTCGAGGTAGGATGCATCGACCTCCTCGGGGGTTTATCACTGTATTTGAGGAGGGGTTAAGGTGCGGGCTGAGGTTTCCCCTTACTCAGCCCATAATCAACCTCCTCACCGACTTGGGGGTTTGCATCACCTAACTTTTACCTAACTGTTTTGTAACCCTGTATAGCTTCACTGTGTTGATGTATCTTCTCAACCAACCAGCTAATTCTGTAAATTTTTCAAACTTTTTCCATTTCCCAATATCTCAGAAGTCGGGTAGTGGTGAGGAGTCAGGCTTTTATTATCTTACTGTTCGATCCTATTGGGAAATCCTGATACCCCCATTCTCTTCTTACGGCCAAGAATGGAAAAAATACTTTTTCTATATCTGAGGATCGGGGGTGCTTGCCATT
>JACGDI010005368.1:483219-499454 GCA_014898725.1 Jacaranda copaia
AATGGGGAGAATGATGGTAAGAATAGGGTTGTTAGAGGAGTGATTTATATAATTTCGGGAGGTTAGGCTGAGGGAGACACTTACCAAGCTAAGAGAGTAAGAGCCAGGGTTGCGGCGCACAAAAACATGGAGATGGCATCCATTTCTATTGTTAACGACATCCCAGCTATCCGTTCAGACTAGAGGACATGAAAATACTGCATCTACCCCATCAGGATGCTTGGTTATTACAGCGATGATAGCCAACTATGAAGTGGCCTGTATTTTTGTCAGTGGAGATAGCTCGGCAAACATCCTCTTTTATGATGCCTTTCGACAGATGGATCGAAAAAACACCATGCTTGAAAAAATAGAAGTGTCACTCTTTAAATTTTCAGGAGAAGCAGTTCAACCCAAGGGACGGATTTCTTTGGCAGTCTCTTTGGGGGCAGTAATGTACCGAAAGATATACATGGTAAATTTCTTAGTCGTTGATACCCCCTCAGCATATAATGTGATTTTTGGCAAGCCCATGATGCAGATTTTTGAGGCAATAGCTTCCCTGTACAACATGAAGTTGAAGCACGTAGTGGGGTGACCGGTAGGAGAAGTAGTGGGAGATTAGTATACTTATAGGAAGTGCCACTTGGATGTAGTAAGAAGGGGATGTCACAAAGGTAATGAGGAAGGATGCAAGCAAAAGCAAAATGGCGCGGGCACACCCCTGGGTGTGGAAAGCAGCAAAAAATTAAACTTGAAGGAGTGCACCTATCGATAGAGTTGGTCCCAGGAGATCCCAGCAAGATCACACGGATAGGCTCCCAACTGGAGACTGATTTATAGGTAGAGCTTATTACTATGCTAAGGGATTATGTGGATGTTTTTGCTTTTTATGTCTCAGACCTCATAGGTATAGACCCAAAGGTGGCCAAACACAGGCTTAAGGTGGACCCAATCGTCAAGCCAGTCAAGTAGAAAAAGAGATACTTTGGTCCTAAGAAAGATCATATAATCCAGAAAGAGGTGGAGAGGATTTTGGATGCAGGACATATTGTAGAAATCTAATTTCTTGAGTGTATCTCCAATGTGGAATTGGTGCCAAAGCACGCGTATAAATGGCGAGTGTGTATAGACTTCAGAGATTTGAACAAGGCCAATTTGAAAGACTTCTACCCTTTACCTAGGATCGATCTAATGGTGGATTCTACTTCTGGATGCGAACTTCTTAGCATAATGGATGCCTCACAAAGATACCATTAGATTCCACTTAGCTTGGAGGATCACAAAAGGGTATGTTTTATTATGTCCTAGGGAACATATTGTTATTTGGTTATATCTTTTAGGTTGAAGTATGCAGGAACCACGTATCAAAAGCTAGTAGATTGGATGTTCAAGTATCCGATCGATCAAAATATGGAAGTGTGTGTTGATGATATATTAGTAAAAAGTATGAGCCGAGCTGAACACGTGGTGGATTTGGAGGAGACTTTGAAACCCTGTGCAAGTATGGGATAAAATTGAACCTAGAGAATTATACATTTGGAGTGAAGGGGGGCAAGTTTTTGGGCTACCTAGTGACAGAGAGAGGAATTGAAGTAAACCTAGAAAAAATTCAAGCTATTATGGAGATGAGCCCCCTAGAACCATGAATGAGTCTAGAGATTGGCTGGGAGGATAGCTACCTTGAGTAGATTTATATCTAGATCAGTTGAAAAAAGTTTACCATATTTTGGAATATTGTGAAAGGCAAAGCAATTCGAGTGGGCGGAGACAGCATAATGCGCGTTTGAGGAACTGATGGCCTACTTAGCAATCTCCCTTTGCAAATGAAGCCTACCCTAAGAGAAACTCTCTATTTGTATTTAGCAGCATTTGAGCAAATAATCAACTCAGTACTCGTGAAGGAGGATGGAGAAGTGTAGAGGCCGATATACTATGCTAACAAGATCTTGCATGCTGTCGAGCTGAGATACCAAAAAATTGAGAAAACGGCACTAGCTCTGGTGTTCACAGCAAGAAGATTACGACCTTACTTTTTATCTCATCCTACTGTTGTGTGAACTAACCACCCATTGAAGTAAACTCTTGGGAAGGCTGACGTGGCTGGAAGGCTAGTTAAATGGTCAGTGGAGCTAAGAGAATATGATATTGGCTATGCCCCCAAGAACACCATAAAGGGTAGGCCCTGACGAATTTCATGGCAGACATGCCTACAAAGGGGGAGAAAAGTTTGTGGATGGTGTATGTAGATGGGTCATCAGGGCATAGAGGAAGTGGAGCTAGAATTATCATTATTGACCAAGAAGGTGAAGAGATGGAGTTCGCTATGAGGTTTCACTTCATGGCCTCCAATAATGAAGTAGAATATGAGGCCGTGATATGTGGGATTAAAATGGCCATGGAAAGTGGTGCCAGATGTGTTCAGGTGTTCACTGATTCACAGTTAGTAGCGAAGCAGATTGGAGGACAGTACAAGGTGAAAGAAGTCAAAATGAATAGGTATCTACAATTGATAGATGAGCTACGACAAAATTTAGTCGAACTTCAAATAACCTTGGTACCTCGGGAGGAGAATAGCAAGATAGACTGTTTGGCCAAGATAGCTAGCTCCCTCAATGATTACAATACTCAGCGAATCATGATCCATGAGCTGGAAAGAGGAAATCTTGAAGGTGAAGTCCTTGCTATGGAAGAAGGGCAGGATTGGAGTACCCTCATTATATGATATCTGCATAGAAACAACTCGACCATCGATCATAAGTTGCATGTGAGACCAATGCGGTTTACCATGATAAATGGACTGTTGTACAAGAGAGGTTTTGCTCAGCCATTGCTATTGTCTGTCCCCTTAGGAAGGGAAATACATCCTATGAGAAGTTCATGAAGGATGCTGCAAAAATCACTTAGGTGAGATTGCACTAGCCTCCAAGACTATCTGAGTTGGGTACTTCTTGCCTTTTGTCTAAGCCGATGTAGGAGAATTGGTGAAGAAATGTGACAAGTGTCAAAGGCACGTCCAGATCAGCCATATACCCACCGAGCCTATGCATGGAATGAGTGCTCTCTACCCCTTCGAAAAGTGGGGAATGGATATCGTAGGGGCTTTCTCTGTAGCAGTTGGGCAGAGGAAGTTCTTGTTGGTGGCAATGGATTATTTCAGTAAGTGGGTAGAAACAGAACCCCTGGCTAAGATAACAGAGAATGAGGTGCTCAAATTCTTGTGGAAGAACATAATGTGTAGGTACGCCATCCCTAGGGAGTTGGTCTCGGATAACGGTAGGCAATTCTAGGGGATCAAGGTACGAGCCTGGTGTAAGAAAATGAGAATTGACCAACACTTTAGTGCCATAGCCCACCCACAAACCAATAGGCAAATTAAGGTCATTAATCACGATCTCTTAAGGAGTATAAAGAAAAGGTTAAGCCAAGCAGGTGGAGGTTGGGTAGACGAGCTTCTTGGAGTATTATGGGCTTATAGGACTATGCCGAAAGCGTCAACCAGGGAAACACCTTTTGGTATGGTCTACGGTGTGGATGTGCTGATTCCAGCTGAGATGGGGTTGGAATCACATTAGGTACTGGCATACGATCCCAAAGAGAATGAGGAGCTGCTTAAGGATTCTCTAGATGTGATTGAAGAGAAAAGGAAAAATGCTTGCCTCAGGTCGGCTAAGTACAAGCAAAGGATCCAAACTACCTTCAACAAAAGGCTCAAGCCTCATAGTTTCCAAGTGGTAGATTGGGTCTTGAGAAGAGTAGATACACTGGGAAACATTGGAAAATTGGAACCCAATTGGGAAGGGCCCTACAGAGTGATCACCGTGCTGAAAGGGGGAGCTTATGAGCTAGAAACGGTAGAGGGAAAGAAGCTAGCTCGTCCTTGGAACATTCAGAACTTATGGCATTTTTACATTTAACTCCATTTAGAATCTATTTTGTTATTTTTAGTTTACGATGGTTGGCTTGCTATTTTTAATTTCCTTAGAAATTAGACAATTTTCATTTTTTGTAAGCATAAGTTAAGCAGAATCAGCCTCTCTCTTGTTAAATTTTGAAGATGTCATGTTTGCTTTCCAAACTCACTGACCTAAACTGAAGATGGCGAATGCCAAAATTAAAATCAGCTCGATTGATCTAAACTGAAGATGGTGAACACCAAAATAAAATTAGCCTGGTTGATCCAAACTAACGGTGGCGAATGCCAAAATTAAAATTAGCTCGGCTGATCTAAATTGAAGATGGCGAGCACTAAAATAAAATCAGCCTAGCAGATCCAAACTGAAGATGGTGAATGTCAAAATTAAAATCAGCTCGGCTAATCCAAACTGAAGATGGCGAATGCTAAAATTAAAATTAGCTCGATTAATCCTAACTGAAGATAGCGAATGCCAAAATAAAATCAGCTCAGCTGATCCAAATTGAAGATGGCGAATGCCAAAATTAAAATCAGCTCAGCTGATCCAAACTGAAGATGGCAAATGCCAAAATTAAAATAAGCTCAGCTGATCTATACTAAACTAAAGTTAGGAAATGCTCAATGAAAATCAGTTTATCTGAACAAAGCCAAAGGTTGACTCGGCAAAGTTGGACGAATGATTAAAAAGGTCCCTCTTCCATTAAGTAATGTGGATACATTACAAAAAAAAAAAGTGGGCAAAGGTGCTACAAATATTTAAGTGCTCGATCCAGCCTGTTCGGGAGGCAACGCAGTAGCCAAGGTAACGGCTTGGTTTGAGGGCCCAACTCCAAAGTATGCCTCGGCACCTTCTAAGGCCTTAGTCTTTGACCACAGCTTGACAGTAGATTGGGTCTTAGCATGACCGCCTTCGACTTCATTCACAGGGTCATCATCGTCTGAGTCCGATGAAAGGGTCTTTAGCCCAAACATCCAATCTATATTTTCATCTAGCTGTCCCATGGGCAGCACTCCTTTGGCCTCCAGCTGATTCGCGCAGATATTGATGCCATGATAGTAGTACTTAAGAGCATTTTTAACAAGTATCTACTTGAAATTATTACTCTTTAGATACTCGTTCAGGCGTGATCTCCAGTTGGCTTCCAAGAAATTTTTCCCTTCTTTTGTATATTGAAATACTTCGAAGAAGGTATCCCATCTCTCTTGGTGGCCTTCCTCCTGAGCTCTCTCCAGCATTTTCTCCTGCTGGGACATTAGCTCAGATATCTTAAGCTCAGGCTTAGCTAAGCTGCCAGCCATCTCATCATGTTTTGCCCGCAATGAGGAAAGTTGCTGCCTCAAATCTGTAAATTGGCTCATCTCTGCATGAAGCTTGTCCAGCTCGGCTTTCAACCTCTGGTTATTTGTCTCCAGCTGTTAATGTTTCCTTTTCCATTGAGCGAGAATGCTCCCCGCAAGGATACTCATCTAAAAAAAAAGGGTTAGTATAAATCAGGAAGAGTGACAAAAGTAAAAGTTCAGCTTTTAGGAGTACCTTGGAGAGATAAGAGGCGAACTAATTGTGGTGGGAGTCAATGGGCATTCTATTGGCCAGCTGTCGATCTAAAGTAGTCGAGATGCCTCGCAAGAAGTCCCTGCCCAGGGTGTGTGTGGAGTCCATTAAGTTCGAGCTGCCGGCTATGAGATAGGTGTTGGGATGACTGCGATGTAGAGTTAAGGAACTCAACTCCTCCAAAATATCTTCCTTAGCTAAAGTTGGATCTGCCGGCTCAATAAGTGCGGGTTTTTTAGGTGCAGGAGCTGCTGGAGAAAGGGTCTAATGTTTTCGCGGAGATGGCTTAGCTGGGGCTTTGCGGGAAGAGCTAGCTCCACTAGATTATTTTGGAAGACAGTTGTTCTTTTGTCTGCTTGGCTGGTTGGCCACCGCAGTCAATAGGAATGCTTTTGTAGAAATTCTCTCTACAAAAAAACAAAAAAATCAGATACAAGATTGTCTAAAAAGCATTCATCTTAATGTAAAAGGGTTAGTATTAAAAGGCTTGGGGAGCTCTTTGACTTTAGGACTTAGGCCAAAGTAATACAAGAAGCCCGGTGTTCCCAAGTATGTTAACTGTAGCTGACAACTATTTAACCTTTCTAGTAGGAATTGTCGACCTGAAGGGAATGTCCTACTTTTGGCCAAGCTTTCTAAAGGCATATGTTCTGTCCATCTCTTAGGGAAACCACCCGGCTCGGGCAATGCTATGTATACATAATACTTTTTCCAATATTTCACCAAGGTAGGGTATTTAGATAAGAAGCGCACATCCTCTCGAGATGTTAGGTAAAACAGCCCAAAACCTAAAGATTTAGGTTAAAAAAGAGAATGAAAGAGGCTAGTTGTAGGCTCTACTTGCAGATGCCTACACTGGATGATGAAACCAGTCATTAACCTAAAGGCGTTTGGGGTAAATTGATTAACTGAAATGCCCAAGCCTCTGGACACTAACTTAAACAGCTCGTGCAGAGGAAAATGTAGCCCGTCGCGCAGCTGCTCTACGTAGAAACATAGAAACCCTGAGAAAGGGTGATGCGGACGATCTGAGGACTTAGGCACTACTATAGGGTACTCCTCAGGGATACCCATGATCTCTCTCAACTTACGGCTTTTGTGCTTAGTCATCCTAGAGAAGTACGTCTCATAGTAAGGCAGTCCCGTCTGAATTATTCCCTACTCAGTCTCCCTCATTACCTCTGGTGGGATACTGAGAACTGAGTCATCCGAATCACTCACCCCAACCAACTCAGTTGACATTCTGGGTTCTCTAAGCATTCTTAAGGGAACAAAATTGGAAAATGCGAAGTGAGAAATTAGAAAGAACCTGAACTCATTTTCTAGAAGGCACAAGACGCAGACGGAGTTTTTCTTCAAATCGTGATGGCGACTACTACCCAAACAGTAGAGTAATGGCTGCAGTGCATGGAGGAATGGAAGAAAAGAAAAGAGTAGGGGAGGATTTTGCAAAAGTGGTGAAGGGAAATAGTCTAACCGGCACACGATTTTTATAGAAGGGAATAAGGGCTTTTAGGCTTCTAAGTTCATACTCAGCCATACACATGGCACTAGGGATATGTAAGATCGGACATCCCTATTTAATGCTGTAGATAAGACAGGTGAACATGGGGAAGGACAAAGCAATGATGTTCATTCCTTGGAAAGGGGCAAAATTGTTACAAGATATGTTTGAGCTCGTCCCAAATGTCAGTCAGGTCAGACAAACAATCCTATTAGGAATACAAACCATTTCCCCCAGGCTTCGTCTTCTATTAGTTTGGACTGTCAAAGTCTAAACACCTTTTTTTGAACTTTATTTTTTAGGGGGTGAGGTGATGCGTGTATACAACCAGCTCGAGCTAACAAAGTCAGGAAGGCTGTGATCACCTCACAAATGGTTTGGCTGACCTTAACTCAAAAATAGCAGTCAAAGATGGGAGTGGGAGGTAACCGAGCTGATCTCAAAAGAAGCAGCCGAAGCGAGATTTTGAGTTAATCGAGCTGATCTTAGAGGAAGCAACTGAGGTGAGGTTTTAAGTTAACTAAGCTGATCTCAGAGGAAACAATCAAGGTGAGGTTTTGAATCAATTGAGCTGATTTCAGAGGAAGTAGCCGAGGTGATTGTTCTATGCTGCCCGAGCTAATTCTTGAATCGCATCTTCAGCCTAACACGCCTAAAAAATAAGGAACGTGGGTCACATGCATCTCCATGTCGACCAACTCTGCTGAATGTGGGTAGTTAGAATTTTAATGGGTTGGTGTAGCCCCAATTAGTGGGTTTTTAGCCATATAAAAGACTTTTTACGAAATTATCAAGGACATATGATTATCTTCTTTGACTTTTCAATTGGTGCTTGACAAAATTATTCTTTTTGGCATCAGTATGTATATAAATATGATTGGAGGGATTTTTGGTAATTACAAGGTTCATTTGGAGGGTATTTTAAGCTTTTACTATTCCTCATTTTAACTACTAAACAGTTAATAGATCTGGGAATGTTTTGAAAGGAGGATTTTCTTTCCTAAATACATATCTAGAGACTGCATATTTGTCCAAGCATTCAAAATTGAGCCAGTAAAGAAAAAGTTTACCCATTATAATTCTGTCGGCAGCATTCGACATATGCTTGTTCAAATATATATTTGTAAGACTCATACTTGTTCAGCATTTAATGCCTGAATTAATTATATATATATATATATATATATATCTTTGGTGCCTAATTAACATGCTTCCTCAAGCCCTCGATTGGTTTTTGGCCTGATGGTACTAATTTCACATACAAAAATTGTGATTGGGGATTCGAATCTAGAAGGCTCCTAACATGCGTTTTTAGATAAAATATATTTAAAAAAAAATACTTCTTGAATTTGCACTCCTCAGATACAATTTACATCTGTTTTTTCCTTCTGCTTATATTACCCAATCGATGTTAGTTAGTATTTGTAAGTGTATGAAAGTTGAAATATCAAAAGCTCTCATGCAATTATGATGTATTATAAAAGGGGGAACTAGAATCTCCATTGTCATGTTGAATTAGCTGGCTTGTTTGCATTTCTCACAATCCTCTCAGTAGTTTTTTAACAATATAGAAATTTGCTACTATACATCCTTGGATGGAATATGAGTGTAATTACGCAATATTAATTCTTGCCTTCTTAATTAGTCATGTCCAGGTAACAACTTTTCCATTTTAATTGCAAACGTTGGATCCAACCCATGATTTCAAATGTTCATGTCTCAACAATTTTTTTGGGAATTATATATCCTAACCTCTACTTTGTTTTATTTATTTTCCTGTCAAGTAGTAATGCACGATTATGTAGTTATTGGGATTGATTATATATATATATATATATATATATTACTGGATGGTTTTTGAATGCTTTGAGTACTCCACAAATAGCTTAGAGAAGCAAAAGCGATATACATGAAAGATGAAAGTGACATATACATATTAAGTACATATGTCGAGGAGTCTTTTAGAAGATCCGTAGTTGGTGCAACTACAAACTCAGCCTTGTACTTGACTGATACTTGTCTGATCATGCATAAAAATGAACTTCCAACCATAAAATACTAATTTCAATTTTGTAGTCCTGTTACAAAAACTTCAGATTTGTACTTTACGGTGGTAAAACTATAAGAAAATAGTCTAATAATTAGTCTTTGGTACATGTCATTCTTATTTTTCCTTAAAAGAAAAGGTGGATCAGATGTCAATTTCTGTGCCCTCAGGCCAGCCCTACAGGAAAATCATGATTAGAGAGCATGGTTATTGGGACCTGGCTTGAAAAGACAAAAAGATTGATGTAATTGTTGTTATTGTCTTTTTGAGGAAGTAACAGTACTACCATAATAAATTATGGTACTAGCTAGAAAGAGTTGGAACAGTTTTGCTAGAATATTGCATCTACCCCAAGTAAAACTGTCTCAGAAAACTGTAATAATTCAGTATCTGACTAAAAGCCCTTGAAATATTATCGTCGGGATCCTGCAAAAAATGGAAAAAAATGTGGCATCTGGTTAATGGATATGCCTGCGGTTTGAGTAAAAAAGGAAAGATGAGATTAGTGCTAAAGTTGACAGAAAGGTTGACAACATTAGGGAGAATGTCCAATCAAATGATAGTCAGTTAAACAAAAGTTAAGGTTGACACGGGGCCGGGGGGCCAAGAGTTGGTATAGAATCCAATCCCCCTGCAACTATCACATTTTCTTTGGGTATAATTTTCTTCCATTCGCGTGTTGTGGGAACTGCTATTTCCTAATCAAAACAATCAGGTCTATATAAAGATTGGATATTTGTCACTGCATTTCCACACCTAGCTATCGCTTTACAAACGAAGTTAGCTAGCTTTCTGTCGCATTAAGATCTGATTATCATGGGCTCATCTATTCTTCCATCAGCGGCATTTTTTCTTTCTTTACTATGTATCTTTCTGTTCTTTGGGTTTGCAATGGCACAGCAAATGGGCATAACGAGGCACTACAAGTTCAATGTAACTCTATTTCTACTCACGGATTGACATATTTGTGATTAAGTTTAGTAGTCAATTACAGTCGCATATATATATATATATATATTTCATATGTTGTGCAGGTAAGGTTGCATAATGTGACGAGATTATGCAAGACCAAGAGCATTATCACAGTGAACGGCAAGTTCCCAGGACCTCGCATTGTTGCAAGGGAGGGCGACCGAGTCGTGGTCAAGGTGGTTAACAATGTGCCTAACAATGTCAGCTTCCACTGGTACCACACATTTTCCAGCTCTGCTTCTTTTAAGTTCAAAAGAGAGTGTTTTTCCATTCATTTTCCTACCCATCTTATTGCGTAATTATCTTAGAGGATTAATTTGTTGACATTATGAATGAAATCAGGCATGGCATTAGGCAACTGCTGAGTGGGTGGGCCGATGGACCAGCATATGTGACTCAGTGCCCAATTCAAAGTGGGCAGAGTTATGTCTACAACTTCACCATTGTGGGCCAGAGAGGAACTCTATTTTGGCATGCTCATATCTCCTGGTTGAGAGCCACTCTACATGGACCCTTTATAATCTACCCCATCAAGAATACTTCTTACCCATTCCCCAAACCCCACAAGGAAGTTCCGATCATCTTTGGTTAAGTTTCTAATCACTAATTCTTTGACATTATTACATAGTAAATAAAGAAGTATCTACTAACGCGCACGAAAGATACTTCTATTGCAGGAGAGTGGTGGAATGCTGATACAGAGGCAGTTATCAACCAGGCTTTTCAGACAGGAGGTGGACCGAATGTCTCTGATGCATACACCATCAACGGACTCCCTGGTTCATTGTACAATTGCTCTGCCAATGGTACTTTATGCTAAATCCTTGATACGTATATATATATATATATATATGGTAGAAATTAATTACAACATAATTTGTATGTGTGCAGAAACCTTCAAGCTGAAGGTGAAGCCTGAGAAGGCGTATCTTCTTCGATTAATCAATGCTGCGCTCAATGATGATCTCTTTTTCAGTATTTCTAACCACACATTAACTGTGGTTGAAGCTGATGCAGTTTATGTAAAGCCATTCGAAACAGATATTGTCCTCATTGCTCCAGGACAAACTACTAATGTTCTGCTCAGGACAAAGTCTAATCCCACAAAAACCACATTCTTGATGGCAGCCAGGCCTTACTTCACTGGCCAAGGCACTTTTGACAATTCCACTGTTGCTGCTATTCTTGAATACAAACTTCCCTCTAAAATAAAACCCCTCAACAGTACCACTTCAATCACTGCTCTCCAAATCCCAACCCTTCCACCAATCAATGGGACATCATTTGTTGCAAACCTCAGCAACAAATTTCGCAGTCTGGCAAATGCTCAATATCCAGCCAACGTACCACAAACTGTGGACAAAAAGTTCTTCTTTACAGTAGGCCTTGGAAGCAACCCCTGCCCCAAAAACCAAACTTGTCAGGGCCCTAATGGCACAAAATTTGCTGCCTCTATTAACAACATCTCCTTCACAAACCCCACAACAGCCCTTCTACAGTCCTACTTTTTTAGCCAATCCAACGGGGTTTTCACCACAGATTTTCCAAGTTTTCCTCTGATGCCATTCAACTACACGGGCAGCCCACCGAACAACACGGGAGTTGCCAATGGCACAAAAATGGTTGTGCTTCCATTCAACACCACCGTGGAAGTGGTTTTGCAGGACACCAGCATTCTTGGGGCGGAGAGCCACCCTCTCCATCTTCATGGCCATAACTTCTTCGTGGTTGGCCAAGGATTTGGGAACTTTGACCCTCAGAAGGACCCTCAAAATTTCAACCTCGTTGATCCTGTCGAGAGGAATACTTTTGGCGTGCCCTCTGGAGGATGGGCTGCCTTTCGTTTCCGGGCTGACAATCCAGGTGAGCCATTGTTTCGCATACATACAATAGGTATACATATTTTATATTTTATAATATATATACAATATATATGATAATATATATTATATTGTATATATTTTTAAAAAATACATAATATAATTTAATTTGGACCATTAATTTCTTAAAATAATCCTGCAAATGGGGGGTTATTTATAAAATCCCAAGAATTTATATCATCATTATTCTGTAGAGCAGGATTAATATTATGTCGTAAATATGAATACATCTATATAGGTGTTTGGTTCATGCACTGCCATTTTGAAGTCCATCTGAGCTGGGGCTTGAAGATGGCGTGGATAGTGTTGGACGGAAAGCTGCCTAACCAAAAGCTGCCTCCTCCTCCCTCTGATCTTCCCAAATGTTGATGCTCATTTTCTTCTGCCTCCGAGTTTATTAATTTCTATATTTGTATGCACAGAGATCGAACTTCTCTTTCTATTTACTTTTGCTTGTATTTTTGGATGTCCTGAGGAGAGATGCATGTAACAAGAGTGAAGTCGGTCGGATAAATTTGTATTTTGGACTTTTGCCTTCTTAATATTTGCAACCAAATGAGAAATAATAAAGTCGCAAGATTTTTGTGATTGCTGTTTGTCTCTGAATGGCTTCTGCCATTTATATGATATGATTTTCATTCGGCCACTTCCTCCCATTACAACTTCTCATATCGCAATCCAAAAAGATCAAGTGAAATATCAAGTAGCAATTTTTATCGTATTTGACCCCTAATTAAATGGTTTTGATGAAAATCAAATTTATCAAAGAATTTTGGTTTCAATAGAACATTTGATTGTTCTCCTCCTCTTCTTCGTTATGGATATTTGAAAATTCATTTATCATTTATATTTATATTTATATTTTTTTACATAAAATATTATTCGTATCTGTTTAAAGTGGGATATTATTCATATTCAATTAATAAATATTCAATTGTAAATGGATATGCATAGTCGATTATTTTAATATTCAATCTAAATATATATTCATGGAATATATTTATTTACATATTTAATTTCTCGTAACTTAGTTATATCTATTATTCGTATCTGATAAATAATATTTAAAAAATTATCATATACAATATACTCAAAATTTTCATGTATCTTAAATATAATAAATTATATTTAAAAAGTTATTGTATATAATATATTATTGTACATAGTATATTATTTATATTTTTCAATAAGAATTTCATATCCATATATATGTGTATATATAAATTATAATTGCAAAATTAGAAAAAATATGATAATTTTAAAAAAATTATAGTAATATTGAGGAAATATTAAAGAATAAAGTTAATCAACATAAATTATTGTTGGTTGACTTTATAATTAATACACTTAAATATCATTATTGATATTAATTAGTTCTAATAATCAATTATAAAGTTAATTAATAATTAAAAATTGTACTAATTGTTTGATTGTTTTCTTTTTAATGAAATTATATAGTTCTCTCTATTAATTAAAAAATATGCATTTGTTATAAGCTAATGGATCCATATATTCAGACACTCGTAGATGGATATTCAAATAATTATCATTGAATATGAATATTCAAAAGATAATATTTGAATTCAAATTTGGATAAATGCATCTAAAAAGTTATAATCGGATAGAAATGCATAATCAAATTTGATTGATATCCAACGAATACGAATTCAGATACATTGTATAAGTACTTGTAGAATCCGAATTTGTATTCGAATATTAAAAAAAATTTAAACCAACTCCCCTTCCCCCGAGAAAAAAAAAGAGCTCAAATCTGCTCTTGAAATCTTGATAGATTTTATTCAAGTCTATGAACATGGATTGGATATTTGCATTTTTGGCACACAAGTATCTAAAGAAAGTAGTACATTTTTAATGAATCAAAATCATTCATGTTATTTAATCACTATAAAATCAGATTATCCATATTTAATTTGAATAATCATATTGCTGCATTAAATTTGATGATATAATTTAAGCCAAAGAGTAAGTATTGCTTAAGGTAAAAGAAAGGTAATTAACTATTATGTGATTGTTAATTGCTCCCGCAAGGTGCACATGCACTTTCCATATTATGTAGAAGACTTATGCTACTGAACCATAGGTCACTTGACAACTATTAATGACTTTATTTATAGAGGTTTAGGGATGGCATTAATGCGATAGATTAGCCAAAATTCGGACTTGTCCAACTAAGTTTTCTACAAACTTAAGACCCGCAATCCCAAATTCTAATCCAAATCTTAACGGATTGGACCTATTGGACTCTTTATTGGTTCAAAAATTTAATTTTTTTTTAAAAATAATATCATCATAATTTTCTTAATAGAAAACAACTATATTATTAATGAAGAGTTACTTATTGTTACTTATATATCCCTATTTAGTGCAAAAAATATTTGTTATGGCTATATTATTACTTTTATAGAGAACATATATATATAAGGTATATTTTTTAAAAAATATATGAATACACGCCACCTTAATATATCTATAATAAATAAAAGTATATACATATATAATATTATAAAGGGATTTATAACGCCCAAATTTTTGGTCCCTAAATCTGAGTTATGTTTCAATAAAATAAAATTCAAACTCCATAAATTGGGTTAGATTAATTTGGAGTTGAAGTTTATGGGTAATTATTAACAATTGAGGGATTCAATCATAAAATGAGAAGAGAACTTGATTCTCTAAAATCATAAAATTTAGAGGCCAATGTAGGAAAGTTAAAAGTTTAAGGACTTCAAAATAAACAAATTAGGACTTAATTGCCCATAATTAGAAGGTTAGGGGGTCAATGTGTAATAATAAAACTTTTTATGATTGAATTGAAGTTTCGTGGTGAAGTTTAAAGGCAGTCAAAAATGAAAAATCTTAATTGAAGGTAGTGAATAAGTTTGGGGCCAAATTAAAAACATGAAAAACTACCTTTATGTATACAGAATTATGGACAAAAATATATCAAATTCATAAAATATATCCCAACTTCACCCCACCTTTGAACGGTTGGAAATTGACTGCAAAACCAAAGTCCAACACTGAGGTTAGCTTTCTCTCAACTCAAAGAATACAAACATACCAAAAATTCTCCAAACCAATGGTGATTTCATTGGAAAAAGTGAAGGTGGCGAAGCTTGGCGACAATAGTGATGTGTTTGGTAGTTCCAATAGTGGAAACCTAAAATTGATGAAGGGATTTTAATGGGCTTCTTTACAGGAGTATTGTGGTGGTCTTGAATTTGATTTTCAACCACTGGTGATGAAGTAATTGGCCCAACAAGGAGGTAGCATTGTTGGGGCTTGGTGGCTGTTTTTGGTTTAATTCATCAACAATGAGGAAGCGGAATGAGAAATTGGTTGAGTGGTTTTAACGGATTTGGTGAGGCATATTGATAGATGTTGGTGACACCCAATTTTGGTGGTTGTACATGGCAGCAAACAATGATTTTAGAGTAGAAAGTTGGAAATCTCCTTTCGAGAACATCCGGGGGACCTCCAAGTGTTAATTAGGTCAAATCCTTGCCCAATTTAGGTAAAAATCCTTTCATTGAATTTCATTTGATTAATTTTTGGAATTTGATCAAATTTTATTGCGATTTTAGGGTTCTAAATAACTTACTAGAATAAAAATTAAATAAAGTAATCCAAGAAATCAATTTTGGAATTGTTAAACTAAAGATTAGGGGCATGGAGTGAGAAGATTAGGTTTTTGACTTTAGACTACTCAAATAATTAATTAAGAGGCTAGGTTCTTGTTTTAATTTGAATTGAGATTTGGTTACTCCAAATCTAATAGATTTGAATTTATTATAGATTGATTTTAAGTACTAGGAGGTTAGGTTAAGAATTATTCTTGTATTTCTTACATTGTATCTTGGGATAACTAAGCAATGAAGGATCGAGCTAACGGGTTCACTAAGAGAAGCTTTACCACCCTAGATCTCCAAGTGAGGTTTATAATTGATATATATTACAAGACTTCCTTGCTGGGAAGAAAATCTAAGTATATATTGCTTTCTATTATGTTCTTGATATGGGATAGCCCAAGAGGCCCCTTTTACAAATCAGACAGCTCACGAAGCCCAATGTGAAATGATATAATCCAGCAGGCCCAACAGGCCCAAGATCAGAGGATTCAACCCACTAAGCCCTGAGGCAAGTCACTTTGGTCGACCTGTATCGATCCCGTATAAGAAGCCCCGTGGTCGACCCGTATCGACCTGAGGGCCTCTTCCCAAAGTCGTGTGATAGCCCAGTGGCGAAGTTAGATTGGTCGACTAGTATCGACCCCATATGGTAAGCCGCGAGGTTGACCTGTATCGATCTAGAGGCGGCTCCCAAACTCATCATCTAAGTTAGGTCGACATAAATCGACCCCCGTT
>JACGDI010005369.1:0-18809 GCA_014898725.1 Jacaranda copaia
TATCCCATATCAACAATATAGTAACACATTAAGTTAATAATTATGATAGCAATAGAAATGCCACTATAATAAAATATTTAGTGGTAATTAATTAGTAAATGTTATAAAAATATAATTTTATTGAAAATACTAGCATAACTTTATGTTAAAGCATTTAATTAGTATCACTACTTTTTCTCAAAAAAAGATATCACTCATAGTTTAATAATAATGTGACATGAAATAAGTATCATGAAAATAGCTTATGGTAAAAGTACATTAATAACTGTTAAAAATTTATAAATTTATATCTTTTCATAATGTATTGATTAAATTATCTATTACATTAACCACATTTTTAAAGAAGTATCAAAATTTTAAGTGTATTTTCATTGTTCTCTCTTCATCTATACATTATGTATCAAAATTATTATGTTAAATAATACATTTAAAAAAAGTGTGACCGTGAGATTAATAAATTAATACTTTTGACTATATATATTGAACATTTGATTGATAGTTAGCTTGTAAACTCATATCTTTTCTGTAGATGGTTGCATGTTTGAGTTTTATATAAGACAATTTGAGTATATTAGGTTCTCATGAATGGGGTACTGGAGGTAGATTAAAATGTCATTCAAAAAAATATTTCGTGATAGTTAACTTAGTATGTTATTTAATAAATTTTTTATAGAATGTTAGTGTGCTATCTTAAAAGAATCTTTTACAGCAATTTAACATCACTAGATGTAATTTTTTGTGGTATGTTAGCATACCATTTGAAGTATCTTTGCAACATTTTAACATGCCATTTATTTTATTTTTTGAGGCGTGTTATTTCGTCATTCAAAGAAACTTCTGTGGCGTTTAAACATACCACTACATATATTTTTAGTGGCATATTAATATGTCATTTAAAAATATTTTCAATGGCACTTTGACTTGTTTTCAATGCATGTTTGGTGATGTTTTGAAATATCATTGATGCATTTTTTGTTGCATTTCATTAATACCACAACAAAAGTAAATTAGCAACACTTGTACCTTCAACTGTACTGCTACAAATGACACTTTTGAAAAATGACATTAAATATAATATTTTTGCTACAATATTATTTAAGTTGCATTTTATGGTGTCTTTAATGTTAATTTTGTTATAGTGTAAATTAATAAATATAAAATTCATATTGACTAAATTAATCATATCTTTAAAGAATATAAAAAATGTAAGCTGTTGCCCATTTTTTCTCTCTTTACCTATACACATCTTTTATTTTTGAATATTTTCCATCCCTAAATGTAAACTATCACATATTTTGAAATGTATTAATTAATATAATAATTTCAAGCATTCATTTAAATAACTAATGAGAAAATATACTTTTGAAGTATAAAAATAAATTAATATTTTTGAATATATGTATCGAATATTTGATGGATAGCTTGAGAGTAAACTCATATCTTTCAAATAGTTGGTTGCAAGTTTGAGTCCCATATACAGCAATGGGGGCATATTGAAATCTCATATATGGGATACTTGAGGTAGATTAACACGTCAACTCTTTTTGTTATATTTAATTTAGCATGTCATTTAAAAGTATCTATAGCAGCACTTTGACATCTTATTTAATGCAGTATTAGTTACATTTTAACATATCACTTTACGTATTTTTGGTTGCATTAATAACTTTCTTTTAAGGTACGGACTTAGGTAGAATGATTGAGAAGCTTTATTTCTCCCTCGCCCTTTCCTCCTTTCTCTCTCTTTCACTTGTGAATGAAGGAGGAATTCTAGCCAAATTCAGTCCAGACCATCCGTAACCACTTCAAAATCTATCATCTACACTCCTAACACGGGTCTTAAGGGATGGGTTGAGCTTCAAATAACCCAAAATCATAGGATAAATCAATCCAAGAAAGAATTAAGAAACCAAAAAGTCTGGCCAGATTTTGTTTTTGTCTGGTAATATAATCCCCAACTTTACACGGCTAAAAACTACTCTTCCCACCAAATATATGTACATATAATCGTCCATTTAAGAATACCATTAGAAAGCTTTTTGGATTTAAATAGTCACAGTGGGGCGAATCGCCAGAAATCTTGCTGAAAACATGTCGTCAAAAATGCCATCAGAATTAATAATGCAGTCGCATGCCGGCAGAAATTATCAGAACGGACCACCAACTTCATTTACTCGCAACCGAAGATTCAACACCCAAACTTTGAACGGAGACCAAACTGTAAATTCTTTAGAATTAAGAATCCATAGAATAGACGCCGGATTTGGGTCGAAATGGTGGAAGAAAGGCAATCAATGTACCATCAGATGCGAGAGATCGAAAACAAAGTGCTGACTTTAGACGCATAGAACAAAAATCAAAGACCATCGTTAGATACTTCTTCTTTGAGTTCTAGTTGGTTTCAAGATAAAGATGAGCACCAGCACCAATAAAGTGAACTCCTATTTCATTTCCGAAAAGGGATCATCAACTATCTGTTTTGCAACTGAATTATATCTGATATCTAGGTATGTTATTGACATAACAATGGTGAATTAATCCAGAATAAATTTCACTTTGTCACCTTTTCAGAATTGTGTCCTCTGACATTTTTTCAAATGCCTCGATTATTGATCTTGTGAGGTTCTCTAACTTTTAATACATACTTTTCTGAGATTTTATCAAGGATTGTGAGATATCCATTTTTTTGGTAACTTTCACTTAGTTACCCAATAATTATTTCTTGAAATTGGGTACCCATTTTGTGTGTCCTTAAATACCTCAATTAATTATCTAGTAGTGTCTTCTAACTTTTGACACATTAATTCTGAAATTTTCCTCTTATTGCAGTTTTGTTACATATCTATTGTTATCCGACTAATGACAAATTGAAACTAGTTATTCTTTTTATTTGACTTGGATGTAACTAAAATTCTAAACTTCACAAAAGTTTATGCCTCCTTTTTGAATCAAAGAAGCCATCAATATTGTATCATTGTTTGAATATCTGATTCGTATAATTCCTTTTGGTCATTACCATTGTCACCCAAATAAGTGAAAGTCCCCATATGCAAGATGTTCTCAAAATCACAACTCAAAAATTTGCAAAAAGAAAAGAAACATTTATGAATCATATAATAAAAGGATTATTTTACTCAAAATATTTAAGGTTTAAAAAAGCCCATGCTTTCTCAAATTTATAAAGAGATATTGCTATTTTCATTCTTGATTCCTACTCATTGAATTGGAAGCTAAGCGCCACACTTGCCAATAAGTGTGTGATGAGGGCCACCTCTAGAATTCAAAAGTTGACACTTTCTGCTACACTAAATATTTCATTATTTGATCCTTTTGAATATCCTATTGGTCAGTACTGTGAAACACCTTTACAGAGCAAAGTGTTACAACACTCATGGAAAGGGACAAGGGCGAGGAGCACCTCTTAATTCTATCATCATTTTGGCAATCTGAATTTCAATGCTCGACATCTTTCGGCTACATTTGTGATAACTCAAATGATAAATCCCATTTTACATGAAATAAAGTGTCAAGAGTTATGTGCCATGTGTGTTGATAAGGGGTGTGTTGTATAGGGCACTGTTCAAAAAATTGAACTAAACCGGATGGTCGAATCGGCCGGACTGTCAATTGGCCAATAAACTAGTTGGGTTTTCTCAAAAAACAAGAAAATTGGGGTGGGGGGGTATTTTGAAAAAATCGTTTAGACCGGCCGATCGGAGCAATGAATTGGTGAACCGTTCATGGTTCAATTGAATCGAACTAATTTTTTCATTTAATTTTTAATAAAAATAATTTTTTTAATTTTTGTTTGATTTAAGTACAAAGTTTGAAGACTAAGATATACCTCACAAGCTATTTAAAAATTTTGAAAAAACAACTTATTTTAGAATTTAGAGTTTAAAATTAACTAAATAACATACTCTCAACTTAAACTTTAGGCTTGATATATTTAAATTATTGTGATCATTTATAATATGAATTGTGAAATTTGAATTGTAATATTAGACAATATCATTTAAGCTCTTTATGTTTTATATTTTGACATTTTATTAATTTTTAAGTAATATATATAATATAAATATATATTTCATAATTATGATGTCATGATTTAATAACAATTCAATTACAGTCCAACCAACTGTTGAACCAATGAACCATGAACCAATAAATTTTTTGATTCAATGAACGGTCCGATTTTTCAAACAATAGTAGAAGAGCACCTCTAAAATCTCATATGCTTGAATTTGACTATGAAGAGGCATTAAGATTTATGAGGTTTTCTCATTAGTATACAAACTAATGGGATTACATAAAAGGTTTGATGTGATTATGATATGGATGATTCGATAAACCTTACGACTAATTCAAATATATATGTAACTTGTAAAATGATCATAATAAAATTTTATTATCTCAAACGAGTCTATTTGACATACTTTTGACCAATTATTTACTCTACTATTTCCTGTTGCAAAATAAGCTTTATAAGGTAATTTTATCTAATTTTCCTCACTGAATCGTTTGAACTCACCCTCATTACTTGCCCTCATACAAATGAGGTTGGAACGATTGAACCAGAAGGAGAACTTGGACTTTAAGGTAAGAAGGAATTACTTTTTGATTGAATTCAGATTGACCGATTTGCTATGTTTATGTATGTACGTAGTAAGATTTATATCTATGACGATGTTAGCCCCATAATTTAGATAGCAGTAGGTCTAAACTCAACTCATACATGTCATCCAAATGCAAAGGCCATGCTAATCTTCCCTATACCATTCCTATTTTGTCGAATGTCCACACAAGGACACTAGTAGGCTTAAACTCATTTGTCGAATGTTCACATTTGACTCTTCTAAGGAAAGTCTCCTAAAAGATGTTAGCATCACTGTTTGGCAATTTTGGGGGCTTTGAGACGCCACATTATCCAACTTAGTCCAATGAAGTAAATGCACCCTAGTAATAAACGAGCATTTTTTTATTTTATTTTTTGGTATTTATATACATGCGCATCAAGAATCCGTTTGACCTCATACTTCATTGTGATACTTATGCCAAAGCCGAAGGCCACTCCTCTAATAGCACACAAACTTTAAGACTCAACTTCCAATCTCAATTATAGTCTCAGACCCTTAATATCCAATTTATAAAAGTATGCAAGCTTGGGACCCAACTTCCAATCCCCATTACAGTCCCAAACTCTTACCACTACCAAGCCAGCTACCGCCAGCCTATTTCTTTTGTGAATAGCGAGAGCATTGGGTAGACTGTAGAGTCAAGAGAAGAAGATGACCATGATGATTAGAAGGATCATTGTGCTCATTTTACCAAATTTGTGCTAGCAAAAACAATTTTGATCTTTGCTGCTACATTTCCAATATTTCCTTTTGCAGTCACCTAATCCTCAGGTTCAAATGGTACTAATTCTATCCGAACTTGTCAAGAATGAAGCCAACATCCAAAACTGGAAAAAGGGGTCGAGTTTATGGGAAGTAAGGAGGAAATTCATATTGAATTCAAGCGAAAATGGGTTGAAAAAGAAGAAGAAAGAAGACATAACACCAAAACTCATTTATTTTCTTTTTCTTTTTACTAACTTTTCTGACTCAATGATACACAGTTAAGCTTTGAGTCCGCTGTACCACTAACCCCTTTTCAGTCATTTGCTTCTTCAGGGTCCTTGACACTCTGAAGGTAAAAGGAAACTCCAGATAATTTTATGACAATAATGGCAAATGGCTAATGACTCCCTAGTTAAGCAAGATAATTTGTGAATGCTAACCTATTAACCAATTACTAGACTGGTGTGGCACACTCAATCCATGGCCATTTGAAATCATTAGGGTAAACTATTTATATACTTCTTACTTCAGCTTTAATCCACATATTTAATTGGATTTTCGTAAGTGAAGAATAATATTTCAAAAACACATGAAAATGTTTACTGGAGAGAGAAAACTAAGATGTCCATCGTAGAAGAGAGGAGCATAGAAGTTGGCGAGACATGCAGAAAACAAAGGTGCGAGGAATATGAAAAACTAGACTGACCAAAGTCACTAATTGGCAGTCTTCAATTATAAATACTTAAATGTTATAGGTTCAAGGATAAAATGGATTTTCAATGTCAATGCAGGCATAGGTCAATAGCAGCTTTTGCATTATATATAGTTTCACTGATGTTGTGCATAAATCAAACCTTCAATGAGTAAGCCTTTCTGTAGTATTACCAGCTTTTGTCGGCACCTTCATCAAATTGAGCAGATCCAGTGACTCGAAAATCAAGTTGCTTTTGATGCTTTAAGCGACGACGCTCATCAAAACTCTCCCATCCTTCAAACTGTCAAATGAAATGCTGTTGTTATAACCAACAAAGACAAGGATTAATTAAATCCAGACTGCTAAGATTTGGTTTATAGACGATGCATCCTATGTGCCCAGCAATGACCTATTTCAATGTCAGTAACGTCCATTGACAAAAGGCCAACACTTGGACCAATATGACTTTTTTTTTCCTCCAATGAATCGAAAAACAATAAGCTCCAATCAAGCCTACCTTTAACCTGTCCCTCCACCCACCCCATCCCCCTTTAACCTAGGCTTAAAATTTGAGAGAGGGATCAGAAGAGTGCCAATGGTTGGTTTTTGAGAAGTTCGGCGTTTCCATGCCATGGAGAATTCAGAAACATTCAGCGAGTATTGGTGGCGGTGCTGCGAATATGAAAAGAGAGCTCTTATACGTGGCTTTCCACACAAGATGGCTTCTGAAAGCTTGAGACTGATAGTTTCATACAAAATACTAGTACAAACTCAAAACCCCCAAAATACATGCATGTTGTCAAATTTTACATATAAAGGGAAGTTCACAAAAAAATGTCTCAAGACAACATGAGGAATCTAGCCAAAGAAGATAATTTTACATCAAAACACTGAAATTTATTCAACCACTGAAATGGAAAGCCACAACATTCAGTACGGCAGCCAAATATTGATGTCAGTCTAACTATCAAGGGAGGTCAGTGTAACTATAGACTACTCCGCTTCAAGCAGTGTCCCTATATACTAGGCAAACATAGGAGACAGATGTAATTATTCCTAAAAGCCAACTGAAAAAAATTCCTGTCGGATGGGATATCATGTACCTGGCGAAGAAGATCCATTGTTATTTCTGTGCCATGAAGGTCAAGTATCGAAAGCTGTGAGCACACTTTAAATAGCATACCAGGCAGGGACTTCAGCCCATTATTACTGAGATATAATGCCTGCATGGTATACAAAAAAACAAAATCTTGTTTCCTCTGACTATCCGGACACGAACAGAAAAACAAATATTAGGAATAAAAATAGATGAACGTTTAACCTTCAAATTTTTTAAATTGTCAAATGTATGCGGCAACTCAGCCAGGAGATTACATGAGAGATGAACCTGCAGCAAATTCAACCTGATGGTGAGATCAGAAGCAGAAGATGATCCAAATCGCCATTACAAACCCAGGGCACAAATGGCGAATATCTCAAATAACTTAGTGAATGCATTCAATTTATTTTAAGTGAAAAAGAAAGTTACAGAAAAGGGAAAAAGGAGTAAAGAACACGGTCATACCTCAACAAGAGAAACACATGCCCCTATACTTGTAGGAATAGTTGTTAGCCTGTATTCAGCAAGACATCAATTTGAAGTTTAAGGTGTCATTCAATTTCAGAAAGAGAAGATCAAAGGGCCTCTAATACGATCCGGTATAATTAAAGCATCATTGCTTGTCAAACAAAGCATAAACATATAGAGGGAACGAAAAAAGGGGATTCTCACTGCATGTCACTCAAATAAAAACAGAGTAGACTCACCCTCGAATAAATGAATTTCATAATATGCATGTATAATTAATTAAGGGAAAGTGATAATACTGAAAGAGAAAAAAATGTAGGATCAAACAACTACACCTCTACTCAATGCTTCCAGAAGAGAAAATGCTGGTAAGCTATACCAATAATGTCTTCAAATAATAGATTTTTTGGTTAGTTTACCTGTTATTCTGGGCCTTTAAAACCTGAAGCTCTGTCAGAAAACTTATTTCAGTAGGGATACACATCAACTTGTTGTTTGCAATGTGAAGTTGCTTCAGGCATGTCAAAGCACCAACTGCAGAAGGAAGTTCCGTCAAACTGTCAGGGAAAAGGAGGAGAAAATTAAATTATAGGGGCAGTTCAATTGAAATGTGAAGACATATTCAATAGGATAGAAGCAATAGAGAGTGAGTTTTGTCACGTACGCACATACCAAATTGAACAGAAAAAAAAATCTTTAAAAAGAAAAAAGAGTTGCACTAAGTATAAAAAGCAATTCATTTACACAATAGATATATGAATCAAACTGCAACAATTTGGTCAAATGAATGCTCTAGTGGTTTAGGTAGATCAACCAGTGCTCAACTTGCCATATTTTACTTAAAAATTGAACTAGGTGTCAGTGATAGAGGCAATCAACTATTAATATGATTACGAAATAATGATGTAGATCTAATAGTGAAAAAGCTGAAAAACACCCTTGATGATTCATTTTGAATACTACGTCAAAACTTCCTGCCAGAAGAAAGTAATGGCCTCTATAGCAATTCCTGACATAATGTTATCAACTAACCACAAATAACATTCACAGATAAGCCTCTAGCAACTTTATGAAGAGCCCTGTCAGAGCTAGTTTTTCTTCAATTACAAAAAAGACAATATTTTCATATATTAATATTTAGAATATCAGAAATTCTAAGCAGAGAAATCAAGGAAGTTAAGATCTAAAAGAATCCCAAGGAACTATATAACTTAGTGTCATCAAATCTTACTAGCAACTTTAGAAAGTATTTTTCAGCATGACTTAAATTTGCAGTCACTTGGGTAAAGCTAGTAAAGGTCATTAAGTTCCTCTTTATTACTGATCTTTTTAGTTGTGCCATCCCTCCCATTTTTCTCTGTAGCTCTTACTCTTTCATTATGCTGCATGTACGTGTATAGGAATAAATAATTTTTTTTCTAGAATGATAAAATCGGTTTCATGGTCTCCTTAGTTTCTTACTCAAACATAGACACTCTGCTTGCAATGATTCACACAGGTTGCTCCCGAGACTCTTTGCATTATTATGCATTGTTGGATAACTAAGAAAATAAACATGAGAAGAACAGGACCAGCAACAGAGACAAGGAAGTAACAATGGAAAGGTAGGAAGGGACAAAGACCATGAAGCCACAGATATAAGCAAAGCAAAACAGAAATTATTAGTTATTACACTTATATTAGATATAGTTGTTTTGATAATTCACTTTTAGTAGATGCAAGTGCCAACTATTTACATGAAAAATAAAAATATAACAAGAAACTGCAAGAGTATGAATACACATACTTATTTTGGTCCAATGATAGAACTGTAAGAGACTTCAAAGTTGTTAGTCCTTCCCAGCCAATAGACTTGTCCGATAAATGATTGCCATTAAGAAGCAATTTCTACAGAAGTGTTGTAAAGAGAATGAGATAGTGGGTGAACAACCCTGGACTCATTTGTAAGGCATAACTTCTGCAGTGAGAGCAAATAAAGTTTGTAGACCTGCATGAAGCTTAAACAGCCAATTGCGTCTGGCACCTCAAGTAACAAATTGTGGCTTACATCAAGTACTCTAACAGAAGGTCCACAAGTATAAACTTCTTCAGGTATAGTCTTGCACATCCCAACATAGAAGCGTGAGCTTTTTTAAGATTACAATGGAAGGAAATAACAGATCACACCAACTAGAGGTATATGAACAGTCTCCAATAAAAAAAAAATTAGCCAAATAATAAGAAGTTTCAAACATGACAATCAGCAACAAGTGCAAAATGCTAGAAAGTATTAACATGGTTAAACAGGGTGTGGCCAAAGTCCAAAATATGTTGGCCAGAGATTTTGAAAGGTTTGTTCAACATGTGTTAACACACAAAGCTGGATCTCATTTCTCCAATAATATTTTCAAATCAACAGAGACGACCTACTGATGCCTAATGTGAGAAAAGAGACGTGCTAACAACTTTATGTGATTGTGTAGAAGGGTACATGGGAGAGCCATATACTCTCATCCCCTGTAAGTGGCGAGCAAAGTTGGCTCACATTGCAAGTAGACAAATTGTTTTACCAAGTTTTTTATTGACTTCATATAAATATACTATATGTTTATACAAAAGAAAGCAGAAAAACTAAGTAAAAGGGACACAAAATAGGCAGGGATTAAGAGGGGATAACTCCTAAGTACAAACCCTATGAAAATGTTTGTGTATGTTTTGTGGTGTTATGGGTTGTATGTTTTGAGAAAATAAATTTTGAAAGTAGGATTAGAGAATGTGATAGTGAGATTGGAAAACGTGATGGATTTTTGTTTATGTTTTAGGGAATAATTAGAAAATATTTTGCGAAGTGTTTGCATGTTTGTTCATGTATTGGGAAGGAACATTTTTTATTGTTGATGTCCAAATCGATTCCCTTTTTGTCTGATTAGTGGGGAGAAATTAAAATTAAATATTAATTTTAATACATACAAAATAATTTAAAATGTATATATATGTAAATGTGATGATTGGATATAATTTTAAAATATTATTGTAATGATTGATTAAATAATTGTGTTGGGGATGAGGGTTGAGGATTTTTTTGGAAAAGTGATTAAAAACATTAGGGGCATTTTAGGACTGTTTTGAGAATATTTTGGGAAAAGAATTTAGGATGTGTTTGGGAATGTTTTGGAAGAAGGATTTCCTTCCCCCATAATGTAACCAACACTCCCTATGATTTCCCATTTTCTGGATCACTATGCTTCAAAAGCCTCAATAGATATGCGATGACCTCTGGCCACAATAGCTTTTGCTACTATTTGTCCTATCCCTTTGTGAGAATTGCCCATCTTCTTCATGCTCCAATGATAACAGAGAAGATAACTGCAATCAGAGACCATTCACATCTACGGGCTGGGTTATCAGGGAGTTTCACCTTCTAATCAGCCGTTGAGAAGCAGTGGGAAAATTCTACATCCCTCTTTTATCTATACAATAATGATTGGAAGTCCTTCTATACCTTTGATTCTTTTCATAGCTGACAAGACTTTAGATTTACTCCCAGTGTGTGTTTTCTTCCTCATGTTTTTCACATCCTATTAAGATCTTGCCTGTTGCCCCTTCTCTAATATTCAGCCAGTAAGAGTTTTTCGTAGGCATCTAAATAAGAAGTTAGTGTTCTTTCATGGTAAAGCACCTCAACAATTCATCTTTCCACGTAGGCTCATTCAATTATTTCATTTCTGGTCAGCTTGATCTAGAAAGTTATACATCTGTTATTGGGCTTGACCTAAAGTTGGCACCTAATGCTTCAAACTGTAAGCACAGATGCGGACACAGACAGACACATACAGATATCTTTCATTTTGTGTTAAGTCACAAAGATACTTTCCAATGTAACTTAACTGGCTAATATCCCACTTCATGTTTGTCACTGCAAATAATTGTAGAATATGTCTGTCACCCGGAATATAAATGTTGGTTATGTCTGTCACTGCAAATCTGGAGCAGAAAACTATAAACTATATTATACTAGTGTAATACACAAACATATGAATAATTGTAAAATACTTCTCATTTCCCATATACATTTTGACTTAACCAACAATTGTCGTAATTTGAGGTGAAACATTTATTGCATGTATTATGCACATTCAGCATAATATTTAATGAGTAAAACTCCATTCTAACAAATATTTTCAAAATTTATTTAAAATCTAAAAATCAAATTAAAAGTTGTTTTCTAAAATTATATCAAAATTATTTTCTCAAAGTATACTCTCGGGTTGGTGCAGGGCTGACAATTTTAAAGAAACTCTCTGTTCATTAGATAAAGAAGATGGCCAAGATTTCATGATCCAGTGCTGAACTTATTCCAATTCCAAGAGCTAGGATTGAATTGGTATATCAATATAGATTTGACCCAAGCTCTCTTATTGAATTGCTTATTAAATGAACAATTATGATATTATGCCTTGAAAAGAACTCAAACCTCCACGCTCTTTAGCATGAGATTTAGAGAACTAAACTAAACCCATCCCATTGATGTATTATAAATATCATATTCCTTATAAACAATAATAATCTAAGCAATACCACTAAAAAATTTATGATGCTGGATCATAGAATAGTCATCTTGACAAGATATTATATACATGAAAAAATATGAATCACAAGCACTAAGAGCTATAACTTATAGCTAGAAAAGCACCTCGTTCACACACACGCCAATATTTTTCAGGGAAGTCCATCATACACTCAAATTAAATAGTATAGTGATACAATAAAAACATTTACATAATTTTAAAATAAGGATAAGCCAACACATAGACAAATAATGTTAAAATAAGCAGTAGTTTTGCTCTCCAACAATTCTTTTATACTTGTATTTTATGAGAATTTCTATGAATCTAGATATTATCCCTTTCATATTTCTAGGCCGATTTTTCACCAAACTTTGAACAAAAGTCACTATGTACTCGCACACATTAGATCTCAAATATTTTCAATCACCAAGGTTGTGCTTATCATGTCAGCATATATTGTGTCTCTCTCGTCCATGTCCATGATTGCGCTTCGAACACTAGGGTTTCAAAATATTAATTATTTAATCTCCCACGCCACAGAAACAAGATCCTTCTATCATAGATCACCGAACTTGTGCATGAAATATTCTGGCAGCACTTGTTGCAAATGCTACATCTCCTGTATGGGAAAAAGTAAGAGAAGAAGACCTTTACCCTTTACCCATCACATAAGCATATAGCTTCTTTCCCCTCCATTCCCAGGTAGACTAAACTTCAAAATATGCAGCAAGTTGAAAACTTTCCAAGACAAACAACTAAAGACAATAGTTAATGAACTTCATAGCAAGTGAAAATAAGGCAAGAAATGGGTTGAGCAATTTCATAGGAAAATGAAGAGTTGATATACTAGTTACAATCAAAATACAGTTCATTAACTTGTCCATTAATGCAGGTAGTTTCACTTGTGTATAGATGTAACAATAGTTGAAGCATAAGCTTAGACACCCTGCACATAGCAAGGATAGTAGGACACCAGTGGTGCAGTAGATGGCGTACAAGCAGTTAACATTTTGCTATCACAAATATCAGATGATTAAAATTTAATCCTATTGTTACTTCGGGATGATTATACTGTTCTACCAATACTGTGTAATTACCAACCCCTCCCTTTTTAGTTTCAAAACTACAAAAAGCTACTTTTGAATACCGGCAGTTGGTAAAACATGATGGATATGGGGTAAATGACTGCTTTAGCCTCAACTGAAAGCTGCAATATATAAGAAATTATTCGAAATATCTTATCTTGAAAGGACATAAATGACCTTGCTACCCCAACACCCTATGCTCACCCATTCCAGCCCCATTCTCTATTCGGAGTCTCCATTTCTTGATATTCCTCCCGCTGTCTCATCTTCTCTACCATGAAGTGGCCCTACTCAAAATTAACACCTCAAGCATTAAACCAACTAAATTCCCTGCCCACCCCAAATTATGTAACCACCACCACCAAATAAAAAGAATCAACTTGCAAACTAGAGAAGTCCTTCAAAGTTCCAATAAAATATTTTTTCAAAGAAAAACCAAAAAAGAAAAAGAAAAAGAAAGAAAGAAAGAAAGAACAATCTCTTTGAAACTTGATAGAAAGTGGAGAACAGGACACAAAGAAGTTGCGTTGGCCCAAAGTAAGTTTTCCATAGGCAGCAGCAACTTAGGAAAAACATCATTCCGTGGTATTTCTTACTTCCTCAAGATTTTTCTCTGTGAATATTTCTAGGTTCATTTTGTTTATACAGATGGTTTTTCTAATTTATATGATGTAATTTTTTTGAAGGGAGTGGTGGCAGATGGTAGGATGTTGGGCTGATGGAGGTCATCACGGTGCTAATGGACTGTTTTGGTTTATCTTTCCCAAAGAAATGGAGAACACCGCATGCTTGGGATATTATGGTTATAGTATAGTCTACAGTTAAACCATATGATGAAAGCTAGCTCTTAACTATCATTGTAGATGGACATGTAAAAACAAATTACATTATTTAATACAAAATTACATATCCCTGCTCAAAGGTATATTGGTGATTACATTATCAAACTGTTAAGTTGACTAACCAAAGGGGGGCAGTTTTAAGATTCACAACTTTAAGGAATGTATTTGTGGTTTTGAAACTAAGAGGAGAAGAGTTGGTAATTAACCATGATAATAGGAGAAGTTGTGCAATTAACCCTACAATTTCATAGCTGAAATTAATCATGGGAGACTGTTAAGTTGGATAAAATTCAAAAATGAAATGTTATACCTTTAAGTAACAATCAAACAAATAATTGAAAATGGCAAATCAGTAGACCAAAACAATTAACAGCTAAGATTTATAGTCCAAAAGTCATGACTTTTAAGAAAAGACTGTATAAATCTTTTTTATTCTGAAAGGGCATCAAAGGGTCTAAAATATCAAGTACTCTCATAAATATATATTATATATTCATATATAATGATGACCTAAATCTTCTTCCAACTTCTCGTGATTTTACAATAGAAATCAATTGTAAAGTTATAATGTTTTAATGCATTTTTCAGTTGATCTACAGTTGATCATAAATCTTGGAATAAACTCTGTTGGTGCAACTAACAGCCAATTAAACAGAACCAATATATGCTTCATGCAGTCTGAGGAGTAGTTTCCCTACAGCCAATTTGCATAAGGAAATCTGAAGGGTGAGGCATATGCTATGAGATTAATATGATTCTGGAAAAATGGAAAGTTCAAAGAGCATTATAATGCTTTTATGGATATATTATCTAAACATGAAAAAGTCTTTACTCTGTAGAAAAATGCAATTACGAAAAATGGAATATATGACTTTAAAAGCACTGTGATATTGCTTCCTTTATAGCATAATTCAACCCCACCACTTCTGATTCAAGTACGCAAATATAGGCCATAAGCAAGGAACTTCCCATCATCACATGACAGAAATGAAGATGCACAAAATATAATGTCTGCAGCAGTTAATTTTAATGTGAAGTCAGAGAAAGGAAGAAGAGAATATAGATGAGAATGGCTTAATTTTTCTGGGGAATTCCTGGAAGTTTTTAAAAATATATCACTTTCTGGAGTGCTGTGTCATACAAGACAATTTTAAACTAGAAATATGAACATTTAAATTGCCTCAGCCATTTGATTGATAAGTCAGAAGATCGGACGGTCCTAGTTTTACTATTATGTTTAAATATAAACCAACTCAATAATCAGATAATTTTCAGCCACCTAATTAAACCATGATTATTTGAGATACATTATAATGATTAAATAAAATTGACAATCTAGATCGATGATGCATGCCAAGGTTCGATGTGCTAAGCGTACATCCAACTTATAATCCATCATTAGAGCCCTAAAAGCCACATGCAACACATCTGGAAGAAAATGCACGAGTCTGTAGCTTAGATGGTGCTTTGTGCCATCCTTATGCATACACTAGAGTAGGTCTAGTAGCATAATTAGACAAAATTAATAAAGAGCACTTCAAAATATACCAGCATCTATACACTTCAATGTCAAAACATAGCACAAAAACTCAACGGTTACTTTACATACACTTGCATTTAAAACTCATTAACTACTCTCTTTCATCCAACAGCAAAGCCAAATTAGCATTAAGGGGTCAATTGAACCCCTTGGTTTTCAAAATTCACAAGTATGTATCCAAAATATGTCTTATGATAGCAATCGTATTGATTTCACCCACTATTTTTTAAAAAACCAGAGTTAGGTTTAAAAATAATATATTTTCAATAACAAATGCAATGCAAATATGTTGATGAATTGAATGGACAGTGGAGTACAAAGTCTAACTGTCTATGTTCTTTCACCTTAAAAGTGTTTATATGAGGGCTCATTGCGCCATTAATGTTGGAAATATAGTTATTACAGTATTCCGTATTAAGTTTCTTGTCTAAATTAAGGATTTTAATCTTTCAACCAGTTAAAGAACAATGGAATCTACGGCCCGACAAAGGACAAGGAGAATTACTACAATGTCAAAAATAATCATGCTGGCAAAATGGATTAGATGTGTTCAGTATATTTATCTTGTTTGTCTAATAATGTTATTGTGTCATTGATTGTAATCTTTATAGCTTAATATATATTATATACATAGTATATTTTAATCCGAACTACTCATTGGACCCTAATGACCAAATTTCAGGCTTCGCCCCTCTGCTTTCATCATTTTTTTTTTTGGAAGGTTCCCAACTTCTCCGTCATTTCCGAAATAAGTTCTGAGTTTCTGAAAACGGATCATATCCATAAATACATGTCTCAAGACTAGAATCTCTCAGTGAAACTGTTCAAAAGCTAACCTTAAAGGCATGGTATACAAGACATAAACTAATACACTATATTGAGTAGTCATACAAGTCTACAACACACTCCTTCTACTCATTGACTATGCTCTTTTCATCATTCCAACTAACAGTAGGCACAGTAGTCCATGTATTTATCCTAGAAGCATGAGTGCTTCAGAGTTAAACACCAATTAAAGGCCCTCCAAAGCCTTTGGTTAAAAGATCAAACAAAATTTTCACCTAGTCTCACAAGATTCACTGCAAGAATTCCATCAGTAATCACAATTACATCAGTATGCCATTTAACAACGTGTATAGAGATTCACACTACAACCATGACTGTTAGCTCTAGACAACATGGACTGACTATCACAGTCTAACGATACTGGATGCACAGGCTGACAACTCCTCAACAATATGTCACTATAATTTAATTTGCAGAGATATTATCTACTTCTGTCGAAACAGTAGCATAGTTGCTCCCAGAAAGATCCACATATAATGTATGACTTCAGCTTTATTGTTAGCTCATTCCATTTTTAATTTTTTATCTGAAGGGAACTATTTAATTATTTGCATATAAGTTAAAATTGTAGCATCTTTTTATTCTTCTACTCAGCTCTAGAATGGCGAAAACGTAAGAATTTGTCTTTGAAAAAGTTCATGTCTTTCAAAATCATCATTAGGTGTAATGAGTGGCTTCAATTAGATGCAGCCAGTAATTCAAGTAATGAGTTACTTGAATGCATCAAATGCTGCCGAACTCGTAGAGAATACCAAAAAGAACAAAAAGTCAACATTCATTTACTTCCATGCACAAGGTAACTTTTATGTACCGTGAGACCACAATCAGACAATGCTATAACCCCAGTGGCTTTCCAACGTTCAAGATGGCTGTTTGTGACAGAATCCTTGGTTTTTTCTTTATTTCCTTTTCTGATACCAGCCGCCACCCTCGCACCAGGCAACACCACTGCCTCCTTTCTTATTGGACCATCCTGTTCAAAGACATGCAAAGTAGCACTCTCAAAATTGACAAACTCACGAGAAAGCTCGAACCAACTCTAACTTGACTTCCAATAATATTTGGATAGAACAACTAAACTTAACAGACTATATCCTTTCCTGTATGTATAATTGTTTGAGAAAGAAACAGAATTCATCGATTCTTCACAAGAATTTCATTCAGTTCTTAAAGAGAACGAAGAAATTGAGGCATCAATTTCATACCAAATACTCCGTATAACAGATACATACCCCTTGGTGAAGACCCTGGGAAGCCATCAGCATAATCTTGGACCCATCGCTAATCTCCAAGGACGCCAAGGTCAAGTCGTCCAACAGAACTTTCCCTGAAATCGTGTAATTAGAACAGATAATTTAGACCCACAAATCCTAAACAAAGTAGAAGACCACGAAAAAGAAAGTGTTAGAAAAAGACCCTTGGAGATGAGCTTTTGGCCTCGAGGGAGAACATTGGTGAGGGTTTGAAGGAGGGATTTAAGGTCCTTGATGGTGGAGTTTGCGGCCATTTCAACCGGTATGGATCGGCCGCTAAACTTTACATTCAGCTTTAATCTGCTGTCATCCTTCTTGGTCGGTGCTTTGGGATCCATCGTTCTGTTCTCTTGGCTCACTCAGTAATGATGTTGCATAAAATTATTTCCGGAGACTAACGCCAAGGGTGCACCAAAAGTCCTGCGAGGAGAGATCCTATTGAATTTCTCAAACCTATTTTGACTGTAGTTGTCGAAAGCACATATTTTCTCGAAACAATTTTGATCATTTATGGTTTACTGTAGTGCATTTGGGGTGAATTATAAAAAATATTTTGCGATAATAAATTTTTGAAAAAAAATTTAAATAATACATTCATTATTTTTTTTATTTTGAACTAATATGTAAAATGAGTTGTTTGTTTTTTAAAATTTTGATATAAGACAAATTTTACTGTTGATCAATTGTTTTTTGGTTAAATTTGTAAAATGAAAATGATTTATATATATTTAAATATTTATAATAATTAAAATATAGTTATAGGGTGTTTTGTAAATGAATTGTGAGAATTTTTTAGGTATTAAAATTTTGTATTTTGAAATTAAGATGAAAATTATGTACGAATTTTTTATTTGTCTTGGGAATTCAAGAGTTCGAGAATATTCTAAGAAACACCAACAAAACAAAACCTTATATAGTAATAGAAAAGTAAGGTAATGTTAAAAAAAAATGGAGGGGGTCACTTTTCCTCACCTTTTCCACTGTTATGAATAAAAAAAACAATTTTACTCTTGTTTTTTTTATATTTTTTTGCTTAAAATTAAAGAAATGCATATACCAAGAACAATAGTGATATGGGATAGCCCAACAGGCC
>JACGDI010005369.1:18909-40118 GCA_014898725.1 Jacaranda copaia
CTTCCGGACCATTCAGCTCATTGCAGCATCAAATAGAATAATGGGTTCTTATTTTTTTTAATACCTTCAGTTAGCTCATTTATCTTTTTTTATTGTTTAGAGAATTAATTATTGATTGAAATATAATTAAATGAGTTTTAGTATATATATCTTAATTAGAAGCAATTTCAGTTTTCCATTCATGTAGTGAGAATAATGGTTGTGTTGTAGATAACATCTTCAAATAATTAATTCACTTTGTTGTATGATAAGATTGCTCAGCTAACTTCATTAAAAAGGCAAAATATCTAACTTTGCTATTACTTTAAAACAAACTTTTGTTACTTTATAAAAGACATTTTTCAGAAAATAATAAAGCTCATATTTTATTGTAGTAATACTAAGTTTGTCCAATCAACCTTTAAAAAAGTAGAATTGTTAAGTTTGGTAGTCCTCTAAATGATGACCATGCTAATTAGAAATGAAAGACTATGAAGTGCTAACTGCTGCACATTTTTTTTATTTTTTGGGCTAAAAACCAATTTTGCCTTTCGATTACACACACAATTAATTAGTTTAGCAAGAAATGTATTTTACAAACTAATAGCCCTCTTAAGAAAATATGTATACAACATATTACATAAAATGTTACATGAATATACTAAGGAAGGTAGAGAAAATGAAAATAATAAGAAGCCTTTTCTCCAACCACATGATTTGTCAAAAATTGTATTTGAAAGGAAAGTGTTTTGATAACTCTAAATTGAGGGGGATGAAATGGCTTTAAGTTATCTTTGAGGGGTAATAAGCCAAAACTATTAAATTTAGGAGAGGTGAAGAGCCATTTACACTAAAAAAAAAATTAGAAAAGTTTATGTTGAGGGTGTGTTCTAAAAATTCCATTCCAAGTGCAAATTACAATTTGTTGTGAAAATTCTCCTTTTTATGACGACAATTATAATTAGTTATAATTAGTCCATAACATGAGATTCTACAACAAATGTATATGGGTAATTAAAATTATAAGAACAAATTAGTAAAAGAGCAAGAAAAGAAATGCATAATGAACCAAAATAAGTAAATAGATAAAAGGGGAGGGGGGGAGGTTAGATAACCCAAAAATAATTCTGCCCATAAAAAAGGGGAAAGAAATCCTAATAGGCCTAAACTCATCAGGCAAAAAAAAAGAACTCTAAACACCAAGCCCCAAGAAGAATTGTGGCATAAAAAATTGTTCACAAAAGAACCGTGAAAGTTCAAAAATGTTCTAAAGTAAATAATCTCCCTGCACCATTCTAGAGAAAACAAACTGATACACTATTATTTATTGAAAAGGACCTCACTCAACTTCTATGAAATATCATTTTAGCACTATTTGTAGGAACTTTGAATTATGATCGAGGGATGTTGATAATGCAAATGAAATTTAGTGGCCTCAATGTTGGAGAACATGAAGAGTCGCCAACCTGAAGCACCATCACTCCTAGTGTTAGAGTCAGCTTCAAAAGTATAACTTGCACCAAAGAAAATGCCCGCGTGGTGCAAGGAAAATGCCCGTGTAACAAGACCTACCTTCCAAAGATCCTATTCTGCCTATGACCAAGGAGGCATTGAAGGCCTTATTGAAGAAAGCTACCGCACAAGCTATAGCCAAAGTAATCGCCCATGTATTGAGGAGCATCGTCCCCAGGAACTGCAACAATTCTCCTACCGAAGCTAAAAGGCTTCATCCTCCCTAGAGGGAACTTAACAAAAAGCCATTTTGAATGTGATACTGCTCTCCCTCTTCTACCTCCAAAGGTAGAAATGCATTCCTCTCTCCAAGTTGACTCATCCTAATGACTGCCAACTGTAGTGAAGTCCAAAGTCACTCACTGGCCCCACAACCCTTAAGAGGAGTAGGAAGCTAATACCTTTGCCCAGTTGGCACTCTCTTAAGATGCAATCCTCTCTATCCAGCAATTTTGGTGAAGGTACTTCTCTTTAGGACAAAAAAGCCAACCTACCAAAGCTTAAGGGCATGACGAACCTGCAGGGGCACCAAGACAACTTCCTAGTGAAA
Organism: Jacaranda copaia; assembly: GCA_014898725.1. Classification (NCBI taxonomy): domain Eukaryota; kingdom Viridiplantae; phylum Streptophyta; class Magnoliopsida; order Lamiales; family Bignoniaceae; genus Jacaranda; species Jacaranda copaia. Next base: position 20,951 of record JACGDI010005369.1, read on the forward strand.
ATGGAACTTTATGACTTGAGTGAAGCTGCATACTACAAGATGTTAACACCATGCTTACCAAGCCTGCCTTGATATAGTTCAACTAGATGCTAGCTGGATTTATCATTAGCTGGGAGCTTTGGCATAGTGCTTCTCTAGAATTTCTCCATCAACTATAGACACTGGAAGATGGTAGTGTACTTGTTTGCCATTAAGCAAAACTATGGAGAATCACCGAGGAACTATCTTAAGCACTTCATTTAAGTAATACATGAGATCCCCCACATCAATTAAGAACTATTGTCCGCCATTATTCAGATATGAGTATCGCGAAGGAGGTCTTTTCGTGATAATTAATCAATTGAACTAAGATTCATTGGACGCTTCACTAATGAGATCTTATCATAGTACATAGTCTTTAGTTCTAAATGCAATTAAGTCTTATAATATATTATGGTAGCATTAGCGTGGAGCATCATTCATGAAGTCTTATCATTAAATTTTGAATCTTTTGCAACACGTGATAGATCACTAGCGATGTGCCCCTGGAAGAGTTAAATGATCAAACTTGAAGATGTGGTCATATGTTTCTTGGGAAGCCTAATAGTACAATTATGTGAAATCAATATTAAATGTTGCAATAATTTGTTAAGCATTATAATGATGTGGCTACCTACCTTGGAGAAAAGCATTTAATGGCTTTACGCGCAGTAACTACATACTCTCAAAGAAGTTAGATAGTAAGTTCATGCTAAATTAATTAAAATATCAGTATGATTTAGTCATCTTTATTAGGGTACAGCTATATGCCTCTGGAAACAATTTTGAATCTAGCTTACACATGATGGTAATACACTCTTGAGGGAGCTGAATAGTAGATTTACATTAAAGAAGCAAGGTTTGTTTTGAAAACCAATACTCAAATGTCTCAAGTGATTCAATTTTGCTCCAGAGAGTGGTATGCAAGCCCCTCAATATATTCAAGTTCACTTCAAAATGTAGGATATGCAATGGGCTCAAAGATTTTAAGTTTTCTCTGGAGAGTGAGACGTGTAAGCACATTAACGATTCAAGTGTGCTTTAGAGAGTATGATGCATAAACACCTCAAAGATTCAAGTGTGCTCCAAAAAATAAGGTGAGCAAGTACCACAAAGATTTAAGTTTTCTTCGAGATAAAGGTATGCAAATACTTTAAAGATTCAAGTGTGCTTCGGGGTGCAAGGTGCGCAAGTGCCTAAAAAATTCAAGTGTGCTCCAAAGAGGGGACTACATAAGCACACCTCAAAAATTCAAGTGTATTCTAGAAAGTAAACTATACAAATACCTCAAAGATTCAACTGTGCTCCAAAGGAAGGATGTACAAGCGCCTTCAAAATTCAAGTGTGCTTTGGAGAGCAAGATGCGCCAGCGCCTCAAAAATTCAAGTGTGCTCTAAAGAGTGGGATATGTAAGTGCCTTAAAGATTTAAGTGTGCTCTGGAGAGTGGGTTGCAAGCACATCAAGGATTCAAGTTTACTTCAGAGAGCAAGGTACGTAACTACTTTAAAGATTCAAGTGTGCTCCAAAGAATGAGGTACAAAGTGCCTAAAAAATCCTAGTGTGCTCTGAGCAGATCATCAAGAGCCTCAAATATTCATGCAACACTAAGAGACAGTAATGTAGATGCAATGACATGCCTTCAAATAATTTATCAACAAATGATATTGCCCCCATAGGGGTTGGCGTAATCAAGTTTTAAATGCATACCTTGAAACCAAAGGAAATTCTACTTCAAAACAATGAGAAAACTAACTCTAGATTATTTACAGAAATTTACTAAAAGTACTTCAAAACAAAGGGGGTGTCCAATAGGGCATGTCCAGTCAATTTGAGGAGACTCTCCTATCGTTAACATCACCATGACATCTAGATCTCAAAGCACGCTTTTACCTTTATTTTTCTTCTTGATTTTTTCCACCTACTTTTTTTAGTTAGTTTTGGGGGCAAAACTCTTGATCTTCTTTAGGGTGTTGGCATAACACTCTCTAGTTGCATATTGGTCGCCAATAGCTTAGCCAGCTTCGCTTAGTTGGAGAACTTTAGCTTCATATAATTTTTTGAGACCACTACTTGGAATAAGTTCAAAGTAAGTCTCCATAGGATCACATTGTAAGTGGATAAGGTCTTGATCACTAGGAACTTTACCATCTAGATCACTTGATTGGGGTGGGTACCCAGAGAAAATAGCATCAGCACATCTCCTAGCACTTCAACAGTAGCACTAGTAAACCCTACAAAAAGGTGTTGATTTTCTATTACTTGGCATTATCCATTTCTCTCATTGGAGAATACATTATGAAATAGAATATCAGTAGAGTTGTAGTTGTCTACTAATATCTGTTTCACCTAAAAGTTAGTAAAGAATGTGGAGATCACTAGCACATTGTTGTGTTATCCTTGTTTGGGTTTGAGATCTTCCTCTCTAAAAGTAATGTTAGGTATTACGGGACTCACTTTGAAGACTCCTAATATAAGATCAACTGCATGGATGTTGGTAGTTTTCAGGCTTTGGGTGTTCATTTAATCGGCATCGTCGGTCTTCACTTTCTCTCATTGTCGGACCTTTCTTTGGTTTACTTGGCCTCTACACCATGTATTCTTTGAGGTGTTCTCTTTGGATCAACTACTCGATCTCATCTTTCAAGTATTTACACTCCTTGATGGTGTGTCTACTATCGTGTTGGAAATAACTCTATTAAACGTTGAGTATCCCAAATATAGATAAATCATGCAAAGTCTAGCCATGAGCAATGATTAAGAAATTGGACCAGACCGATTGGTTCAACTGGTTCGACCAAGGTTTGGCAAAGGTTTTGATCCAGTTTGACAATTAAAAATAGTTGGCCAAAATATTAATTTAAATGGTAGAAAATCGGTTGAATTAAAGAACTAATTTTTATTTTAAATTAGTTAATTATTTTTAAATAAAAATTAAAAACTAAAGAGGCCAAATTTCTCTATTTTTTTTTTCTTTAGAGTTCAAACTTCTTTATTTTTTTTTTCTTTAGAGTTCAAACTTCTTTATTTTTTTTTCTTTTTCCATTTTCTCATTCAAATTCTCCTCAAACATCAAGTTTCAAACCCAAAATCAAGAACTAAGTATCAAGATAATTGAAAATTTGTGTATTATAACGTTATCGCCTATTATAATATTGGTTTTAATTTATATTTTGAAATTTTTATGTTATTTGATTTGGTATTTATTATTCTTGCAAATTGTAATAGATTTTATATGGATATATTTTTTTTGAAAAACTTACTCCATGATTTGACATTTTCAATTGATGTATAGATATTATTGTAGAGTAGAGTTTGTAGAAAGTTTAATAAAAACTAAGAAATTTTTATTTTTTCCCTTATATATATATTTTTTGTATTTTTTTGTATTTTTTTATATTTTTAATATATTTATATAATTTTAAAAATAATTTTAATGTCACACCAGTTTAGACTTATCAATGGGTAGGGTATTGCCATACCCAAACCCATACTCTAATATATCAAAATAATTAGACCTTATATTTACCATACCCTACTAAACCCATAGACTTAATTAGACTTATACCCTAAAATACCCAAATAATAGACCCAAAATTAGACCTTACCCTATCAAACCCAAGGCCCATTAGGTCTATGGCTAGTTTTAGTTTATTAGACCTAATTTTTGATTGTGTTTTAACCTGGTTAATTTTTTTCATATTTTCCAAGTTTTATTATTGTTAGTCAAAAATGTTAAAATTACCTAATATTTGAATGCTAGAGTAATTTATTAATATTGACTAATTTTTTTGACATATTTTAAAAAAGTTAACTCAATTTTTTTAAATTAAAAAAAGTACACATTTAATTTTAATTGTTTAATTTAATTTAGTTAATTTATATATTTAAATTTGGTATATTAAACAAATAAGAACCACGAGAGTATGTATCACTTTTCTCTCTCTTCCCCATATCATTTTTTTTCTCTCTATTTTTCCTCTAAGATATTTTTTTTCTTTCTTTAGCGTCGTTCTTTTTATTTTGTTGAATTAATATTATTTCATGTAATATATTCAATCAAATATATGTAAATAATAGACAATATTTATGCTATTACGTCTAGTAAATATTTTTAAATATAAATAGAAAAGGAAAAGGCAAGCATGTCTTCAAATCATTCTTGAATAAGTTTACATATTTTTTTTTAAGAGAACATGTTTGATAAAATATAATTTTAAAAAATAAAAATTTTCAAACAGTGCACTATAATTTTTCATATTTTAAAAGATAATGTTTTATTTTCAAAATATAAATAAAATAATATGGACATACAGATAATAGATGCAATTTTAGCTTTAATATATGCATAGTGTAACACCTCTGAAATTCTATATTTTTGAAAATAATGATTTAGCAACTAAAAGAATTATTAGTCGAATTTTAGGGCTTGAAAAATGTTGAAAAAGGACTCAATTGCATGAAATCGGAAAGTTTTAGGGTTGGGTTGCAACTTGGGAAGACTTGATTGCACATTTTAAGAAGTATTTTGGTCAATGTGGTCAAATCATAATTTTGAGAAAGTTGCAACGACCTAATTAAAAGAAGGAGAATATTTTGGAGCCAATTTGAGATTAGTGAAAAGTTGATTTGACGTAAACTTGCCAAAATGATTTCTTTTCCATATTTTTTCATTTCTCCACTATTCATCATCACATTCACTTCCATCTCCTTCCTTCAACCGCATCCTCTCTTCCCTCACCGTCTCACACACTCACACACCCAAACCCAACACTTCTTCACCATTTTCTTTTTTTTTCTTCACTCCTTCACCGCACCAAACTAATCATCAGTGAACTCCCTCCAGCGAACTCCTTTCACCAAACCAAACCAACCATCTTCTTCTTCTCTTCACCAACTCCACAGCAACATCACCATGCATGGCTGAGGACCATCGGGGAGCTGCCGAGAGAGGAGTCGAGAGTGGTGCTTCACGGCGGGTTGGTGGGTTTGTGGTTTTCCAACAGCCAAACTTGGTTATGAGGTAAGGATTAGGTAGAGCTCAGCTCAGAGACCATTATGAAAGCCTTGCATGGGAGTTTTTGGTAGCATCGATGACAAAAATGAAAGAAAAAAAAAAGACGGTTGCATGAGGTGGTGGTAGTCTCATCAAAGTGAATTTTGAAGGCTTTCTCGATGTCAAAACTTGAAACCAATTGGATATTTGGAATCACGAGCTCAAGAGGAAAGCTTTGGTGATGGTGGTGAGATTTTTTGATGGTGGTTGGCCGTGGCGGCTCGAGGGTAATTCATTTTCTTGTTCCGATGATTGCAGTTGTGCTCTTGGTTTGTGATTCCAAGAGCTTTAATTGATTGTACCTTGATATATATGTATATGTAGATGTTATACCTTTCCATTTGAAGCTTGTTTCATGCTATGAGGATGATAATAATGGATATATGTGGATTGTGATTGAGATTTCTATGCAAGGAGTATATATAAGTTAGTGGACCCGAATATTGCTAGGATATGATAAATTGGATTAATTGAGATAATTGAAGGATTTGAACCTTAGCTTGTGGATTTATGGATTAGAACCAAGTGATGATAATTTGGACCATTATTGTGAATTTTGGATGATATGACAAGAATGATTATATATTTAAGAATTAATTATTACTTAGATAATTGACTTGATATGAAATTGAGATTAATTTGAAAATAATTGATCTTATTGGTTGCGATTGGATTGATAGTGTTGTTTAAACTTTAAACTATCATGTTAACATGGTTATTTAGTGAATTTAGGTTAATGATAAGCATGATGATGATGCATTGAGAGTCAAACATGGATGTTGACCATAGTTATGCTATTTTGGTTAGGTGAAGTGGAAGTGAGTCTCGAGGAACAATAGATGGCAGATTATGGTAACTTTCTCTAAAACTACAAAAGGTAAGGGTCTGCCATCCTGGCCTTGTTATGTCTATCTATTCTTGTATTAAAATCTCCATGTGGATTTAATTTGCTTGATTGTACTTGCTCGTAATTGCTTGAAATATGTACTTGTTCTTGATATATTATTTGACCTGTAAACCCCTGTGCGGGTTAGTACTCGTTTTCACTCTATTGAGTTATACTTGTTTGTTCTAGCACCCAAAACTCCCTATTATCTTGTCTTGCACTTGTTTTTAATCGGTACCTGTTCTTATCCTATCTTGCTATCGTATATCTTGTCGATGTACCTGTCTGTTTCTATATAGCTATGTTAGCTTAATTGTACTTGCTTGTTTAGGTTTCGACAATGCATTAGGGATTACCCCCTAGGCATTTATGTCAATTGTACTTGGTTCTTGTACTTGTTTATAAGAAAGATGCATCAAGGACTATTCCTTGAGTATTCTATTTTGTGTACGCTAGGGGCTTTTCCTTGGGTATTTGTTCTGTAAGTCTGATACGCTTGGGGCTACTCCTTAGGTATTCATTTTGTAAGTTTATGTATGCTGGGGGCTATTCTTTGGGTATTTAGTTTGTTAGCTATATGCTAGGGCTATTTCTAGGTATGGGCGATATGTCAAGGTTATTCCTGAGTATCAATAATGTGCTAGGGCTATTCCTGAGCATCTTTCGTCTATTTGTTTGTGATGTGGTAGGACTATCCCTGGGTCTTTACTGTTTGGTTGTCTGTGATGTGCTAGGGCTATTTTTGGGCATCTATCGCTTGTCTGCCTGTGATATGCTAGGGCTATTCCTAGGTTTTTTCTGTCTATCTATGATGTGCTAGGGCTATTTCTAGGCATCTAATGTGTATCAAGTCATCACGCTTGAACAAGATCGATTGAATTGAATAAGATTTATTCTGATAAGCTTGTCTCATTTGGATTATTGAAATGTCTCTATCATATGCATTACTTGTTCGTACTTGTATCTCGATGGATAATGATATGTTTTTACTTAATTTGCACTTGCATTTGTATTGTTAATGAATTATAAACTGTTGAGACGCTCTTTTCTAGACAGGTTCTATAATCATTTTTATAATATCCCTCACTAAATCTTTTGGACTTACCCCTGATTTTTATCTCTCAAACAAGGTTAAGTGAAAGAAATAAAGTTTGGACTAGGAGTGAAGAATTACTTCGAGTAACAGAATGGGTTCATGTAAATGACATAATTGGTTTTAGTGCTGTTTTATGTTAGGATTGACATGATGTTTTGATGCATATATACTTTGTCAAGTGTTAAGAAGTTGAACTATGAATTGTATTTAATGTTTGGAAGAGTTGATAAGCTTGAATTCCACTGCTATATGTGTGTTTGATAAGTGTGGGAATGTTCTGATAGGCTTATTGATCTTTTGAAAAAACTTTGATAGGCTTATTGATCTTTTGAAAAAACTTTTATGGGCTTATTGCTTCTAAGATAGGTTCATACTTAAGTTTGAATTGTTTTGATACATCAACTTAGGATTACCCTAAATGGGCTGCCACACATAGCCTTTTGAATAAGTAATATATCAAAATGACTTGCATCAAGTATTGCAACACTCCCCCCTCCCAACAAACAAAAAAATGAAAGAATTTATTAATATTTAAACTCTTAAATTTTTATGCAATTATGTATACACTAGTGAAATATTCTTTCTTTCACCACTATCAAGAGCTACTAAAAATAAATAACTTCAAAATAATTTTGATATTTTTATTTTATATATATATTAAAAAATTAAGTATACAATTTAAGTATGCCATGATTATTAATATAAATTTTTAATTTTGATATAAGTAATTTGGGTTAATTAGTTAAATTTGAGTATTTGAATATTGAGTAATTTTGAGATATATGATACGTGGATAAGGTTTGCAGATAAATATAATTCCACCTATTCAATTATTTTTAATATGCTTTTAGGTTTAGATTTGATGAAAATAGTAACTTAAATAAAGTTTTCTGTGTAAAAAAGATTAAAATTGGGAAGGAAAGAGTTGTACATAGGTGTTTGATATTGGCTATTTTTTGGATATGGATATTTTATGAATATAGATAAAATCTTTACCTATTTCATTTTTCTTAATGAGTTTAAGTAGGATTTAAATTATTTATTTATTTATTTATTGGGTATGTGTATGAATATTATACTAATATCATGAATTTGAGTAAGGTTCCATTACCATTGATCGGCCTACATCAATTGAACTAATTGATCCAATAATAAATAACGCCACCAATTCAATTAGCGACCCGATTCCTTAAGCATTGGCCCGCCGTGAGCGTGACCAAGAACACAAAACACGCCTTAACCATTACTGGCCCTCGTTTCTCCTACCAAAATCTCTTCGATTTCCTAATTGGCTCTTCCTTTAACCTTTTCCCACAAGAGTGAAATCTAAGCACTTTTCCCACAAGAGTGAAATCTAAGCACTTGAATAAACAAGGCTGCTAACTCTCTGGCTGCACCACCCGCCAAACCCAAACCCAAACCCAAACCCTCACCGTTTTTCCGGCTTCTCCCTACATTTCTCATCCCCCACAAATCTAAACTGACCAAAATTGGGAGAAAGAAATAGGTAATAAATAAATTTATCTGGTGAATTATATAATTTTCCTGAAAATTTTCCCGGTATCCGGTGAATTATACAATTTTTGGGTTCTGCAACTTCATTGTGTCTCGGAAGGAAATCCATGTGGCTTAGACGAAGCAAATCAAGGGTTCGGATCCACAACACGCCGTTCCCGAAATTCGTCTGTTCCTCCTTCAAGGATATCCACAGCCTCCTCTCCGACAACCAAAGCGGCAGCAGCGGAGCTGCCCTCGATTCCCCTGGAAAGCCCTCCATTTGCCACCGCACCTGCAGCGTTAACTCCCTCCTCCGCACCCTTTCCCAGCCCCCATTTCGGGAAAACGAGGCGGCGGCGCCACCAGAAGATCCCGATCCAGAAATTCGTATCCCTGGTGCGGAGAAAAGCATAGTGGTGTACTTCACAAGCCTGCGTGTTGTCCGTCCCATCTTCGAGGATTGCAATGCCGTCCGATTAATCCTGGGCGGATTCCGTGTTCCGATCGACGAGCGGGATCTGTCCATGGACTCCCGGTTCATGGACGAGCTTCAGAGGATCCTGGGCCTGTCCGAGAAGTCCAAATTGACTCTTCCCAAGGTCTTCATCGGTGGCAGATACATTGGCGGGGCCGAGGAAGTGCGGCGCCTCCACGAAAGCGGCGAACTCAAGAGGTACGTGGAGGGGTTGCCCGCTGTAGAGCTCGGCACGTGCGAGACGTGTGGTGGATACAGATTTGTCCTCTGCATTGAGTGCAGCGGAAGCCACAAGTGCTACAGCGAGAAAACTGGCTTCAGGAGTTGTAGCTCGTGCAATGAGAATGGCCTTATCAGGTGCCCCACTTGTGCTTGTGCGCCCCTCTGAACTGTTTTCCTTTATATTACATTTACAGTCTTAGTTGTTAGATCAATCGGTCGTTGTTGTTCTGCATCATGTTGTTTGATGAGAATGGTGAAGATTGATTTTGACGCGAAAAAACACCCAAGCTTTAGCTCTTTAAAGTTAGAGTTTCTAATATAAGATAAAGATATGGGTGTGCTTTCTCATGCCATGCCTTTTGGCCGATTCTGACTTATTTAGTTTTGTGTTGATTTTAGTGTAATTTTCTGTAGCCTAATAAAAGGCCAAGGAATCAAGAAAAGAGGGAATCATATAAATATAATGCTCTGTTTTTTTGTTACAGTACTTGATGGTTTTTCATTTTCGCCCTGACTACTTTAGTTCTCAGTATCTGGATAATTGTGTTTGGTGGCGATGTTTTAAGTAAAGCAGTATTAGTTCAACTAAAGTCACGAAGCGGTGTAATTGTAGAATATGTGATTGCTATTGAGTTTGGATGATTAGACAAGTGTAAAAGATGACAAGTTAAGTCCCTTTTCTTTGGTACCTTAGTTGTAACTGTTTGCCTGATGGATCAGCTCTACTCCGTGGTAGTGCACATGCATTTTTCTCCTGTCTTTTGTTTATGCACAATCTTCTTTCTAGCAAGCAAGTGACGTTTGCTTGATATAATTCATAAGGAAAATTAGGGATTTCTATGAGTAATTTGGATCATGAGGGTACCTGAGTTTCTTTAATTTCTTTCTTTTCCTGAAGGCCTTGGACTAATCTGTAAAGAAATGAATCTAAGGAATGTTTGCATTAAGGTTCGTGTAGCAAATACAAATACTTTAGCCATGATGAAAATTCGGGTGCTTGGCATTTTGCAATTTGCAGGATCACATTATGCAGATTTAGAGAGTTGATAGAGAACAAAATCTCACTCTGTTTTAGAGCTTAGCTGATTGATTTGCAAATCACGTTGTGATCTGAATTGCACGTTGGATCTTTTGATTTAATTCACATCTTCAATTGCAGTTGTTATTGATGGTAGCCTCCTCCCTTAGAGTTGTCATTTAAAATTTTGAATAGAGGGAGTAATTCTTTTTTTTTTTCTTTTAATAATGAATATGGCCGACAAATAAGGAACAAGTGGTACTTTATTGGGGTGACATCTCTCATCCTTTGGTATTTCTACGTAAGAATTCCACATATAAAATTACCTCGATTTGATTTTTTTGGGTTCAATTTATACGAAGAATTTCCCAGGGAGCATATGCCTATGAAAATTTGTGGTGGGTGAGAGGGCTGCAATTTCCTTTCTTGGGGGAAGATTAGCATTCGTGAAGGATGAAATTCTCTTTGGGATGAATCCATCTGGTTTTCTTCCTATTTTGTTTTTTGACAAAAATACTTTTGGATTAACTGTTACAAACTTTTACACTTGGCCATATTTATCTGTAATTATTTTATAAATTTTCAAGTCTTATAATATTTTACAAAAATACTTTTAAAGTTTATAAAATTTTGAATTTAATTTTATAATGAATTTTTGTAATGTTTGAAAAATAATAAGGTTATTGAGTTTATAAGATTAGTAATAACAATTCTATAATTTTATATAATTTGAATTGACCAACCAATAGCTATGGGTTATGGGCATTGGAACTCAAGTGATGGCAAGAGCTGTTGGCTCTTAAGGGCTCGTTTACTTTGATAAATGGGATGTGAAATGATGGGATAAAATTTGGGATAAAGAATAGGATTATGATGATTTATACTTTTAAATTAGGTTTACTTAGTGGGATGAAAAAAGTAATGGAGATGGATAATTATAGTTATTGTTTACCTGGATGGATTATAATATTGTGATAATTATTTAAATGACCAAATTACCTTGGACTTAAAAATAATCTCGAAGGAGTCAATTGCATGTGGTCAAGAAATTTAGGGGTCGATTTGAAATTCTAAAGAGTAGTCTATATATGAGATTGAGGTTAGAGTTTTATCTAATCTTCATAAATGCAGTCAAAGTTAACCTAACTACTTAACCCTCATTTGACTTGAGAGCAAGAAAATAACTCCATAAACACCTTCTTCATCTCACAAGGATCATAGCCATATAATTTTTAACATTAAAGAGCCATGACAAATGCTAGAATTTAAAGACCACATTGGAGCTTCGATGGTGGTGATGGTTTTGTTGTTTTTGGTGGCGAAAGTTGAAAATTTACTGGGAGAAAAGCTTCCTTGTATGGTTGCAAGCATTTTGATGGTGTTAATTGGAAGAATCAATGGCCTGTTGTGGATATTGGAGGTGGTGGTGCTTTGGTGGCGATGAGGTGTTAACAATCAATTGGCTAGATCTCAAATGATGAATCACAAAATTGGTTGAGGGGTTTTGCTCCTTGAGTCAAGAGGCGCTGATTGGTCGAAGACCTCTTATCTCCAGCGGCAGTTGATGGCAACATGGTGGCAGTGTTGTTGTGGTTGTTTAATAGCTTGAAAATGGGGTTGGAAGTGTGTTTTTTTTTTTTTTTGGGTGAGTAAAGGATAGTAATATTATTAAAATAGAAAATGGTTAAGTAACATTACAAGCAGATATAGGTAGTAAAGCTCCAGAATAAAAGGATTCATCAGTTTTTTTAGCAAGGAAATGGGCAAGAACATTGGCTGTGCGATTTTCATGTGAGAATTTGGCAGCTTGTGTGGTAGTAAGCATACGTCTGTATTCCTCCATTATCACAAATTCTGAAGGCAAAACACCTATATTCTTGTGCGAAGCAGCAATAATATTAACATTATCTCCTTCAAGAACTACATTATTCCAGCCCATATGTTTAGAAACATCAATGGCTAGGAGTGCTGCTTTAGCCTCAATCTCAGTCGGATTTGGGAGTCCAACAAAAGATTTCTTGGTCCACCAAATACAGGACCCAGTACAATCCCGTGCCACCATTGCAATAGAATGGCAGCAATCCGAAGGAAATAAGGCCCCATCGAAATTAACCTTGATGTAATCTTGCGGAATTCCAGCAAATAAGATTTGCAAAAAGAGATAATAGAATCAGCATCTCGTCGGCGGCTAGAATGGAGGCAAGCGTTCTTGTTCAGCCAAATACATCAGCAAAGGAAATAAAACAGTGCAAATTCCTCTGTAGACTGATTCTTTTGGACATTGCAAACCCACTGCATTGGACTTGAGAGAATAATCACGCCTGCACGAGTCCAGTTCCACTTGAAGCCAACCTCCCTAGCAATCTAACAATCTCTTATAAAATGCAAAGTAGTTTCCTCAGTCAAAGAACACACTGGACAAAGGAGTTCGCATGGAGTTCACTGCTGGGAAAGATTATGTTTAGAAGGTAAAATGTTCCAACAGAATCGCCACATAAAGACCTTTATTTTATGTGGGATTCTCGCACTCCAAATAGTCTGCCAGAGCTTCTGGAGGTTGTGTCCGGCATTGGTTGCCGAAGCTGATGGATTAGAAGAAGTACTCTCCTTACACAGGTGGTAACAACTCCTAACCGTAAAATAACCATTCCGAAAATAATGCTAAATAAGTATATTTGGATAAGGAGAGTTACCAAGAGGGATTGAAAGGATGCGGATTGCATTAACTGGCCAAAATATTGAGTAAATCTTCTCCACATCCCAGCCTTTGCTTCCATCCTGATGAATCAGCTATTGTAAGGTGCTCTATACCTGGTGGTGGCCGTGTGATGACCTTGAAATTTCCATTAGAGGACAGCCAATTATCCTTCCAGACATTCACTCTGCGACCATCACCAACTCTCCATCTCAAGCCTCTTTGTAGAAATTCACGAGCCGACAATATACTTCACCAAGTTGTTGAAGGTTGATATCGTAGTTTTGCCTCCAAGAAATCACAATGAGGAAAGTATCTAGCTTTCAGCAGCCGACTTAACAGTAAGTCTGGATGGTGAATTATTCACCAACCATGTTTTGCGAGGAGGGTCAAATTGAAAAATCGGAACTCCTTAAAACTGAGTCCACCGTCTTGCTTCGATTGAGCAACTGTCTACCACTTGAGCTAAGAAATGCCCCTAGAAGAGGAGTTACCCCACCAAAAATGTTTAACCAGCCGGTTAAGTTCCTTAATGAGTGATTGTGGGAGAACAAAACAACTCATAGCATAAGTGGGGATGGATTGTAACACTAATTTAATCAGAATTTCTTTGCCTCCCTTTGATAATCATTGCTCCTTCCATCCTTGTATCTTAGTCCAAAGTCTATCCCGAATATAGTTAAAAATGTCTCGCTTTGATCTTCCCAAAACAGATGGTAATCCCAAGTATTTACCGTGAGAAGTATGAGCCTGAAGTTGCAGCAAATTTTGGATAGAGTCAACAAGTGGTTGAGATACATTTGGGCTAACTACACAACATATTTATTCTTATTTACAAACTGCCCTGATGCTTTGGCATAAAGTTGTAAGACATGAGCACACTTTGCACATTGAGCACGCTTGCTTCACAGAGCAAGAATGTGTCGTCGGTAAAAAATAGGTGAGAGATCGAGGGTGCACGTCTACATATAGAAACTCCAACAATGCTACGACAAGACTCTGCCCTGTGGAGTAATGCAATAAGTCCCTCCGCACAAAGTAGGAAAAGATATGGTGATAGAGGATCTCCCTAACAAGAGTCCTCTAAATGGGGTTAGATGGCTAAAACAATTACCGTTGAGAAGGAAAGAACAAGATACAGAAGATACACATAACATAATCAGTTCAACAAAATTAAGAGAAAAGCCCAATTTAAGCATCATACCACGAAGAAAAGACCATTCAACATGATCATAGGCTTTGCTTATATCTAATTGCATCGTGATATAGCTGTTAGACCCTGCCTGCCATGTTTTAATAAAATGATTGGGCTCAAAGGCAATCAACACATTATTTGTAACAAGCTAATTAGGAACAAAAGCAAATTGAGTTTGAGAGACAATAGTTTTAAGGAATGCTTTAAGACGATTAGCAATTGCTTTTGTGCCAATCTTATACACTACATTACAAAGACTGATAGGACGAAGTTGATTCATAGAAGTAGGGTTATGACACTTCGAGATAAGCACTATGTACGTATAGTTTGCTTCTGTTGGAAGAATTTTGTTATTCAGAAAATGGAGAACAAAAGCAACAATGTCATCACCAACAATGTCCCAATAGGTTTGGTAAAAAGGAGAAGGCATACCATCGAGGCCTGGAGATTTAAGGGGACCCATAGATTTGAGAGCTTGAATAACCTCTTCCCTTGTATATGGTTGATCAAGTGTATGATTCATTTCTGCTATTACTTGTGTATCCATTGTTTCCAGAACTACTTCTAAGTCCTCTGGTGTAGGAGAAGAAGTCTAAATTTTTTTTCAAAGTACGCTACCACAACCCTCAACATTGTTTTGAGAATCACACCAAGACCCCGTCTCATCCACAAGGCCTATGATAGAGATATTCCGCTTTTGACTTGTAACTTTCCCATGGAAATAAGCCATATTCCTATCCCCTTCGCGTAACCATTTAATCCAACTTCGTTGAAGCCAGTATAACTCCTGAAAACTAAGAAATTGTTCAAGCCATCGTTTTGTTTCAAAAATTTTAGTTTTAGTTGCCGTTGTTATTGTGCCTGAAATTAGTTGATGTAATTTGGCTTGGAGTTGTTTGATCTGATTTCTCTGAACACTGGTTGTACCTTTCCTAGTCTTGAGATATATTCAACAGTAGTCAAGTTTGGCAAGTAGTGCTAAAGGTCCTGTTCTCGGACCCCGCTCACTCCAAAACTTTTTGATTGCGCTTCCACAATCAAACTGACGAATCCAAGAAGCTTCAAAATGAAACGGCCTACACTTATCTTAAGAAGCCGAGGATAGTTGTTTACAGATTTCCAACAAGATTGAAGCGTGATCTGAACTGGCAAACGGTAAGTGGCGTACACTACTATGCGAAAACTTATCTAGCCAATTCCAGGTAGCACAAACCCGGTCTAAATGTGCTTGAACAATATGCAGTTCTATCCGATTATTAGACCAAGTAAATAGATAACTTGTGAAACCCAAATCAGATAAATGGCACTGTCTGAGTGTTGCACGAAATGTGGCAATCGGACCTACCTAGCGAGGAAAGCTGCCTAGTTATTTTGACGCAGCAGTGATTTCATTAGCGAGATGTTAGAGAAGTGACCAAGAGTATGCTCTATTAGTAGCATCAGCATAGCCGTAGAACCCTGTAAATCGTCACGGAATTACTGTATCGGAAAGAGTCACATCCACATCGATATGGTGAGCCGAGAAGGATCACAAATTTACCAGAACTTTCGTACGCCACAATAATGCTAAACTGCCTGATTTACTAATACAATCGACACCAACACCATGAAGGGAGAATTTATTTTTTAGGAAATCTATCTTCTTGGATGAACATTTTGTGTCAGATAAAAAGATTACATCTGGGCGGTAATTATGAATATGATCTCCAAGAATTTGAACTGTCAGGGTAGTACCAAACCCTTGACAATTCTAGAATAGAGAAGTCATGGCGAATGGCGGGGCTGGCTAGCAACCTCCGTCGGAATTGGGGAAATTTTTTCAATACACTTAACATGCATTTTCTTGATAGCTCGATCACAATGGGCATCAGAATTCAAACCCTGGTGAGTAATCCTTCTCTTCACAGAAACATGGATAACACTGTGGTTCTCAGACTGTGGAATAGACGGTGTGTGATCGGCCACATTATCTGATGGATGCGAGGGTGAGTAATGCAACGGGATATTCTATAGGGATCATTCGATAGTCAACGATGAGGCGATGACAATATTGGCATTTGCAGGAACTGTTGTGTCTCGATCAGAAAGAGTTCCACTAGAAGATCTAGGTTTTCTGTACTCAAAGATATTGATCCCCTTCAGATTAGATTGAAGATGCTGAGTTTTTGTAGTTAGGTTCTGTACCAAACTCAAACTGATCTCCTGGATCCACGAAGTTGGGTTCGTAGCGGCGGGGGACATCATTTTTCGAGATGTCCTATTATACCACAAAGATAACAAAAAGACGGAAGCCGCCGCTCGTAGGTGAACGAAATCCATATTTTACTCCCTGAAGCCGAGCGAAGATACAAACCCCTTTTGATACACTCATGGACTTTCAAATAAAGCTTAATGCGCATGAAATGGTTCTCACTAGCATGCTGCGGAGGAATGACATCAATGAATTTTCCAAGATAATCCCCAATATACATAGCTATGTCTCGAGTTCTCTAGGATGAAGGCAGATGGTGTATGCGAATCATAATTTTCAAATGATTCAGATTAACTGTAGTAGGATCATCATCGCAGACTAGATCTTCAAGAATGACGACATGTTAGTCCATGATCCCAAGGACAGCCAAATAGTGCATGAGTCTTGTCAAGAGGGTGATTGAAAGATATAGTGAACTAGGAATCATCTAGCATCTGAAGATCCATGCCCTTAATAGGTTGGAGAAGACAAGTTTGATTTAATAATCGGTGTCGAGTAAATTTTAGATGAGATAACGTGGCCAACAACAGAAAATTGAGTAACGGCCTCTTTTCCTTTCCACACAAAAAGCGGTACGGTTATTCTAGCATTCTCATCCCCCGTTAAGACAAGCTTTCTCCTTTCTCCCAAGTCAGTCTATTGTATGATCCATAGAAAATGGGCAAGAAACTAGGATACACAGTAACAGATGATAGAAGGTATGCTCGATCACTGCAAGGAAAAGGGAAGAGAAACAAAACCGCAAATAGCAGAAATTAGTATGAAACCAGAGCCAATTTGCAAAACTAACTGCAAATCATGAAAACTTGGCCAAGGGGAAAACAAAATGAAGTGACCACATCAAATCTGGACGAAGGAAACACAGAAGAACAAAATATAAGGATAACACAAGATTAGCAAAGCAGTGGTTAAGGGCCTGCCATGCATCCAAGATCAATGAGTAAGTATTGCTGGTAACCGCCACAAATGATCAATTCACCGTAGATATAATACATAACTAGGATGTATTAATAATGTCTTGGAGAAGATGGATGGAGGTTGTGCAGAAAATAGACAAGTGCTCTCATGCGAGAGAAAAATATTTTCGGGTTGGAAGGTTCAAAAAATTAAAAAAATGGGGACATAAATGTAATTAGAAAAGATTAAATGAGGACATGCATGGAATTTTGCCATATCATCCCACCAAGCTGGAATTGCTCATTTTTCCATTCCACCAAACGGGCTGGACGCTGCATTCCATCATCCTCTATAGTAGCGGCCTTGGTTTATCTATGGAGCTTTCTCATGAAATGTATTAGGGTTGTCAACCGCTCGTGTTTGAATTGAATTTGCTATATTCGAATTCGAATTCGATTATTAAAATTTATATACGAATACAATCCAAAATTCTATAGGATTTTTGTTAATCAGTACTATAGTTGAATCCGATGGATATCTAAAATTCGATTAAAAAATCCGACCTAATTTATTTTTTGTTTCTATTTTTTTTCCTTTTTTTTCCTTTTGAATTTTATAAAAATATTGTATTTGTAAAGTAAATGCATGTCATATTTGAATTTTTATCAACTTTTTTATTATGTATTAGTCCCAAAGTTAAATATTTGAATACTAAATTTCTATTTCACATTATATTAATGCATAGATGAATTATTATATGTTATTATATTTAACATTTTATTAATTTTTATCTTATTTTTTAGGTTAAAGACTCTATATAAATAGTAAAATATAGACGTTAATATAGATATTAGGTTAATATAATATATAGATTTTATTTTAAAATATTTATTAATATTATATAAGAGTATTAATTTATTAAAAAATATTAAAGTTCTGATTTAGATCTTGAACATATTGGATTGCTTAATTTCATATCCAATCTATTTATTTTGAATTCTGAATATTTATAATTGGATCTGATCCATCGGATATTTTAATCGAATAAAAATCCTAACATTCAAAATTGAATTCAGATTGAATTCGAATTAAAATTTAATCCATTAACCGCTGATATGGGATAATTCAGTAGGCTCTATAGGCCCAGCTTCAGATGAGACAGTGGGTGAAGCCCAAAGGCACATCTATCCGGTCGACTTGTATTAACCTCATTTGGTAAACCCCGCGGTCGATCCGTATCGACCTAAGGGCCACCTCCCCAGTGTTAGCACCCAAGTCTGGTCGACATGAATTGACCTCCGGGTGTAAGTCGGACAGGTCGAACCCCTCGGCATCGATGACACGTGGCAGCTGATGTGATTGTTGCCAACGGATGTAACCGCTGCTAACAACTCTGGCAGGAATGCACTCCTACTGATATGATTATCCAAAAAAACAAGAGATTGTGCCACCTAGCACAGTACCGAGATTGGGCCAGAGAATGACTCTCAACCCCCCGTCATGGAGAAAGCCAAGTACACTTGATAAGGGTACTTAGGTAAAATCATACCCTCATTAGACTACAAATACTACAAGCACCACCACGCTCAAGATAATGCCATTTATACTGTTTATTACATACTCTCTCTCTATTCTCCGATCTACCGAAAATCTAACTTGAGTGTTGGAGTGCCATAGTCGAGGGCCTTTCGACTAGTTGACGTGTGTTCGTGGTTGCAGATCTCAAGCCCAAAATATTTGAATCAATCGGAGTACCTGATTCTCCAGCTCTTTGTAGTATTATTTGGCATCGTCTGTGGGAACATTTGAGATTGCAGTAAAAAAATGGTGAACACACGCCGAGTAACATCTAGGAGGGAAGAAA